>CM038623.1:4933157-5168157 GCA_021554675.1 Leuciscus idus
AACTATGCTTCATACGACATTAACCCTTCCCTCGGGTCATTTTGACCCGGTTTTTTTTTGTTGAAATTTTTGTAAAAATGTAGTGTTCATCAGAGGGGTCCCCATGACGTTTGTCGAACTTGAACCACGAATATACACAAACATATTTATGTGGATTCGAGGAGTTTCGTGGTTGAAATTTAAAAAAAGTAACAAATCCTTCACTCACGGGTCAAATTGACCCCCTTAGGAATCAATGGAATGCAAGAAAGTACAAACCTACAAATGCTCAAAATTCAATTTGCTAAAACTTTATTGCATGAAATTATGAATTATTTTGAATTTAAGTTGAAAGAATGTGAGCAATGTGCTTAAATTACTAAATTACGATTTATTTATTGATTAATCTAGTAATTTAAAGGTAAATAAAATAAAAAATAACAAAAAATAAATTGCATTAAAACATATAAAAAATATTATCAAAATGAAATATAAAAAGCTTTCTGGACAAGTATAATTTAATGGTTTAGGATGAGGGTAAACTGTCTTGTCTCCTCCTCAGCGCCTCCCTACGCCACCACACTGACGGATGAGATCGTCGCCCGTCCCGGGGATGCCTTGCGTCTGCAGTGTCTCGCTCACGGCACTCATCCAATCCGCTTCCGCTGGACGCGTGTGGGCGGAGCCTCCATGTCGCGGGGGGCGGAGTCAACCAAGGACGGTCTGCTGAAGATCGCTCGGCTCAAAGCATCAGACAGTGGGACGTATAAATGTGTGGCGACCAATCACGTGGGGTCCAGCGAAGCAGTGACCAAAGTCACTGTGAGAGGTGCGTGAAGCTCTTGAGATGATGCTCTGGAAATCACTAGGACTCCATTGAGTAGTTAAAATAATAATGTTTACGTCATTAAATGCTCATTTCATTTAATCTCTCTCTCTTCTGCTTTTACCTCCCAACAGCTTAATTATAGACTGTCCTGATGATTGTAAAAATCTACCCATTAATTATGAGGATAAGACCTACAAGACGATGAAGCTCAGAGACAAAACGAACATGTGATGTTTTGCTATGGTGTTCAGAACACCAGTTCTGTCTGTATATTCTGCTATTCTGCAATGGCACGGTAAAAAATATGCTTTAACTTTGGCACTCAAGTCAAATAAATAAACACATAATGAAGGTCACCATCAGAGGACTGTGTGTTTACACTGTTTTTACTTAGTGAACATGAACATGTCTGCTGAAAAAATAAAGGGGTTAATAAAGGTTTTTGTAAGAAAAATACCCATATTTATAACTTTATAATCTAAAAAAAGCTTCTGCAGACGACCATACGCATACTACGCAACATTTAAGCTCACATGTAGTCATTTTTATAGTTTTATCTATTGATTGTAAAGCTTATTTAAAGTACCTTTATACAGTATTTTTATTAAAATGAAGTGCCTAATAAGTACATCCAGCCGGTTGTTCTCTCAGAATAAACCCCCGACAGGCTGATGAGGACCCCGACGCAAAGCGGAGGGAATGTACATTATCTCGTTTATTACACGGCTACTTGCCACACAAGTAAATAATTAGACACGAAATATTGACCTGAGTTTAAATATTTTACTAGTGAACAAACAAACTTCTTTCATGTTGTCATTATGGGGTATTGTTTGTAGAATTTTAAGGAAAATAATGAATTTAATCCATTTTGGAATAAGGCTGTAACTGTCACACCACTGTATGAACGAGGACACAGAGATAAGGATAACAAAGGTTTATTTAGACACTGTATGCAGCTCCGGATAGCTTGGAGGCACTAATGGTCAAACTCAGGGAATATAAGGTAGAACTTAGAGTTTCTAGAATGCAGGAAACAGATAGAGTCCCTCAGGGCATGGAACTGGGATACATGAAGCTTGGCAGGTTGAGACAAACAGGACTGGTCTTGATCTTGAGGGATTCCAGGAAATCACCGGTTAATGAAGCTGGCAGGGAACACACAGAGAGAGAGTGATGAGAGACTGGAACTTGAGGTATACTTGCAGAATAACAGCGTCGTGGAGAATAGCGCTGGGGAGTCACAGGTGTCTGAAGACGAGACCGGACAGTGAGCTGTGGTGTGACTGGGGTTTATATCCAGAGTGAAGTGATGAGTTGCAGGTGCAGACAATCAGAATTCGGGTGAGTGAGATCGCGACCAGGTGTGTTGAGTTGACGCTGGCTGAGGTGTGCTGAGTGGATCCGTGACAGTACCCCCTCCTCCACGGCCAGCTCCTGAGGGCCGTATGCCCCGACGACGAGGGCGACCCCTAGGACGAGGGGCTGGACGATCCGGGTGTTCACGGTGAAAGTCCTGGAGGAGCGTGGGGTCTAAGATGTCGTCCCGGTGTACCCAACAGCGCTCCTCTGGTCCGAACCCCTCCCAGTCCACGAGATACTGCAGTTGGCCCCCCCGTCGTCGGGAATCTAGAATGGCGTGGACCTGATACACGGCTTCGTCAATGGGGTCCACTGGAGGAGGAGGGGGTACCTCACCAGCTTCAGCTTCTGTGGAAGGGGAAGAGAGAGGTGCAATGTAAGGTTTCAGCAGTGATACGTGGAAAGTGGGTGCAATCCTGTAGTGACGGGGTAGTGCGAGACGATACGTGACTTCATTGACCTGCCTCAGTATCGCAAACGGACCTATGAACCTGGGACTCAGCTTACGAGAGGGCAGCCGGAGGCGAATGTCCCGGGTGGAGAGCCACACCAGCTGGCCAGGAGTATAATGGGGTGTGGCTCTACGACGTGCGTCGGCCTGCTGTTGGAACCTCCGGACTGCCCCCTGAAGATGGACATGGGCTGAGTCCCAGACCCTCTCACTCTCGGTGAACCAGTGTTGGACCGCTGGAACGTCCGAGGGTTCACCTGTCCAAGGGAAAAGAGGTGGTTGATACCCTAGAACGCACTGGAACGGTGTCAATCCGGTGGATGTCTGGCGTAGGGAGTTCTGGGCATACTCTGCCCATGGGAGGTACTGGTTCCAGCGGTCCTGAGCTTCATGGCAGTAGGTCCTCAGGTACCTCCCGATCTCCTGGATCTTACGTTCTGCTTGGCCGTTAGACTGTGGATGGTACCCCGACGTCAAGCTGACCGATACCCCCAGAAGTTTGAAGAAGGATTTCCAGACTCTTGATATGAACTGTGGTCCCCGATCCGAGACAATATCCTCTGGTATACCGAAATGACGGAAGATTTCGGAAAACAACATTTCTGCTGTCTTGAAGGCTGTGGGAAGACCAGATAGGGGAATCAATTTGCAGGACTTGGAAAATCTGTCCACAACCACTAGAATGCAGGTCTTGGAGTCGGATGATGGTAGATCGGTGACGAAATCCACGGCCAGATGGGACCAGGGTCGATTTGGAAGAGGCAGTGGCAGGAGTTTTCCTTCGGGTAGACGTCGGGGTACTTTGGCCATAGCACAAGCGGTGCATCCCTGCACGTATCGGGAGGTATCCTGAGCCATGCTGGGCCACCAGTACCGTTGTTGAAGGAGTGAGAGGGTCTGCTGGCTGCCTGGGTGTCCAGAGCCCGGAGAGGTGTGGACAGAGTCCATGAGAGGAAGACGGAGATTGGTGGGTACGAAAACCTTCCCCTCAGGACCTCCCGGCGGAGCAGGTTCGGCAAGGGTGGCGTCGGCTATGAGTTCGTCGATGTTCCACTGGATGGGGCTGACAAGCATAGTTGGAGGGAGGATGGTTTCGTTGCTCTCTGTGGAGGATTCAGGCTGATATAAACGTGACAGGGCGTCTGCTTTGAGATTCTTGGAACCAGGGCGGTAAGTAACCGTGAAGTTAAAGCGTGTGAAGAAGAGAGCCCACCTAGCCTGGCGAGGATTTAATCTCTTGGCCTCCCGGAGATACTCAAGGTTGCGGTGATCTGTGATCACTTGGAACGGATGATTGGCTCCCTCCAACCAGTGTCTCCATTCCTCTAGTGCCAACTTAATAGCCAGGAGTTCTCGGTTACCGACATCGTAATTCTGCTCCGCCGGGGACATTTTACGTGAAAAGAAGGCGCATGGATGAAGCCGTGGAGGGGTCCCCTGCCGCTGGGATAGAACTGCTCCAACTCCGTTGGTGGATGCGTCCACTTCCACTAGAAATGGTAGTTCTGGATCTGGATGACATAGCATAGGAGCAGAACAGAAGGCTTCTTTGAGGTTTACAAAGGCTTGACTCGCCTCTGTAGACCAGGTTAGCTGCTTGGTGCCCTTCTTTACCATGGATGTCACTGGAGCGCAGATTTTACTGTAGTCGCGGATGAACCGGCGATAGAAATTGGCAAAGCCGAGAAAGCGTTGCAGCTCTTTCAGGGTTTGAGGCTTAGGCCAGTTGATTACCGCCTCCACTTTACTTTGATCCATTGAGATGCCGTCTGGACGGATTACATACCCGAGGAAGTGCATGGATTCTCGATGGAATTCGCATTTTTCTAACTTCAGGTATAACTGGTACTCACGGAGGCGTCTTAGCACTTTTTTCACCTGAAGGATGTGTTCGTCGTGGTTGGAGGAGTAGATTAGGATGTCATCAATGTAGATGATCACAAACCGGTGGAGCATATCTCGGAAGATCTCATTCATGAAGCCCTGGAAGATCGCTGGACTGTTGGACAGGCCAAAGGGCATAACCCGATATTCGTAGTGCCCCGCAGGAGTGATGAAGGCCGTTTTCCACTCGTCTCCTTCACGGATACGAACCAGGTTATAAGCACTTCTCAAGTCGAGTTTGGTGAAGATTTTCGCTGAACGGAGTTGCTCCAGGGCAGAGGGCACCAAAGGTAACGGATATCTGTACTTGACTGTGGCTGCGTTAAGAATGCGATAATCAATACATGGACGGAGTCCTCCGTCTTTTTTCCCAACGAAGAAGAAGCTTGAAGCGGCAGGGGACGTGGATGATCGAATGTATCCTTGGCGTAGAGCTTCCTCCACGTACTCCTCCATGGCCTTCTGCTCCGGGATGGACAATGGATAAATTTTCCCATGCGGTAGTGTGGCCCCAGGCAGCAGGTCGATTGCGCAGTCCCATGGCCGGTGAGGTGGAAGAATGGTGGCGAGTTGCTTACTAAACACGTCCTGGAACGCCCGGTATTCTGGAGGAATCTGAGGAGTTGTATCTGTGGCTGGACTCTCGATGGAGGTTGAACCCAGGATCGCAGGAGAAGTGACCAAGGACGGGGCGGTTGAGTTCTTCTTGATGGGACGTAAACAATGCGATTTGCAGTAATCACTCCATTGGCGTACCTCTCCAGATGTCCAGCAGATGTCAGGCGAGTGCTGGTTAAGCCAAGGGCGTCCCAGGACGATATCAGATGTGGAGCCCTCCAGTACCAGTAATGAACATCTTTCCTGATGTAAGCATCCGATGGAAAGTTGTAACTCGGGGCTGCAGTGAAGAATATTTCTGTTACTGAGGGGTTTTCCCAGAATGGAGTGAATACTCAGTGGGCGACTCAGGCGACGACGGCGGGCTTGTAACCGGCTGAGCAGAGAGGCTGATATGAAATTCCCCGCAGCACCAGAGTCGATCAGAGCTTTCGCTGAAACAGAATGGTTTCGGTAGGTAAGTGATACTGGAGTTTGCTTCAGGTTTGATACAGGAAATGGTAGTTCAACTGTACTCACCGCCGAACGACTGGGACGAACGGGACATTCAGCTCGGTAATGTTCAGAATCCCCACAGTAGAAACACAGATTATTGGCACGACGTCGATTACGTTCTGTTGTGGTTAGACGTCCTGAGTCGATCTCCATTGGCTCTGGTACTGGAGGGTTTACGGGCTCGGAGAGGCGAGGAGTTCGTGCAGAGAAATTTTGAAAGCAAGCATTGCGGTGTTGAGCTATGAGTATGGAGCGTTGAATAAGTTTTTCTATCCCGATGGTGTCGTCATAAATGGCCAGTTGTAAACAGATGTCAGAGTTGAGACCTTGTCGATAGGCTGTCATCAAAGCGATTTCATTCCATCCACTGCTTGCAGCGATAGTTCGGAACTTCAGGGCGTAATCTGAAACAGAGGATTTGCCTTGCCGTAGGCGATACAACTGATCATGAATTGATGTGGTATTGGATGCTTGAGAAAATACTATATTGAAATGATCAAGGAACTCGTTGAAAGACTGTAATGCCGGTGCATTGGAATCCCAGAGAGCTTGAGCCCAATTCAACGCTCGACCTGTGAGCAGGGAAATTATGAAAGCAATTTTGGCTTTTTCTGAAATGAACTGAACAGCATTTACCTCCATATAAAGCTTGCACTGTAGCAGAAACCCTTTGCACTCTCCGTCGCCCGAATAAATAGCAGGTTTGGCCATGGGACTTACTGAGGCAGGTCGATAGTTCTGAAGAGTATGACTGAATTCCCTTAGCGATTCTTGTAGTGTTGGGTGCGGGGTGACGGCTGCGTGCGCAGGGGTCCTCTGAGAGGGTTCGGGGGGTGAAGCGGAGATTCCGGAAGCCGTGGGAGCCTGCATTGTGTGTGGTCCGGTCTTCTGTCACACCACTGTATGAACGAGGACACAGAGATAAGGATAACAAAGGTTTATTTAGACACTGTATGCAGCTCCGGATAGCTTGGAGGCACTAATGATCAAACTCAGGGAATATAAGGTAGAACTTAGAGTTTCTAGAATGCAGGAAACAGATAGAGTCCCTCAGGGCATGGAACTGGGATACATGAAGCTTGGCAGGTTGAGACAAACAGGACTGGTCTTGATCTTGAGGGATTCCAGGAAATCACCGGTTAATGAAGCTGGCAGGGAACACACAGAGAGAGAGTGATGAGAGACTGGAACTTGAGGTATACTTGCAGAATAACAGCGTCGTGGAGAATAGCGCTGGGGAGTCACAGGTGTCTGAAGACGAGACCGGACAGTGAGCTGTGGTGTGACTGGGGTTTATATCCAGAGTGAAGTGATGAGTTGCAGGTGCAGACAATCAGAATTCGGGTGAGTGAGATCGCGACCAGGTGTGTTGAGTTGACGCTGGCTGAGGTGTGCTGAGTGGATCCGTGACAGTAACATAAAATGTGGGAAAAGTGAAGCGCTATGAATACTTTCCGGATTCACTGAGTGTGTTCATATATGAGTGTGTGTGTGAATGATATATAACATAACTATATTTCATGTCAAATAATAGTCTTTAAAAATGTTGTTGTTTTTTTGTTGCTAATATTTATTTCACAAACACCTTGTTAAACTTTTAATTGGGTTGATTTGTGAGTATCTTCTATTTAATCATGCTTGAGTCACACACAGACTTCAACATTCAGCCTGCAAAACACAACTATGGTAACAATTAAATTTTAATATTAATATTAATAATTTAAAGTAATAAGTATATCAAGTACTCTCTACAATTCTTTTTTAGTTACTAGAACTCTTGTGTATGTAAACTATACTAACTAAGCATTTGCCAGGACAACATACTATTCCCATTTCACTTTACTTGGTTTTTAATAGGCAATTGGTTTGCATGCTTTTTTAAGTCTAACTCATTAGATTTTACAGTGTAAAGAGAGGAGGTGCAACATATAATCCGGTGGCGTGCGGACCATAATTTGGTCCTGAACACCAAAATAAAAAGAGATATCATCAAAGACCACCACATTGCACAGCTCCACAAGCCACTCCCACTAATCCAGAACACCAACTATGAGGTTTCTGCCTATCAGAGAAATCACTCTTCCGTCTACAAGGCTAGCTAAATTCATTGAAATTCATTCAATAAATTCATTTCACACAAAATTTCTAGTTAGTTGGCGAACTCATTAGTGAATTACCCCTTGTTTGTATTTCCTTTCGAAATGGGGAATTATTGAACGGTACCGGGATGTTCAGTCCGCATCCGCGACAGGTAGGTCTTCTGCCTCCTGTTCCTCCATCAGCCTCCGCTGCTCTTCGCTATATTGCGCCTCGTAAAGGTAGCCGCGAACAT
The DNA here is from genome assembly GCA_021554675.1 of Leuciscus idus. Taxonomy (NCBI): domain Eukaryota; kingdom Metazoa; phylum Chordata; class Actinopteri; order Cypriniformes; family Leuciscidae; genus Leuciscus; species Leuciscus idus. The sequence goes on from CM038623.1 coordinate 4,941,108, forward strand.
CTAATTCGAGCATCAGACTTTCAAAATCCTCTTCTTCCATATCATATTGAGTTCCTTCCGCCATTGTCGTAACCTCACATCTGGCTCCACAGCGCCTGTTAGCTTAGCTTCCAAACAAGATGGCGGATATTGCGGATGGCGGTTTCTGCAAGTGAAGTCCCACCCACTGATCTGTAGTAGGTCAGTAGCGTGGGTCCCACCATAGGCTAGATGTCTTACGGCGGAGTCACTTCCGGCATCACCGGCGGCCATCTTACCACAGGGAAGCTGTGAATTAAGGTGAGTGATCAGCACGCACACAAATCCTCTTATCTCGCTGAAATCTGGACGGATTTACAAACGGATTGGTTTCTTACAAACGTTATTAACGTGGCTATAATTCTGAATGCTTAAACATGTTGAACATAATTATTCATATGTATGCAGTGTCATAACTACATCTCTGACGTTTATAACAAACCAAACCGTTTGAAAATCGGTAGAAAATTTAGCAAGTTATGGTTATTTAAAAGTACATGCACCATGTTACGAGTGAGCGAGCACCCAGTGGCAGTGGTGGAATGTAACGAAGTACAAATACTTCGTTACTTTACTTAAGTACATTTTTCACGTATCTGTACTTTACTTAAGTAGAATCAATAGTGCATACTTTTGACTTTTACTTCGTTACTTTTTGCAGCAATTATTATACTTTCTACTCCACTACATTTCTACAACGTTTCGTTACATTTTCGTTACATTTTCGGATCAGTTTTTCCCCCTGCCAAAACAGGGATTGAAAAAAAATCTCAATGTTTTCGGTGCTGACGCGTGCGTTCATGGTGGCGCTGCCAATAAAGCACCTAAAAGCTGTCACAAAGAACCAGCAAAAGTAATGAATATGTCAAATATAGCAAGGAGACATTTTAATTGTTTATTAATAAACAAGTGTTTTCTGTGTCGGCTGCAAAGATGAGGTTGACGATAGGCCTACAGATACGCGATCTTCGCAGTAGTGAACGCGCCAGAGAGAAATGCGCATTTCATACGGATTATAAGCAGAGAGCAGTCGGTTTTCTTTCGTTTTGAATTGTTCTGTTTAAAAGTACACATTTAAAGCTGTCTAAAGATATATTTATCAGGTCTGTGAGGCAAGTAGGATACCTTATACGCTGAGTTTCGGTTCATTTATGAGACGCGCTTCAGTTCACTCGCCGGCGCCTACGTGTCGTGATTATCTATTTTCTACTATATTTACTTATTTATTAAATCCTGGCAATTGTTTGATGAAACATTGATTAAAATTAAGATACAATTAATACAAAACGAAATTCACTTTAAAAAAGGCTTTGTGCTTTCTGTTTGAGGTCTCTGTGAAAGTTTTAAAGCAGTCTTTTAGTGCCTTTCAGAGCGGTCACGTCTGTAACATTGTTTTTTCCTCATAAATGGGAATACGAAAAATAAAATAAAATGAATATTTTATGTTCTGTGGAGAGCCAACCCTTCATCCGATGGGTAGCCTATTACTTTTTTGTTTTGCGCAGTGTAATTCACAGAATTACAAAGAAATATTTTTCTACCTAAAAGTTAAAGATTTTTTGTGTCCCGTAACGCATGTGTAGCCTAGGCTATTTCCCATTAAATATAAAACGCATACTTATATTTTTCAATATGTATTAAATGAAGATGAAGAGAATTTATATTTCAAGTTTTTACTGCAAATGTCCCGTTTATAACGATGGAATTGCCCAATATTAAATAATTTATCCTCAACTAGTTTTGTGGTGTAGGTCTACGTATTGTATAGCCTAATGTTAACTTCAAAAAAGTGGTGTGTCGCGATTCTGCCTTCTCACACCGCGACACAGGTTCGTAGATCTGAGTGTAGCGATTTCGGATTCATATTGTTACAGGCACAGCCCTAATTATTAGAATATAGACATTAAGAGAATAAATTGTTATGCAAGTACTTTTACTTTTAATATTTAAAGTACATTTAAAATCAAGTACTTTTTACTTAAGTAGGGTTTTCATTGTGGTACTTCTACTTTTACTAAAGTAAATATGTCTCTGGCTATTTGTACTTTTATCGTGTGCGGACGTCGACCTCCATTGGCCAGCAGCGCGGACGAGACATCTAGCCTTTATTATATGATATCTATGGGTCCCACACCCTGGAAAAATGAGGAATGAGTGTTTGTAGTCTCAACCCCTCTACAAATATATGGGACTTCCTGCTTAGAATGATGCAAAATTACGATTTTTACTTCATTATAAGCAGGAACTGCAACACCGAAATCCGTATTTCTTCCATCTCAGGGGAAAAATAGGGAACAATGCATGACCATTCAAAAATATGACTGGGTTTCTAACGATACAAGGCTTAATGCAAATGGATGAAATGTCCCTTTAATACAAATATGTTTAAAACATAGTAAAACATGAGGACATTTGTTATGGTTACCGTAGCAAAACCATGGTTATTTTTCATAAGCTAAGTGGGCAAGAAGAAGCTTAATTTAAGTTCATTAAAAACTAGAGACAGACAAATAACAAGCAATCAGCTAAAACGCATAAATAATGTAAAACAGATTAAACTCACCGTCTGAATGCTCCAGTCTTTCTTTCTTCTGTGGTTTTACGATGGAGAAAGAGGAGATCCGACTGGATAGAAGATACGAATACTATCATATTTTTACGTGACAATTGAATAAAAACATCGATAAACGAATGTTATTCAGTCAGCGGTAAATCAAAATGACGTTAATATTTGAATTATGCGAGTTCGTAAATTAGGTTACATGTTCCAGACGCTCTCAGTTTGAAATAAATGCTGTTCTTCATTTTCTGTTGATCTGTGAATCCTGAAAAAACACTGTATGTCAGATTCCACACTTCATTAAGCAGCACAAGTATTTTCAACTGTGATAAGCAGCAAATTCTTGAACAGCAAATCAGCATCTATTTCTGAAGGTTCCTGTGACACTGAAGACTGGAGTAAAGGCCAATAAAATGGAGATTTGACTGAAAATACATTTGAATATTCAAATAGAAAACAGTGATTTTTGCATTGGAATAATATTTCACAGTATTATTGTTTTTGCTGTTTATTACTGCACCCCCTCCAGCAGAACACAGGAAAGAAGAAATGAAGCAGGCCAGTCACAAACACACACTCCCCAAGACAAACAGAAACACAATAAACTTGCATTTTTAATTGCATTACACTGCTTTATTGTAAATTAAATTGTATTGTACGTTGTTATGGCAATGGGCATTTTTGTATTCCACGTCCACACTGTACACGGTAGACCAATCACAACAGACTAAGCTGTCAGGCCAATCAGAGAAGAGTAGCTTGCGGAAAGGAGGGATTTAGAGAGATTGATTCATCTGACGAGTCGTTTGAGAGTCATTGAAAATGTGGTGATGTGCAAATGTATATTATGAGACAGTGAAACCATTTTTTGACCTTTGATGCAGGTAAACCTGTTGTAGGAGACTCCACAACAACATTAGGAAACTTTAAAATAGCATAATAGGAGCACTTTAATGCGCTGTCCAGTAAAACACCCAGATTTTTCACATATGGCCTAATATAAGGTGCTAAGACAGAGATTTAAGTTTGGTCTCCTTTGGACATTCTAGTTTTAGGTATTTTACAACCATAACGTCCCTGTATTTTATTTTGACACAACCTAAAAATAATGACATGATGAAACTATGATGATTCTGGAGCGGCGTGTTTCTTCTGGTGAGTCTGAAAACCCCATTTAAAAGAGAATCTCTCGCCGCAGATGGAGCAGCGGTAAGGTTTCTCTCCTGTATGCCATCGCTCATGGATCTTCAGGTCACTTGATCGAGTGAAATTCTTGTCACAAAGTGAGCATTTAAAAGGTTTTTCTCCTGTATGAGTCCTCTTGTGTATTTGTAAGCTACTTGAATTAGTAAAACCCTTCCCACAATCACCACAGTGATATGGTTTCTCTCCAGTGTGAACTCTCAGATGAACTTTGAAAGAAAATGGACTAGCAAAGCTCTTCCCGCAGTAGGAGCACAGGTACGGTTTCTCTCCGGTGTGAATCCTCTCATGGGATTTCCAGTGAGTCGAATGATAGAAACGTTTCTCACAGTGTGAACACTGATATGGTCTGTTATCAGAGTGTATTTTTTGGTGTAACTTCAGAGAACCGGAGTTTGTAAAGGTTTTCTCACATTCACTGCACTGATACGGTCTCTCATTGGTGTGTGTGAGTAGATGTTTCTTCAGACTGGTTCCGCATTTGAAGCTCTTCTCACAGACGGGACACTTGTATGGACTCTCAATGCTATGTGTGAGTTGATGGCTCTTCCAAGCGGATCTCTGGTTGAAGCTCTTCTCGCAGTGAGGACACTTGTACGGCTTTTCACCAGTGTGGATTCTCTTATGCATTGTAAGATGTTGTTTGGTGCGGAAATACTTGTCGCACTCGCTGCAGTGCAAAGTCTTTTCACTGTGTGTCTTTATATGAGCTCTCATATTATAAGGAGTGGTGAAAAAATCCTTCCCGCACTGTTCGCAGCGAAACTCCTTCTTCTCGCTGTGCTCTTTTGAATGACGTTTCTTCTCTTCTGCCGTAGGAAAGCTGATGTTGCATCTCCTGCAGGTGAAGTCTTTCAGTTCTTTGCGTTTTCTCTCACTTTTTGCTAAATGACCCTGTTTGCTGAATGTTTTTCCACAGGAGAAACTCTTCACTGTCTGTCGCTCTTTGGATGTAGAGGCAGTTTCTCCATCAGAAGATGAACCAGCGATGTCTTCTGAAAGGAGCAAAATGGGCATTAAATATAGAACTTTTATACTAAAGCTAAATGATCAGTCAAAATAAAATTGTGTTGGATCTGAGAGCAGATCGGACAGAGATGATTTGTTCAAACGGAACAATCTAGGACCATAAATGAAGTGGGTAGCATCTAAGCTAACTAACCAACTCCACCGCTGTAAACAACAAACCCTTGTAAGATTCCACTTAAAGGTGCAGTCTGTAAGAATGACAACTAGTGGTCGAAATAGGTACTGCATTGCAATTCTAAATATCGGAGATCGTCGTTTCTCCCGCCACCTGCTCCTCAGACTCGATGACGTTCACACAAGTTGCCAGTTTGAGCACACGCAACAGGAACGAGCGCAATGGACAATGCCTGGAAACGCACATTTCAAAGTAAAATAACTGGTTGTAGAAGTGTTTTTCAGAGAAATGATTATGTGAACTTAACATGTTTCCTCAATATATGCAAACATATTATGACATTTCTATGCTTTAGTAGAGTGAAAAAGTTACATACAGCACCTTTAAGATGTCAACTTTGGGCAGTTTGTAAAAGATAGATTGGTTTGGAGAGGGCATAGCTTGAGCCCACAAGGAAAATACCAAGGGTTGTTTGACCACCCAAGACACCTTTGGGCCTTATCATACCCTTCATACCCTTAATAATCCTTATCATGGATTGCTCCTGTCTGTCTGTCTGCCTTGCTGCTGAGTGGTTTGCATCTGTATGCTCCGTATAGCTTTCTGTTTTGAATCTTTATTTACTATCATTCCTTTGTTGTTTATATTGCTAAATATAACTTACTCATCACCACGCATTAATCTGATATCGCTACCTTCAATCTAAATCGTTATCGCTAGCACAATACGCTAGTAATTCGCTAGCCTGTTAACGTGCCATCCGTGCCTGCAGTCTTTATTTATTTTTTCTCGTGCACGCTCGTGCCATTCGTGCCTGCCGTCTTTATTTTTTCGCTGACGCCTTTTACGAGTCCATCAAACAACTGTGGTGAGTAGGATCAGTCAACAAACACGGTGAGTCATGTCTTCTCTTATTGTCACATGCACTTCGTATCACATGTATAGTATTAGCCTTCTCTGTCAGCACAGAGGGCTTTTCATGTGATAAATGCAGGGAAGTAGTCAGGCTGACGGAGAAGATTTCAGAACTAGAGACACGCATCCAAATTTAATTGAGGATAGTAAGAGTGCAAGGGCTTTAGATACTGCTTTGGATGCGACTAGCTTAGTGAACTCTGTACATTGTTCGGTTCCGGCTGTAGAGCCCGCGCAGCAGGGCAACTGGATGACCGTGAGACGCTGTAGTCGCGGGACAAAACACTGCTCTTCCGTTCCGACTACCATAACAAATAGATTCTCCCCACTCTGTGAAACACCCACTGTGAATCCTGTTGAATGTGCCCTAGTTATTGGTTATTCTATCACACAGAATGTGAAAATAGAGACACCAGCCACCATAGTCACATGTTTGTTGGGAGCCAGAGCGCCTGACATCAAAGCAAATTTAAAAGTGCTGGCTAATGCTAATCGTAAATTCAACTTTGCCAGTCAGAGATCACTAAAATTAACGTTAAAGAGGTGTGTGAACTCGCAAGTACGATGTCAGGCACTGTAATTTGCTCTGGCCCCATTCCTGTTCGCAGGAGTGATGAGATACTTAGTAGATTGTCCTCACTCAATGGCTGACTGTCTAAGTGGTGTCCGCAGAATAATATAGAATTCATAGATAGGGCTCGGACGGTTGAAAACCAAGAAATTCCCGCGGTATAGCGGTAAACCGCTTTAAACCTCAACCCCCTCCCCACCCTCCCCCTCCCCCTCCCCCAGTTTTTTTTTTTTTCTGCGACGTTGCAGCTGGAACAACAAATGGATAATTCACCTGGAAACAAGAACGTTCAAACTGTGAACATACAAGTGTATTCTTTGACAAAGATTGTTAGTAACTCAGTAGCCTATGTATTTTTAATAATGTTTAAATGGTGTAATATTTGTGAATTTGATTATGTAGCCTACTTATCCATTTACTTGCAAGTGCCGTCAAGATTACTCTCTGGTGCTGTGCACTTGCCGCGACTCCGCGAGGGTTGACAAACACGGTCTTCACGTGAGAGAATTGTGTTAACCCCCTGAGGTCGGCTGTATCGCCGGCGATACCAGCTCGCTTTTTTTTTATCAGTGTAAAAGAAACTCATAAATACTCTGTTGACTTTGATTTTCCATAGGAGTTTCATACATCAATCGATTCTGTTAAATGTGTATTATTTTTGTGTATACTCACAATAAAAACAAAGTGTTGTGCTTTTTGCCAAATAAAGAAAAATAAACACGAAGCGAGTTCTGCCTTCTCTCTGCCAGTGAAGTCCATTCTGAAACGCGTCCGAAAATGAACAATAACTCAGCGAATACTCAGTCAAACAGGCATACAGACACACAGGCATGAAGCTTGAATTATCTTCTTTTAAATGAAGTAATTTATATAAAAAACAAATATTCTCATCTTGTGAAATCTGTATTAAAAGAGAGCGATTCCAGTCGAGTTCATCTCAGCTCATTACGTTTTAATCTGCCCCGCCCACGGAGAGCGCGCGCTATTCAAACGCAAATGACTGAGACGATCCCATACAAACTGTGAACGCCCACATATCAGCTCGAGAAAACACATCAAGTTTATTCAGATCAGTGTACTTGTCTACACTCTCTCGCAGCGCTGTGAGGAATAATAAGAATGGAAAACGTACCTCAGAAGTGCTGGTATTTCGAGGAGCAACGGATGAAATACTGTAGTACGTTTTTTTTTTCATTCTCAAGTAAATCGCGTTTCTGTGTGAATGAATAAACGGCAGAGATGCGCTGTTTACCACAACTCGCAAAAAGACGGTTTAAATTTGAATTGCGTTTCTGTGTGTGAATGAATGATCTGCTTTTAGCAAACTATTTTGCCATACTGAGTAAAAATCGACTGAAATATGTTGAAATAAAATGTATTTGTATAAGCAACGTATTAAACTGCAAATTAACATTTATATTCCTTATAATAAAAACGAAAGACCTATGTTACAGACAAATGAAAGACAACATTACGTTGATTAGTTTTGGATAGATTACACATTTTTACTGTAAAATATCTGCCACCTCAAATAAGCTTTTGTTTGCCAATTTTTGCTAATATGTTAAATATAGTATGTTTTGTCAATGTAGGCTATATTCGAAGTAATGAATCCTTAACTTTGAAATATGTATGATAAAATGTATACTTTAGTTTTTACAAAGAAAGATTACACTTCAATTGTTGTTGTAATTGTAACCTTTTTAATAAAAAATATATATTTACAAGGTAGATGTAAACAAATTTTAAAAGGTAAATATAAGCCTTTTCTTTAAATAATTTTTATTGTGTTTTATTATTGACAAATTTGGGGAGAGGATACATATTCCAAAACTGAAAATACAGTATGAGAATTAACTGCACAATTACTAGACATGTTTTCCTTGGATATTATACAATTTGCAAGCAAAATTTGTGAAAAAATAAAATAAAATAAAAAAATTGACATGCTTCCAACTGTGAACCAATTTGGTAGAATATATATATATATATATATATATATATATATTGCTCTTGCATTCTTTCTTGTGGCTATAGGTGACACACCTGAATGAATGGCTCATTAAGTATGCGGGCCCCATTGTCTCCTCAGGTGTGAATCACTACATATGCATGATGCTGTTGAATGGTTGACGCCCCTTGCGCATATTGCCTTTACAAACAAAAAGTGCTTTACAAGATTTAAATCAATGTATTGTGTTATGTGAATGATAAGGGCAGGATGATTTTCACATCATTTTGAAGAAAAAACTCTAGGCAATGACATCCATTAGTCAAAAGTCTTATTGTCACATATTTAGTATGCGTTTTGTGGCCTTATTTCAGAAAATTTAGTTTTTAGTTTTTTCAATAACCATGCATAAACATTATTCTCTCAAAAATACAAACATGTACATGCATGTTGCTCACATATTATGGTAGCCCTGTTTGTGCTAAATAGACTGTAATTATACCTTTGCCATTAATATGTTTATAAGCAACTGAAAAAAGCACAAATGTCAGGGCATGTCAGAACATCTCAAGGACCCCAAAAACCCCTCAGACCCCAGAGGGTTAAAGGTATAGCGGAGGATGTTTTACTTCCTGGTGGGTAGTCTAAACTATTGGTCCTCCTAATTGTCAATCATTCTGGTGAATCAATCAAACTTTTCAAAAAGTGGAGAGGGCGGGTCTTATCTAAAATTTGGAAAGATCCTCCGCTATACCTTTAAATAAGCACGTGCAATAAAAAGCTGAGGTCCTGCTTTTGGGGCTTCAAATTATAGGCTATAAGACATTTGCAATATAATTGGGAGTCTGCACAGGGTGTTTATTTTTAAATTGACTTTTTTGGCTTGGACGCGGCATCTGTCGAAAATAGACCAGGCGCCTATCTTTAGCGAAGCGGCGCGGAGAGACGCTTCTGAAACGCGCCGCGTCGTGGCTGGTGTAAACACAAGCATTGACTAGAGTGGGCGCGATCAGCTCCGGTTGCCGCGTCGCAGCTGTAAAGCGCCACAGAGTGTAAATAAGGGGTTATAGTCAATAGCCTACGAATGGAATGTTATTATGTGTCATGGAACATTGCGCTCCCCAACTTGCGAAAGGTCGGATTTGCTCCATCTTTTGATGATAAGTTTTGTTTAGAAAACCTTGAATCCATGTAAGACACAATGTTATGTATGACAATGTAGACACAATCCATGTCATTAGAATCATTGAATCCATGTCATTAGACACAACGTGAACACATGTGAAGGCCAGTGTTTATTTTATTTTTATTTTTTGCGGTGATGACGGTGATGAGCTCAGACCCGCGGTAGGCGTCACGTGACCGCGGTATTGCGGTAACCGTCCCAGCCCTACTCATAGACAATTGGAAAAGTTTTTGGGGCAGACCTGACCTGTTGAAAAGAGATGGTATTCATCCCTCCTGCTCGTCTCTCTAGTAATATGGCACATAGTCTTAGAGCTCAAACATGAATTGAGGCCCAGGTCAGGAAGTTGACAGACTGGCTAAACCGACCGTCTGCTAGCTGTCTCACGTCACCAAGGTCAGATAAATCCCATCATATAGAGACTCTTTCACCTAGATACCATCTTATGAGACTCAGAGACTGTGTCTGTTCCCCGAATTAGGAAATACAATAAACTCCCAAACCCATTTCAGGGTATTAATTGATGTTCAACAAATAAAAAACAGATATAATACGGATGAACAAATGATAAAGCTCGGGTTGCTGAATATTCGATCCCTTACTTCAAAACCACTTATTGTTAATGAGAGGCGAGATGACGACAGCGCTGCAACGTCGAAGTCATTATTAAACATTGCAAGATGGCTATGGATTAACACCAGTGGTTTGAAACGGCTTTGGCCGCTACAATGAAAGATTTAGACTTTTTCTCTAAAAGAGGAACAGAAGACGGCGCTCAAATCGTTCCTTTGCAAGAAGGGTGTTTTTACTGTTTTGCCGACCGGATACAGTAAGAGTATAATCTACCAGTTAGCTCCACTGGTAGCTAAGCGATAATTTGTTGTGATTGGTCGTAGTGTTATCCAATTGCGTGCAGTGAGATTTTCAAATGCATGCTTGGTGCCGCCCCTCGAGCTGGCCGATTTTCATTAGTCGACGCCAGACCATTAATCTATTAGATTTAGGTCTGGATTTCCAGGCTAGTAATTTATAGTAATATCTTCAGAATTACTAAGAAGTCTAGTTTCAAATATAATTATTTTGAAGTGTTGGTGCTTAATGTAACACTATCTAGTGTAAATGATTCATCACGTTTGAGATTTGTGCTGGCTACTGTATACAGGCCACCAGGGCACCATACAGACTTTATCAAAGAATTTGCTGACTTTCTATCAGAGTTAGTATTGGCTGCAGATAAATTCCTAATTGTTGGTGATTTTAATATAAATGTAGATAACGAAAAAGATGCATTGGGATTGGCATTTAAAGACATTCTGAACTCTATTGAAGTTAGACAACACGTGTCAGGACCTACTCATAATCACTCGTAATCATACTCTAGAACTAATATTATCACACGGAATAAATGTAGATGTCGTTGAAATTCTGCAGCAGAGCGATGACATCTCAGATCATTATCTAGGCTTGTGTAAACTTCATTTAGCCAAGGCTGCAATGCCGATATGTTACAAATATGTTAGACCTATCACTTCTGCCACTAAAGATTGCTTTATTAATAATCTTCCTGATCAGTTTCATCATCTCAGGATCCCAGATAGCCTAGAAGAACTCGATATTGCGACAGAAACTTTTAACTCTCTCTTTTCCACCACTTTAGACACAGTTGCTCCTTAGCGCTTAAAGAATATTAAAGAAAATAGTCCAACGCCGTGGTACAACGAGCACACTCGGGCCCTTGAGAGAGCAGCCAAGAAAAATGGAGCGCAACTGGAAGAAACCAAAACTAGAGGTATTTCGCATTTCATGGAAAGTGAGCTCGATTTCATGCAGAGAGGCCTTAAAAGCTGCTAGATCTGCTTATTTTTCAACCCTATTAGAAGAAAATAAACAAAACCCTAGGTATTAATTTGAAACAGTGGCTAAACTAACGAAAAAGAAAGCTTCAAGCCCAGACGTTTCCAAGCAGCACAGCAGTAATGACTTTATGAACTTCTTTACTAACAAGATTGATAATATCAGGGAGAAAATTATAACTATGCAACCGTCTACTACAGTATCGCATCAGACAGTGCTTGTAGTCTCCTTGAGGAAAAATTATTCATTCATTGCTATAGGAGAGGAAGAATTGACTAAACTCGTTAAATCGACAACATGTATGTTAGACCCTATTCCGACTAAGCTACTGAAAGAGATGCTTCCAGAGGTCATAGAACCTCTTCTTAATATCATTAATTCATCTTTGTCATTAGGATACGTACCAAAAACTTTTAAGCTGGCTATGATTAAACCGGTTCTTAAAAAAACACAACTTGATCCTACAGAATTAGTCAATTACAGGCCGATCTCGAATCTACCTTTTCTGTCAAAGATATTAGAAAAAGCAGTATCTTCACAACTATGTTCCTTTTTTAGCAAGAAATGATATCTACGAAGATTTTCAGTCAGGATTTAGACCGTACCATAGTACTGAGACAGCTCTCATTAGAGTCACAAATGATTTGCTCTTATCATCCGATCGTGGTTGTATCTCTCTATTAGCGTTACTCGATCTTAGTGCTGCATTTGATACTATCGACCACAACATTCTTTTAAATAGACTCGAAAATTATGTTGGCATTAGTGGAATTGCACTAGCATTGTTTAAATCATACTTATCTGACTGTTATCAGTTTGTAGCAGTAAATGAAGAGATGTCTCATCGATCACAAGTTCAGTATTGCGTACCACAAGGCTCAGTACTAGGACCGCTGCTGTTCACTCTGTACATGCTACCATTAGGAGATATCATTAGGAAGCATGGCATTAGTTTTCACTGTTATGCTGATGATACTCAGCTCTATATCTCTTCAAGCCGCGACAAAAATGACCAATTCACAAAATTAATGGAATGCATAGCTGATATAAAAAAAACTGGATGACTAGTAATTTCCTACTACTTAACTCTGAAAAAACAGAGATTTTAATTATTGGACAAAAAAGTTCCTCATGTAATAACCTAGAATAACCTTGTCCTGCACACTTAATAAATAAATTACAGCTAGTCCAAAACGCAGCAGCTAGAGTTGAGCGAGCTCTTAACGCATTATAGTCCTTCACGTCTATTGCGATCTTAAAATTCCGGCTATCAATATCATATCCGACTGCTGGCGGTAGATCCTTTTCCTATATAGCACCAAAACTTTGGAACAGTCTTCCTAACATTGTCCGGGAAGCAGACACACTCTGTCAGTTCAAATCTAGACTAAATATACACATATCTTTGGCCTAGCGTACACATAACACATTATACACTTCTATACTTCAATGTTAGGCTGCATAGTTTAGGTCAGCCGGAACCCGGAAGACTTCCCATAAATCCTGATGAACGTCTAAGGATGGCGTCTACGCAGATATTAGTCTCTCGGTTTATCCCGAAGTTTACCGCAGTCCGCTGGATCCAGGCTGTATCCAGATCTGATGAAGGACCTACGCCTGGACATGACGACAACGCAGTCCTGAAGTATCAACGCTGTAAAAAAAGTGTAAAACGCTGTCGTTTTATCTGTAGAGAGTCCCCACGTAGCTATGCGGACGCGCTAACTAACGTTGGTGTTTGTGCAGAGGTTTGCGCAGAGGTAACTGATAATCTTTTGCACCTTGGAACCTATTTCCGGGAGTGCGTTCTCTAGCCACCAGGCACTGTTTTGTGCGAATGGGCGGCCGGAGTGCATTGAGGGTTTTCTATTAGAACGGTGTCGTGTAGCGGCCCCAAAGTTAATAACTAATGATCTGATCTTCGCAACGGAAGTGAATCAATCAATTAAAACTAACTTTAGCTGGACAATAACTTTATCCTAGAGCTGCTGTAAAGCCAAAACAATCTCTGTTATTGTAATTTCTACTATCACTGTAAAGCTGCTTTGAAAAAATTATATTGTTAAGGTGACTTGACTTGAGGCCACAGTGACACCTTGTGGTGGACCAAACAATATGTACAGGAGAAAAATTACTTAAGAGATGGGCAATATGGCCACAATCTTATATCATGGTTTAAGTTACCCTAACTATATATACAATATACTGTATGTGTACAATATAATTGCAGAAAAAATAACATAATGCCCAGAGATAAGTTGATCCAAATTGTGATGTGTGTTATCAAACTTTTAAGGCTGTCATTTAAATAAATACATATATTGATATTTTATCACTGGGATATTTTACACAGCTGCAGCTCACAAAATGCCATTCTTAGTGTCTTAATGAACTGGCAGAATTCGCTACAAAAGCTGCTCCACATGAATTTCTACAATTTAATACTAATTCTGTTACTTCAGCATATCTGGTCATAAAAGAAAGAAACATACCTGCAGGAACAAAGTCATCATCATCAACATCATCATTCTGATCTTCATCCTCATCCTGAACATCATCATCAGCATTATCATCATCATTATTCTGATCTTCATCCTCATCATCATCATTATTCTGATCTTCATCCTCTTCCTCATGGCTCTGTTGTTGTTCCTCTGCTGTGGTTTCTTCTCCTCGTCTCTCTATCAGGTTCCTGCAGTCCTCCAGTTTGACGGAGCACATCTTCATCTGCTGTTCTCCAGCGTTACAGTCAGAGGTTTGATCAGCGGACCCATGATCCTGAGCGTCAGAATAACAGAGGAAACTGCGTTTGAGCTCTGAGTCCTGTGTGTCTCTGGCTCTGCAGACTGAATCCTGAGCTTCTGTCCCATCAGTCACACACACTGAAACCTTCTCCAGATCCTGACAAACACATCATAGATCAACACAAATAAACAACAACCAGTTGATATTAGCCTCATTACTGAAGCAAACTTTGGTTTGATTGAGCTGAAGGATGAAATGATGAGCTGCTCAAACCTCTCTGTTGGGTTTGTCTCCTCTTTCTCTCAGCTTTGCCTCCAGTGACGCCACCTCTTTCTTCAGCTGACAGATTTCAGTGATGAAATCCTCAATATCCAGCATGGACAGATCAGTTCCTACTGATTTACAGCAGATCACATCCATCTGCGCTCTCATGGTCAACATCTGACAACAAACATCATCATTATTTCATGAGGAATTTGTAATGAACTGACACTGATTTAAACTCAAAATAGCCTATTTCAGAGAATATTCATTTCAGATATAAGTGTTTAGGAGCATTTATGTTTAGTTTCAATATTGAGCCAGCACTGTGCAGGGATATTATCAAATAGTATATGACACTATTACATATATTACTCATTTAGTAATATAATAAACATGATATTGTCAGATTTCTACTCATTTCACCCAAAATCGTGAATCTAGCATTGAAAATTACCCACTGTGTTGGGATAGTAACTGTTTACTACAAATATCATGGTTAAAACATGGTTACTGGAGAAAAACATGACGTCATTTGTTATACTGTAGCAACACCATAGCTATTTTTCATAAGCTAAGTAGGCGTGGAAAAGCTAAATTTAAGTTAATTAAAAACTAGATACATAAAAATAACAAGCCAACAGCTAAAACGCATATATATGTAGAACAGATTAAACTCACCGTCTGAGAGCTCCAGTCTTTCCTTCTTCAGTGGTTTTACCAGTAGACTAAATAACGTCACAGCGCCTCCTACAGTACGAGCGATGGAGTAAAAGAGTAGAGGCTTCACCAAACCTAATTTCTCTGATTAAAAATACAATTGTATTTCAGTGGCGTTACTAATAGACGAAAATATACTAACATATGTTTTACGGAATTATTAAATAAAGACGATTGTTAAACAAATGTAAGTCACTCAGCCTTTCTGTGGAAAACAAGCGCATGCAGTAAACATTATATAAAAAAAAGTGAAATATTATTATGTTTAACATGTTCAAGCACAAACTGTGGCAAAATTGTAATTTAAATGTTATTTTTTCTTAATTGCATTTACACTCACAGTTAAGACACTTAAGTTAATTTCCATTAAGTGTCCCGCAATGAATGTAGCAAAATTCAATGTGCAATTTGAAAATGCATTCTGAGCCGATCACGTGCCCGTCCCGCCCTGTCAATCACTGCGTGAAGTTTGCCCCGCCCCCAACCCAATGCAAAACGTCGGCAAACTAGTCCACATTCACCCAAAATAGAGTAGACTTATATGTTTGTTTGCGCGCGATAAACGTTTATTTTGTGCTGCTTCGGTTTCTTAAATATTAAAATAATATTTATTGGTCATTCTGAGGTCACTCAGCCCCCCTACCTGCTCCATATTCACCCAAAATAGTCTCGTTTGTTTGTGCCGGTTAAAGTTTCGTGTGCTGCTTCGTTGTTTAAAATATTAGACACTGAATCGACCTGCTCCACATTCACCCAAAAAAGGCTAGGTCGATGAATTTGACCCGTCAGATTCCGTGACCATGTAGCCTACATATGTATTAATACCTTATCAATATGCTTTATAGAATGGAAAGGGACATGTCTGCCTCATATTTTATGATTATACAGCTGAATAAACAGAGATGGTCACACATCACATTCGTCACTTTATTGAACATTACAGTCAGTTATAAATAAATAAAGAGCGGTCACATTTTTCGGTAGCTAAGTTATTAATACCGAATACCAACGTACGGAGCTTTGTGATCTCAGAGTAATAGGCCTATGCATTTGTAAGGAAAAACTATAGGATCTCCAACATTATTGGGTATTACAGTTAATAGTAGGCTAATAATAAAGATAAGCATGTATCAGACAATGATAATATTTTATACAAAACAAAAACATCAACACAGTCCAGCATCAGACAACAGCAGTGCAGCAGAAAGTTGACATGGGTGTCGACGCTTGATAGGCAGAACATTCTCCCAGACCCAGACGGTCCAACATCGTACTGGTTCTATCACCTGCAGGCACGTAATAATCTTCGGAAACACTACCATTTCTCTGTCCACGCTCCACTTCATCTGCTAGTGAATTTAACGCTCGTATCAGCTCTGCCGCCGCCGTGTTTCCTTCCAACACCTCAAAATACGCACCATAGCGTATGTTTACCTGTTGCCCCGCCTTCACGCAGTGATTGACAGGGCGGGACGGGCACGTGATCGGCTCAGAATGCATTTTCAAATTGCACATTGAATTTTGCTACATTCATTGCGGGACACTTAATGGAAATGCAATCGCAAGTGTCTTGACTGAGAGTGTAAATGCAATTAAGAAAAAATAACATTTAAATTACAATTTTGCCACAGTTTTTGCTTGAACATGTTAAACATATCTAAACATTTCTGTAATACATTTTAATTTTAATATTGCAACTTATAAAGCGTTAAAAATATGTATTCAATGTACATACTAAAACTAGTGTATGAAATGGAAAATGTAAATTTTATAATTGAATTTTCATTTTCATTTTGCACCAAACATTGCACAAATGATGGGAAAATTAAAATTGAAATACAGAAATGCATTGCCATTTTACATATTGCATTGTCATTTTGCATATTACATTTCAAATTGAATATTGCTACCCATAAGCTTCCATAGACAGGAGAAAGCGTGCGCAGATCAGAGGCGCGCTGTAAATTAGGTTACATGTTCCAGACGCTCTCGGTTTGAAATAAATGCTGTTCTTCACTTTCTGTTGATCTGTGAATCCTGAAAAAACACTGTATGTCAGATTCCACTTCTTTAAGCAGCACAAGTATTTTCAACTGTGATAAGCAGCAAATTCTTGAACAGTAAATCAGCATCTATTTCTGAAGGTTCCTGTGACACTGAAGACTGGAGTAAAAGCCAATAAAATGGAGATTTGACTGAAAATACATTTGAATATTCAAATAGAAAACAGTGATTTTTGCATTGGAATAATATTTCACAGTATTATTGTTTTTGCTGTTTATTACTGCAGCCCCTCCAGCAGAACACAGGCAAGAAGAAATGAAGCAGGCCAGTCACAAACACACACTCCCCGAGACAAACAGAGAAATACAATAAACTTACATTTTTAATTGCATTACACTGCTTTATTGTAAATTAAATTGTATTGTACGTTGTTATGGCAATGGGCATTTTTGCATTCGACGTCCGCGCTGTACACGGTAGACCAATCACAACAGACTAAGCTGTCAGGCCAATCAGAGAAGAGTAGCTTGCGGAAAGGAGGGATTTGGAGAGATTGATTCATCTGACGAGTCGTTTGAGAGTCATTGAAAATGTGGTGATGTGCAAATGTATATTATGAGACAGTGAAACCATTTTTTGACCTTTGATGCAGGTAAACCTGTTGTAGGAGACTCCACAACAACATTAGGAAACTTTAAAATAGCATAATAGGAGCAGCTGTCCAGTAAAACACCCAGATTTTTCACATATGGCCTAATATAAGGTGTTAAGACAGAGATTTAAGTTTGGTCTCCTTTGGACATTCTAGTTTTAGGTATTTTACAACCATAACGTCCCTGTAACACTGCAAGGTGGGTTTTTTTGACACAACCTAAAAATAATGACATGATGAAGCTATGATGATTCTGGAGCGGCGTGTTTCTTCTGGTGAGTCTGAAAACCCCATTTAAAAGAGAATCTCTCGCCGCAGATGGAGCAGCGGTAAGGTTTCTCTCCTGTATGCATTCGCTCATGGATCTTCAGGTCACTTTTTGTCACAAAAGTCTTGTCACAAAGTGAGCATTTAAAAGGTTTTTCTCCTGTATGAGTCTTCTTGTGTATTTGTAAGCTACTTGAATTAGTAAAACTCTTCCCACAATCACCACAGTGATACGGTTTCTCTCCAGTGTGAACTCTGATGTGAACTTTGAAAGAAAATGGACTAGCAAAGCTCTTCCCGCAGTAGGAGCACAGGTACGGTTTCTCTCCGGTGTGAGTCCTCTCATGGGATTTCCAGTGAGTCGAATGATAGAAACGTTTCTCACAGTGTGAACACTGATATGGTCTGTCATCAGAATGTATTTTTTGGTGTAACTTCAGAGAACCGGAGTTTGTAAAGGTTTTCTCACATTCACTGCACTGATACGGCCTTTCACTGGTGTGTGTGAGTAGATGTTTCTTCAGACTGGTTCCGGATTTTAAGCTCTTCTCACAGACGGGACACTGATACGGTCTCTCATTGGTGTGTGTGAGTAGATGTTTCTTCAGACTGGTTCCGCATTTGAAGCTCTTCTCACAGACGGGACACTTGTATGGACTCTCAATGCTATGTGTGAGTTGATGGCTCTTCCAAGCGGATCTCTGGTTGAAGCTCTTCTCGCAGTGAGGACACTTGTACGGCTTTTCACCAGTGTGGATTCTCTTATGCATTGTAAGATGTTGTTTGGTGCGGAAATACTTGTCGCACTCGCTGCAGTGCAAAGTCTTTTCACTGTGTGTCTTTATATGAGCTCTCATATTATAAGGAGTGGTGAAAAAATCCTTCCCGCACTGTTCACAGCGAAACTCCTTCTTCTCGCTGTGCTCTTTTGAATGACGTTTCTTCTCTTCTGCCGTAGGAAAGCTGATGTTGCATCTCCTGCAGGTGAAGTCTTTCAGTTCTTTGCGTTTTCTCTCACTTTTTGCTAAATGACCCTGTTTGCTGAATGTTTTTCCACAGGAGAAACTCTTCACTGTCTGTCGCTCTTTGGATGTAGAGGCAGTTTCTCCATCAGAAGATGAACCAGCGATGTCTTCTGAAAGGAGCAAAATGGGCATTAAATATAGAACTTTTATACTAAAGCTAAATGATCAGTCAAAATAAAATTGTGTTGGATCTGAGAGCAGATCGGACAGAGATGATTTGTTCAAATGGAACAATCTAGGACCATAAATGAAGTGGGTAGCATCTAAGCTAACTAACCAACTCCACCGCTGTAAACAACAAACCCTTGTAAGATTCCACTTAAAGGTGCAGTCTGTAAGAATGACAACTAGTGGTCGAAATAGGTACTGCATTGCAATTCTAAATATCGGAGATCGTCGTTTCTCCCGCCACCTGCTCCTCAGACTCGATGACGTTCACACAAGTTGCCAGTTTGAGCACACGCAACAGGAACGAGCGCAATGGACAATGCCTGGAAACGCACATTTCAAAGTAAAATAACTGGCTGTAGAAGTGTTTTTCAGAGAAATGATTATGTGAACTTAACATGTTTCCTCAATATATGCAAACATATTATGACATTTCTATGCTTTAGTAGAGTGAAAAAGTTACATACAGCACCTTTAAGATGTCAACTTTGGGCAGTTTGTAAAAGATAGATTGGTTTGGATAGGGCATAGCTTGAGCCCACGAGGAAAATACCAAGGGTTGTTTGACCACCCAAGACACCTTTGGGCCTTATCATACCCTTCATACCCTTAATAATCCTTATCATGGATTGCTCCTGTCTGTCTGTCTGCCTTGCTGCTGAGTGGTTTGCATCTGTATGCTCCGTATAGCTTTCTGTTTTGAATCTTTATTTACTATCATTCCTTTGTTGTTTATATTGCTAAATATAACTTACTCATCACCACGCATTAATCTGATATCGCTACCTTCAATCTAAATCGTTATCGCTAGCACAATACGCTAGTAATTCGCTAGCCTGTTAACGTGCCATCCGTGCCTGCAGTCTTTATTTATTTTTTCTCGTGCACGCTCGTGCCATTCGTGCCTGCCGTCTTTATTTTTTCGCTGACGCCTTTTACGAGTCCATCAAACAACTGTGGTGAGTAGGATCAGTCAACAAACACGGTGAGTCATGTCTTCTCTTATTGTCACATGCACTTCGTATCACATGTATAGTATTAGCCTTCTCTGTCAGCACAGAGGGCTTTTCATGTGATAAATGCAGGGAAGTAGTCAGGCTGACGGAGAAGATTTCAGAACTAGAGACACGCATCCAAATTTAATTGAGGATAGTAAGAGTGCAAGGGCTTTAGATACTGCTTTGGATGCGACTAGCTTAGTGAACTCTGTACATTGTTCGGTTCCGGCTGTAGAGCCCGCGCAGCAGGGCAACTGGATGACCGTGAGACGCTGTAGTCGCGGGACAAAACACTGCTCTTCCGTTCCGACTACCATAACAAATAGATTCTCCCCACTCTGTGAAACACCCACTGTGAATCCTGTTGAATGTGCCCTAGTTATTGGTTATTCTATCACACAGAATGTGAAAATAGAGACACCAGCCACCATAGTCACATGTTTGTTGGGAGCCAGAGCGCCTGACATCAAAGCAAATTTAAAAGTGCTGGCTAATGCTAATCGTAAATTCAACTTTGCCAGTCAGAGATCACTAAAATTAACGAGGTTAATTAAATAATAGTAAAAATTAAATAATAATTAAAGAGGTGTGTGAACTCGCAAGTACGATGTCAGGCACTGTAATTTGCTCTGGCCCCATTCCTGTTCGCAGGAGTGATGAGATACTTAGTAGATTGTCCTCACTCAATGGCTGACTGTCTAAGTGGTGTCCGCAGAATAATATAGAATTCATAGATAGGGCTCGGACGGTTGAAAACCAAGAAATTCCCGCGGTATAGCGGTAAACCGCTTTAAACCTCAACCCCCTCCCCACCCTCCCCCTCCCCCAGTTTTTTTTTTTTTCTGCGACGTTGCAGCTGGAACAACAAATGGATAATTCACCTGGAAACAAGAACGTTCAAACTGTGAACATAAAAGTGTATTCTTTGACAAAGATTGTTAGTAACTCAGTAGCCTATGTATTTTTAATAATGTTTAAATGGTGTAATATTTGTGAATTTGATTATGTAGCCTACTTATCCATTTACTTGCAAGTGCCGTCAAGATTACTCTCTGGTGCTGTGCACTTGCCGCGACTCCGCGAGGGTCTTCACGTGAGAGAATTGTGTTAACCCCCTGAGGTCGGCTGTATCGCCGGCGATACCAGCTCGCTTTTTTTTTATCAGTGTAAAAGAAACTCATAAATACTCTGTTGACTTTGATTTTCCATAGGAGTTTCATACATCAATCGATTCTGTTAAATGTGTATTATTTTTGTGTATACTCACAATAAAAACAAAGTGTTGTGCTTTTTGCCAAATAAAGAAAAATAAACACGAAGCGAGTTCTGCCTTCTCTCTGCCAGTGAAGTCCATTCTGAAACGCGTCCGAAAATGAACAATAACTCAGCGAATACTCAGTCAAACAGGCATACAGACACACAGGCATGAAGCTTGAATTATCTTCTTTTAAATGAAGTAATTTATATAAAAAACAAATATTCTCATCTTGTGAAATCTGTATTAAAAGAGAGCGATTCCAGTCGAGCTCATCTCAGCTCATTACGTTTTAATCTGCCCCGCCCACGGAGAGCGCGCGCTATTCAAACGCAAATGACTGAGACGATCCCATACAAACTGTGAACGCCCACATATCAGCTCGAGAAAACACATCAAGTTTATTCAGATCAGTGTACTTGTCTACACTCTCTCACAGCGCTGTGAGGAATAATAAGAATGGAAAACGTACCTCAGAAGTGCTGGTATTTCGAGGAGCAACGGATGAAATACTGTAGTACGTTTTTTTTTTCATTCTCAAGTAAATCGCGTTTCTGTGTGAATGAATAAACGGCAGAGATGCGCTGTTTACCACAACTCGCAAAAAGACGGTTTAAATTTGAATTGCGTTTCTGTGTGTGAATGAATGATCTGCTTTTAGCAAACTATTTTGCCATACTGAGTAAAAATCGACTGAAATATGTTGAAATAAAATGTATTTGTACAAGCAACGTATTAAACTGCAAATTAACATTTATATTCCTTATAATAAAAACGAAAGACCTATGTTACAGACAAATGAAAGACAACATTACGTTGATTAGTTTTGGATAGATTACACATTTTTACTGTAAAATATCTGCCACCTCAAATAAGCTTTTGTTTGCCAATTTTTGCTAATATGTTAAATATAGTATGTTTTGTCAATGTAGGCTATATTCGAAGTAATGAATCCTTAACTTTGAAATATGTATGATAAAATGTATACTTTAGTTTTTACAAAGAAAGATTACACTTCAATTGTTGTTGTAATTGTAACCTTTTTAATAAAAAATATATATTTACAAGGTAGATGTAAACAAATTTTAAAAGGTAAATATAAGCCTTTTCTTTAAATAATTTTTATTGTGTTTTATTATTGACAAATTTGGGGAGAGGATACATATTCCAAAACTGAAAATACAGTATGAGAATTAACTGCACAATTACTAGACATGTTTTCCTTGGATATTATACAATTTGCAAGCAAAATTTGTGAAAAAATAAAATAAAATAAAAAAATTGACATGCTTCCAACTGTGAACCAATTTGGTAGAATATATATTAGGGCTGTCCCCGACTATGGATTTTCATAGTCGAATCAGAATCGTCATGTCTTGCCTATAGTCGACTAATAGTCGAATCATGTGTATGGGGGTGGGGCTGGGGGCGGGGTTTTAACGTTTCAAAGCCGCGATGTACAGAAAATCACACAAAGATATAGAAGAAAATGTATAAAAACATTTTTGATCAATAAAACTAAGAAATAACATAAATAACTCCAGAAAGGCCACACTGCAGATTTGCATTTCACATGCAAATCAAATTAAATCGGCTAAATTACCTGTACGAGCAGGCCAGCCTACAGCACAACATCGATACACCGAAAAAATAAACAATTAATTTACTAAATTAAATTAGAACAGAATATACCTTTCTAATAAATAAAAATACAAAACGAAATAGATCAGAATCAAGTCACAGGATGAGGAGCAAATGTGTGCAAAATGCCTAAAGTGCAGGGAACATATTCAAAACACAAACCACAAATAGTTAGATTAGATAACCCTGACAGATTAATAAATAAAATAAAAATAAAGAAATTATTAAAATAACGATAGTAGCCAGAATTTTCAACTTTGTCTTTTTAACTGCAGAAACAACAATAACTGCTAAACTGGAGTCACAGTCTTTTTAGCTAAAAATGTTCACAGCATCCAAAAATCTAATTAGAACCGGCTGAAAAGTTTTGAAATCACTTGTACCCGATACCTGATCGAGAGAACAAATCCAGTCTTTCACTCTGTCTGTGTCCGTTGGAGTCTTTTCAAATTGTGCGCGCGGATAAAATACATTCTAACGTGAAACCCAGTCTATGCGTGAAACATGTTGACGTTGGCCGGCAGAAGTGCGATCATGGTTTTCCTGATGCTAAATCCAGCCTTGGAGAATATCCTTTCTGATGGTGTACATCCACACTTTAGTTTTCTTATCCCAGACATTGTTAAAGATTTAAATCCTTGCCGCCAAGACGCTCCTCTCGGTCACGGATTGAAAGTGAAACTTAAATCTGTCACGGGGTGTTTGGATTTATTCACGCACGTTAAAAAATATTTATTAAAAGCTTCTTTCTTTGCACGTTTTTATATACAGCATTATCATAATAGGCTGAATATTAACGTATTGACATAAAAGCTAGTTCTATGTGAAATCAGACATTGAGCGCCCTCATATAGCCAAAGTGGCATGATCCTCGTTTCATAACGCCTCTGCGAAGATTCGACCGTGAGATCGGTAGTCGAATCAGGCTCCTCCTATCGAAGCATCGAATCTTCGACTATTCGGGGTCACCCCTAATATATATATATATATATATATATATATATATATATATATATATATATATATATATATATATTGCTCTTGCATTCTTTTTTGTGGCTATAGGTGACACACCTGAATGAATGGCTCATTAAGTATGCGGGCCCCATTGTCTCCTCAGGTGTGAATCACTACATATGCATGATGCTGTTGAATGGTTGACGCCCCTTGCGCATATTGCCTTTACAAACAAAAAGTGCTTTACAAGATTTAAATCAATGTATTGTGTTATGTGAATGATAAGGGCAGGATGATTTTCACATCATTTTGAAGAAAAAACTCTAGGCAATGACATCCATTAGTCAAAAGTCTTATTGTCACATATTTAATATGTGTTTTGTGGCCTTATTTCAGAAAATTTAGTTTTTAGTTTTTTCAATAACCATGCATAAACATTATTCTCTCAAAAATACAAACATGTACATGCATGTTGCTCACATATTATGGTAGCCCTGTTTGTGCTAAATAGACTGTAATTATACCTTTGCCATTAATATGTTTATAAGCAACTGAAAAAAGCACAAATGTCAGGGCATGTCAGAACATCTCAAGGACCCCAAAAACCCCTCAGACCCCAGAGGGTTAAATAAGCACGTGCAATAAAAAGCTGAGGTCCTGCTTTTGGGGCTTCAAATTATAGGCTATAAGACATTTGCAATATAATTGGGAGTCTGCACAGGGTGTTTATTTTTAAATTGACTTTTTTGGCTTGGACGCGGCATCTGTCGAAAATAGACCAGGCGCCTATCTTTAGCGAAGCGGCGCGGAGAGACGCTTCTGAAACGCGCCGCGTCGTGGCTGGTGTAAACACAAGCATTGACTAGAGTGGGCGCGATCAGCTCCGGTTGCCGCGTCGCAGCTGTAACGCGCCACAGAGTGTAAATAAGGGGTTATAGTCAATAGCCTACGAATGGAATGTTATTATGTATCATGGAACATTGCGCTCCCCAACTTGCGAAAGGTCGGATTTGCTCCATCTTTTGATGATAAGTTTTGTTTAGAAAACCTTGAATCCATGTAAGACACAATGTTATGTATGACAATGTAGACACAATCCATGTCATTAGAATCATTGAATCCATGTCATTAGACACAACGTGAACACATGTGAAGGCCAGTGTTTATTTTATTTTAATTTTTTGCGGTGATGAAGGTGATGAGCTCAGACCCGCGGTAGGCGTCACGTGACCGCGGTATTGCGGTAACCGTCCCAGCCCTACTCATAGACAATTGGAAAAGTTTTTGGGGCAGACCTGACCTGTTGAAAAGAGATGGTATTCATCCCTCCTGGGATGGTGCTGCTCGTCTCTCTAGTAATATGGCACATAGTCTTAGAGCTCAAACATGAATTGAGGCCCAGGTCAGGAAGTTGACAGACTGGCTAAACCGACCGTCTGCTAGCTGTCTCACGTCACCAAGGTCAGATAAATCCCATCATATAGAGACTCTTTCACCTAGATACCATCTTATGAGACTCAGAGACTGTGTCTGTTCCCCGAATTAGGAAATACAATAAACTCCCAAACCCATTTCAGGGTATTAATTGATGTTCAACAAATAAAAAACAGATATAATACGGATGAACAAATGATAAAGCTCGGGTTGCTGAATATTCGATCCCTTACTTCAAAACCACTTATTGTTAATGAGAGGCGAGATGACGACAGCGCTGCGACGTCGAAGTCATTATTAAACATTGCAAGATGGCTATGGATTAACACCAGTGGTTTGAAACGGCTTTGGCCGCTACAATGAAAGATTTAGACTTTTTCTCTAAAAGAGGAACAGAAGACGGCGCTCAAATCGTTCCTTTGCAAGAAGGGTGTTTTTACTGTTTTGCCGACCGGATACAGTAAGAGTATAATCTACCAGTTAGCTCCACTGGTAGCTAAGCGATAATTTGTTGTGATTGGTCGTAGTGTTATCCAATTGCGTGCAGTGAGATTTTCAAATGCATGCTTGGTGCCGCCCTTCGAGCTGGCCGATTTTCATTAGTCGACGCCAGACCATTAATCTATTAGATTTAGGTCTGGATTTCCAGACTAGTAATTTATAGTAATATCTTCAGAATTACTAAGAAGTCTAGTTTCAAATATAATTATTTTGAAGTGTTGGTGCTTAATGTAACACTATCTAGTGTAAATGATTCATCACGTTTGAGATTTGTGCTGGCTACTGTATACAGGCCACCAGGGCACCATACAGACTTTATCAAAGAATTTGCTGACTTTCTATCAGAGTTAGTATTGGCTGCAGATAAATTCCTAATTGTTGGTGATTTTAATATAAATGTAGATAACGAAAAAGATGCATTGGGATTGGCATTTAAAGACATTCTGAACTCTATTGAAGTTAGACAACACGTGTCAGGACCTACTCATAATCACTCGTAATCATACTCTAGAACTAATATTATCACACGGAATAAATGTAGATGTCGTTGAAATTCTGCAGCAGAGCGATGACATCTCAGATCATTATCTAGGCTTGTGTAAACTTCATTTAGCCAAGGCTGCAATGCCGATATGTTACAAATATGTTAGACCTATCACTTCTGCCACTAAAGATTGCTTTATTAATAATCTTCCTGATCAGTTTCATCATCTCAGGATCCCAGATAGCCTAGAAGAACTCGATATTGCGACAGAAACTTTTAACTCTCTCTTTTCCACCACTTTAGACACAGTTGCTCCTTAGCGCTTAAAGAATATTAAAGAAAATAGTCCAACGCCGTGGTACAACGAGCACACTCGGGCCCTTGAGAGAGCAGCCAAGAAAAATGGAGCGCAACTGGAAGAAACCAAAACTAGAGGTATTTCGCATTTCATGGAAAGTGAGCTCGATTTCATGCAGAGAGGCCTTAAAAGCTGCTAGATCTGCTTATTTTTCAACCCTATTAGAAGAAAATAAACAAAACCCTAGGTATTAATTTGAAACAGTGGCTAAACTAACGAAAAAGAAAGCTTCAAGCCCAGACGTTTCCAAGCAGCACAGCAGTAATGACTTTATGAACTTCTTTACTAACAAGATTGATAATATCAGGGAGAAAATTATAACTATGCAACCGTCTACTACAGTATCGCATCAGACAGTGCTTGTAGTCTCCTTGAGGAAAAATTATTCATTCATTGCTATAGGAGAGGAAGAATTGACTAAACTCGTTAAATCGACAACATGTATGTTAGACCCTATTCCGACTAAGCTACTGAAAGAGATGCTTCCAGAGGTCATAGAACCTCTTCTTAACCCTCTGGGGACCAAGCTGTTTTTGGGGCCCTTGAGATGTTCTGACATGCTCTGACATTTGTGCTTTTTTCAGTTATTTATAAACATGTTAATGGCAAAGGTGTAAATTCACTCTATATAGCACAAACAGGCCTACCATAATATGCGAGCAACATGTATGTAGATGTTTGTATTTTTAAGAGAATAATGTTTATGCGTGGTTATTTAAAAAAATAAAAATGAAAGTTGCTGAAATAAGACCACAAAACTCATACAAAATATGTGCCCACAAGACTTTTGACTAATGGATGTTGTCCCTTTCAGTTCTAGCTTCAAAATTATGTGAAAATAGTCTTGCTTTATCGTTCACAAAAAAAAATACATTGATTTAAATGGTGTAAAACAGGTTTTGCTTGGAAAGCCAATATGCGAGGGGGAGGAGTAGTTTACACCTTAGTCCCACCCACTCTGCATAATGACTCTGCATAATTAGCCATTCATTCAGGTGTGACACTGACTGAGCCACAATGCAAGGACAAAATATATATTTTGAAGAAGACTTATATTGACCATTTAAGATTTTGCTTACATCTATCTTGTAAATATGTTTTGCTATTTTATTAAAAAGGTTACAATTACAACAATAATTACAATTTCAGCAATATTTCTGCAAAAAAGTACTCTTTCTTTGTAAAAAAAAAAAAAAAAAGATTATAGGCCTACATTTTATCATATGTATTCATTAGTTTGAATATAGCCAACATTGGAACATCTTAGTCTATGACTTTATTTTTGACAAAATAGTATTTTATATATATGAGCAGAAAAGCTTATTTGATGTGACAGTATATTCTACAGTAAAAACTGTACCCAAATCTAGTCAACAAAATGTTGTCTTTCATACTTCGCCTGACTGTAACGCAGTAACTGTAACTGTAAAAGCAGTTTATTCTTTCACACACAGACGCGCGATTCATATTTAGGCTAAACACTCTTTACAAATAGACGCGCGATTCATATTATAGAAACGCGATTCATCTTTTTGTTTACATAAGCCTACAACGTTATTCCACATTAACACTTGAGAAAGGATAACTTAGCCTACCTCACTCCTCAGCGGGATCTGCTCCTCATATCAGCACGGAAAATTTTCTCCATAAGGTAGGCTATATTATGCCTCTTTGTTTACAGCCAAGGCCGCATTAATGCACGGGCTTACCTGGGCTGAAGCCCAGGGGCCTCCCAAGTTCAGGGGCCTCCCATGTTCAGGTTCATGATGAGCTGAAAAGGTCATATTTTTTTTTTACTTGTCAGATTTTGTCGCTGTATGTCGCTAGTGGACGTTGGTAGTGCTGTCGCTCTAATGTTATTGTTATGGTGCGTTCACACCAAACGCGAATAGAGCGTCTGGCGCGAGTGATTTGTCAATGCAAAAACGCGTTTACGCGCGTCTAGATGTCCCGCGGCGCGAATGAGGCGTTAGACTGCTCGTCTGGCCACATCTATACAAAACACCATCACAAGTGATATTATACAACTATATAATTTTAATTTGACTAGGAATTAGGCTCAAAAGAAACAGTATGCTGTTGGGAGAGTGTTTTTAGCAGTGTTCAGGGATTAAATCATTTACTAGATTAACGATCGATCAATCTACAAATTAAACTCACTCATACTGTCATAAATTACTAAACCGTCATCCGAATTTGACAAATAATAAATTGTCTTGTCCCTAATAGTCAACATAATGCAGGGGAAACTGTAAAATGAACTGCAGCAGTGCTAAACTTGCATCATAAAACTACAACACTCGAACTATAAATGTATGAATTAAACTCATTGAGACTGTCGACAGTTTCTTTTCCATGCATTATTTTATTATATCCATGTTTGTGGTTAGTTGCAGTCAAATCATATAAAACAGTGAAATCGCCCTTGATCTCTTCTGTCTTGCCTGCACTGCACTCGAGACGGTGACGGAAGCTGAGCTCCACTGAAAGGCTTCTTTCCTATTGGTTGTCGCTCGCGAAAATCGCTTCTCATTTGCATAAAGTTGAAATTTAGTTGCTGTGTGTAGTTGTTAAATAAAGTGTCTTGTGTTTTTGTGCTCAGTGATATGTTAATAACAATATTAAAATTAAAAACAATATAAAAAAAACTCACTGTTGTAGGTCTCGAAAGAAACTAATGCATTTTGTGATGTAGATTACCTAGATAGGCTTTTACACTTTTTTAAAATTAGACTCTATAAATCGAGGGGATGGGGGGCCTACAAAACCTCTCAGCCCCGGGGCCTAACATTAGGTTAAGGCGGCTCTGTTTACAGCTGATGTGGGGGCGTTTCACAGACTGAAATGGTTCTCAGAATTTGCGTTTGAATAGCACGCGCTCTCCGGGGCGTGGTCAAATTACTTTTGAATGGCTCGTAATGAGCTCGACTGGAGTCGCTCTCTTTTTATACAGATTACAGAAGCTGATAATATTTGTTTTTTATATAAATTACTTCATTTAAAAGCTGCGATCTCAAGCTTTATGCCCGTGGGTCTGTTTGCCTGTTTGACTGAATTTTCGCGGAGTTATAGATAATTTACGAACGCGTTTCAAATGGGAGTTTACTGACAGAGAGAAGGCAGAAATAGCATCATGTTAGTTTTTCTTTATTTGTCAAAAAGCAAAACACTTTATTTGTATTGTGAGTATACAGAAAAAAAATAGAAACTGAACAGGATCGATTGATGTATTACACGAAAATGAAAGATCAAAATTAACAGAGCATTTTGTGTTTATTTTTCATTGCTAAAAAAAAAAACGAGCAAAACGCGCGGGCGCGTTTTTGGTCCCCAGAGGGTTAATATCATTAATTCATCTTTGTCATTAGGATACATACCAAAAACTTTTAAGCTGGCTATGATTAAACCGGTTCTTAAAAAAACACAACTTGATCCTACAGAATTAGTCAATTACAGGCCGATCTCGAATCTACCTTTTCTGTCAAAGATATTAGAAAAAGCAGTATCTTCACAACTATGTTCCTTTTTTAGCAAGAAATGATATCTACGAAGATTTTCAGTCAGGATTTAGACCGTACCATAGTACTGAGACAGCTCTCATTAGAGTCACAAATGATTTGCTCTTATCATCCGATCGTGGTTGTATCTCTCTATTAGCGTTACTCGATCTTAGTGCTGCATTTGATACTATCGACCACAACATTCTTTTAAATAGACTCGAAAATTATGTTGGCATTAGTGGAATTGCACTAGCATTGTTTAAATCATACTTATCTGACTGTTATCAGTTTGTAGCAGTAAATGAAGAGATGTCTCATCGATCACAAGTTCAGTATTGCGTACCACAAGGCTCAGTACTAGGACCGCTGCTGTTCACTCTGTACATGCTACCATTAGGAGATATCATTAGGAAGCATGGCATTAGTTTTCACTGTTATGCTGATGATACTCAGCTCTATATCTCTTCAAGCCGCGACAAAAATGACCAATTCACAAAATTAATGGAATGCATAGCTGATATAAAAAAAACTGGATGACTAGTAATTTCCTACTACTTAACTCTGAAAAAACAGAGATTTTAATTATTGGACAAAAAAGTTCCTCATGTAATAACCTAGAATAACCTTGTCCTGCACGCTTAATAAATAAATTACAGCTAGTCCAAAACGCAGCAGCTAGAGTTGAGCGAGCTCTTAACGCATTATAGTCCTTCACGTCTATTGCGATCTTAAAATTCCGGCTATCAATATCATATCCGACTGCTGGCGGTAGATCCTTTTCCTATTTAGCACCAAAACTTTGGAACAGTCTTCCTAACATTGTCCGGGAAGCAGACACACTCTGTCAGTTCAAATCTAGACTAAATATACACATATCTTTGGCCTAGCGTACACATAACACATTATACACTTCTATACTTCAATGTTAGGCTGCATAGTTTAGGTCAGCCGGAACCCGGAAGACTTCCCATTAATCCTGATGAACGTCTAAGGATGGCGTCTACGCAGATATTAGTCTCTCGGTTTATCCCGAAGTTTACCGCAGTCCGCTGGATCCAGGCTGTATCCAGATCTGATGAAGGACCTACGCCTGGACACGACGACAACTCAGTCCTGAAGTATCAACGCTGTAAAAAAAGTGTAAAACGCTGTCGTTTTATCTGTAGAGAGTCCCCACGTAGCTATGCGGACGCGCTAACTAACGTCGGTGTTTGTGCAGAGGTTTGCGCAGAGATAACTGATAATCTTTTGCACCTTGGAACCTATTTCCGGGAGTGCGTTCTCTAGCCATCAGGCACTGTTTTGTGCGAATGGGCGGCCGGAGTGCATTGAGGGTTTTCTATTAGAACGGTGTCGTGTAGCGGCCCCAAAGTTAATAACTAATGATCTGATCTTCGCAACGGAAGTGAATCAATCAATTAAAACTAACTTTAGCTGGACAATAACTTTATCCTAGAGCTGCTGTAAAGCCAAAACAATCTCTGTTATTGTAATTTCTACTATCACTGTAAAGCTGCTTTGAAAAAATTATATTGTTAAAAGCGCTGTATAAATGAAGGTGACTTGACTTGAGGCCACAGTGACACCTTGTGGTGGACCAAACAATATGTACAGGAGAAAAATTACTTAAGAGATGTAGCCTGGGAAAACCCAGACTACTTCCGGCGAATTTTAATTCTCTCTCCAGGACTGTCTGGAGAAGAGCCCATTCAAACTCATTTCTGTGCCGCCGAAATCGCGGCACCAATCAGAAACGTTTGGGGAGGGATTTACATGATGACGACAGCGCAGCGACGCTGAAGGAGATTTCATTACAAAGATGGATGCCGCCGTGGAACATCAGTCGTTCGAATCATAGACAGTATATAAACGAATCAGTTATCGCGTCTGTTTTGAGCGATTTAAACTTACCGTTTTCGTTAAAGGGATAGAGGGCGCGCGCGCATCCTGCTGTGTGACATGTACGCAGACTGCGCGCGCCCTCAGATCACTTGGACGCGGCTACGTATAAGAGCTAAAAACGATATAAATACTGTTCGTTTTCTCACACAAACCGCTCGTTTCGTGTCTTAGGCCATCAATGTGTACTTACGATGGGGAATTGTTTAATTTGGACGATGGGGAATTGTTTTAATTTGGACTTTGTGCATGCTCTTTGAGACCGTGACCATAGACCTGCATTATATGACTGACAGACAAGAACGGTTTGACCTAAAAATATCAAAATTGAAACTACTGCGGAAAAAAAGACACCTACATCTTGGATGTCCTTGAGGTAAGCTAAAACATACCAAAATTTTATTTCAAAGTGAACTATCCCTTTAAAACCGGAGCAAAGAACAACACTCGAAGCATACGTCATCTCCTTCATCGATCTGATTGGTTTTATGACTATCCAATTGCGCCCAGAGGAATTTGAGCTACGTCGGTTGGTGACGCCCCTTTGGAAATAATTTGTCTACATAGCTTCCCCAGACCCTATACTCAGTTTCAACTGAGAAGGGTCTGGTTTTAACCAGGCTATAAGAGATGGGCAATATGGCCACAATCTTATATCATGGTTTAAGTTACCCTAACTATATATACAATATACTGTATGTGTACAATATAATTGCAGAAAAAATAACATAATGCCCAGAGATAAGTTGATCCAAATTGTGATGTGTGTTATCAAACTTTTAAGGCTGTCATTTAAATAAATACATATATTGATATTTTATCACTGGGATATTTTACACAGCTGCAGCTCACAAAATGCCATTCTTAGTGTCTTAATGAACTGGCAGAATTCGCTACAAAAGCTGCTCCACATGAATTTCTACAATTTAATACTAATTCTGTTACTTCAGCATATCTGGTCATAAAAGAAAGAAACATACCTGCAGGAACAAAGTCATCATCATCAACATCATCATTCTGATCTTCATCCTCATCCTGAACATCATCATCAGCATTATCATCATCATTATTCTGATCTTCATCCTCATCATCATCATCATTCTGATCTTCATCCTCTTCCTCGTGGCTCTGTTGTTGTTCCTCTGCTGTGGTTTCTTCTCCTCGTCTCTCTATCAGGTTCCTGCAGTCCTCCAGTTTGACGGAGCACATCTTCATCTGCTGTTCTCCAGCGTTACAGTCAGAGGTTTGATCAGCGGACCCATGATCCTGAGCATCAGAATAACAGAGGAAACTGCGTTTGAGCTCTGAGTCCTGTGTGTCTCTGGCTCTGCAGACTGAATCCTGAGCTTCTGTCCCATCAGTCACACACACTGAAACCTTCTCCAGATCCTGACAAACACATCATAGATCAACACAAATAAACAACAACCAGTTGATATTAGCCTCATTACTGAAGCAAACTTTGGTTTGATTGAGCTGAAGGATGAAATGATGAGCTGCTCAAACCTCTCTGTTGGGTTTGTCTCCTCTTTCTCTCAGCTTTGCCTCCAGTGACGCCACCTCTTTCTTCAGCTGACAGATTTCAGTGATGAAATCCTCAATATCCAGCATGGACAGATCAGTTCCTACTGATTTACAGCAGATCACATCCATCTGCGCTCTCATGGTCAACATCTGACAACAAACATCATCATTATTTCATGAGGAATTTGTAATGAACTGACACTGATTTAAACTCAAAATAGCCTATTTCAGAGAATATTCATTTCAGATATAAGTGTTTAGGAGCATTTATGTTTAGTTTCAATATTGAGCCAGCACTGTGCAGGGATATTATCAAATAGTATATGACACTATTACATATATTACTCATTTAGTAATATAATAAACATGATATTGTCAGATTTCTACTCATTTCACCCAAAATCGTGAATCTAGCATTGAAAATTACCCACTGTGTTGGGATAGTAACTGTTTACTACAAATATCATGGTTAAAACATGGTTACTGTAGAAAAACATGACGTCATTTTTTATAGTTACTGTAGCAACACCATAGCTATTTTTCATAAGCTAAGTAGGCGTGGAAAAGCTAAATTTAAGTTAATTAAAAGCTAGATAAATAAAAATAGCAAGCCAACAGCTAAAACGCATATATTTGTAGAACAGATTAAACTCACCGTCTGAGAGCTCCAGTTGTCTTTCTTTCTTCAGTGGTTTTACCAGTAGACTAAATAACGTCACAGTGCCTCCTACAGTACGAGCGATAGAGTAAAAGAGTAGAGGCTTCACCAACCCTGATTTCTCTATTAAAAATACAATTGTGTTTCAGTGGCGTTACTAATAGACGAATATACTAACATATATGTTTTACGGAATTATTAAATAAAGACGATTGTTAAACAAATGTAAGTCACTCAGCCTTTCTGTGGAAAACAAGTGCATGCAGTAAAGGAAGGTTTATGTAAAAACATTATATAAAAAAAATATTTTTGAAGACTGGGGTAACAGCAGCCAATCAAAAGCTGCTTTGACTCACTGAAAAAAAATACATTTAAACTTAGATTTAATAGAAAACAGTCATTTCAAATGATAATATTTCACAATATTACTGTTTTTGCTGTTTATTACTGTACCCCCTCCAGCAGAACACAGACAAGAAGAAATGAAGGCCAGTCACAAATACACTAACGATACAAGGCTTAATGCAAATGGGTGAAGTGTCCCTTTAATACAAATATGTTTAAAACACAGTAAAACATGAGGACATTTGTTATGGTGGTTATTTTTCATAAGCTAAGTGGGGAAGAATAAGCTTAATTTAAGTTCATTAAAAAGACAGACAAATAACAAGCAATCAGCTAAACCGCATAAAATAATGTAAAACAGATTAAACTCACCGTCTGAATGCTCCAGTCTTTCTTCTGTGGTTTTACGGACGAGAGCGATGGAGTTGGAAGATAAGGAGGAGATCCGACTGGATAGAAGATACGAATACTATCATATTTTTTTACCTGATAATTAGATAAACATCGATAAACGAATGTTTTTCAGTCAGCGGTAAATCAAAATGACGTTAATATTTGAATTACGCGAGTTCACGGCTTTCTGCAGTAGCACCTCAATGCAGTACACGAGATCCGGGGGGCGGAGTTGGATCCAGATATAAGGGGTGGAGATTGGTAGGTTTAGGGGTGGGTTTAGGGATCAGGCGGTGGAGATGGGTAGGTTTAGGTAAGGTGGGAGGAGTTGGATCTGGATCCGACTCCTCCCCATGGATTTCATGTTCTGCAGTGAGGACCATCTCGCTTTCTGTGGAAGACAGGAGAAAGCGCGCGCAGATCAGAGGCGCGCTGTAAATTAGGTTACATGTTCCAGACGCTCTCGGTTTGAAATAAATGCTGTTCTTCACTTTCTGTTGATCTGTGAATCCTGAAAAAACACTGTATGTCAGATTCCACACTTCATTAAGCAGCACAAGTATTTTCAACTGTGATATGCAGCAAATTCTTGAACAGTAAATCAGCATCTATTTCTGAAGGTTCCTGTGACACTGAAGACTGGAGTAAAAGCCAATAAAATGGAGATTTGACTGAAAATACATTTGAATATTCAAATAGAAAACAGTGATTTTTGAATTGGAATAATATTTCACAGTATTATTGTTTTTGCTGTTTATTACTGCACCCCCTCCAGCAGAACACAGGCAAGAAGAAATGAAGCAGGCCAGTCACAAACACACACTCCCCGAGACAAACAGAGAAATACAATAAACTTGAATTTTTAATTGCATTACACTGCTTTATTGTAAATTAAATTAAATTGTATTGTACGTTGTTATGGCAATGGGCATTTTTGCATTCGACGTCCGCGCTGTACACGGTAGACCAATCACAACAGACTAAGCTGTCAGGCCAATCAGAGAAGAGTAGCTTGCGGAAAGGAGGGATTTGGAGAGATTGATTCATCTGACGAGTCGTTTGAGAGTCATTGAAAATGTGGTGATGTGCAAATGTATATTATGAGACAGTGAAACCATTTTTTGACCTTTGATGCAGGTAAACCTGTTGTAGGAGACTCCAAAACAACATTAGGAAAATTTAAAATAGCATAATAGGAGCAGCTGTCCAGTAAAACACCCAGATTTTTCACATATGGCCTAATATAAGGTGCTAAGACAGAGATTTAAGTTTGGTCTCCTTTGGACATTCTAGTTTTAGGTATTTTACAACCATAACGTCCCTGTAACACTGCAAGGTGGGTTTTTTTGACACAACCTAAAAATAATGACATGATGAAGCTATGATGACTCTGGAGCGGCGTGTTTCTTCTGGTGAGTCTGAAAAACCCATTTAAAAGAGAATCTCTCGTCGCAGATGGAGCAGCGGTAAGGTTTCTCTCCTGTATGCATTCGCTCATGGATCTTCAGGTCACTTTTAGTCACAAAAGTCTTGTCACAAAGTGAGCATTTAAAAGGTTTTTCTCCTGTATGAGTCTTTTTGTGTATTTGTAAGCTACTTGAATTAGTAAAACTCTTCCCACAATCACCACAGTGATATGGTTTCTCTCCAGTGTGAACTCTGATGTGAACTTTGAAAGAAAATGGACTAGCAAAGCTCTTCCCGCAGTAGGAGCACAGGTACGGTTTCTCTCCGGTGTGAGTCCTCTCATGGGATTTCCAGTGAGTCGAATGATAGAAACGTTTCTCACAGTGTGAACACTGATATGGTCTGTCATCAGAATGTATTTTTTGGTGTAACTTCAGAGATCCGGAGTTTGTAAAGGTTTTCTCACATTCACTGCACTGATACGGCCTTTCACTGGTGTGTGTGAGTAGATGTTTCTTCAGACTGGTTCCGCATTTGAAGCTCTTTTCACAGACGGGACACTGATACGGTCTCTCATTGGTGTGTGTGAGTAGATGTTTCTTCAGACTGGTTCCGCATTTGAAGCTCTTCTCACAGACGGGACACTTGTATGGACTCTCATTGCTATGTGTGAGTTGATGGCTCTTCCAAGGGGATCTCTGGTTGAAGCTCTTCTCGCAGTGAGGGCACTTGTATGGCTTTTCACCAGTGTGGATTCTCTTATGCATTGTAAGATGTTGTTTGGTGCGGAAATACTTGTCGCACTCGCTGCAGTGCAAAGTCTTTTCACTGTGTGTCTTTATATGAGCTCTCATACTATAAGGAGTGGTGAAAAAATCCTTCCCGCACTGTTCACAGCGAAACTCCTTCTTCTCGCTGTGCTCTTTTGAATGACGTTTCTTCTCTTCTGCGGTAGGAAAGCTGATGTTGCATCTCCTGCAGGTGAAGTCTTTCTGTTCTTTGCGTTTTCTCTCACTTTTTGCTAAATGACCCTGTTTGCTGAATGTTTTTCCACAGGAAAAACTCTTCACTGTCTGTCGCTCTTTGGATGTAGAGGCAGTTTCTCCATCAGATGATGAACCAGCGATGTCTTCTGAAAGGAGCAAAATGGGCATTAAATATAGAACTTTTATACTAAAGCTGAATGATTAGTCAAAATAAAATTGTGTTGGATCTGAGAGTAGATCGGACAGAGATGATTTGTTCAAACGGAACAATCTAGGACCATAAATGAAGTGGGTAGCATCTAAGCTAACTAACAAACTCGACCGCTGTAAACAACGAACCCTTGTAAGATTCCACTTAAAGGTGCAGTCTGTAAGAATGACAACTAGTGGTCGAAATAGGTACTGCTTTCCAATTCTAAATATCGGAGATCATCGTTTCTCCCGCCACCTGCTCCTCAGACTCGACGGCGTTCACACGAGGTGCCAGTTTGAGCACACGTAACAGGAACGAGCGCAATGGACAATGCCTGGAAACGCACATTTCAAAGTAAAATAACTGGCTGTAGAAGTGTTTTTCAGAGAAATGATTATGTGAACTTAGCATGTTTCCTCAATATATGCAAACATATTATGGCATTTTTATGCTTTAGTAGAGTGAAAAAGTTACATACAGCACCTTTAAGATGTCAACTTTTGGCAGTTTGTAAAAGATAGATTGGTTTGGAGAGGGCATAGCTTGAGCCCCACAAAGAAAATACCAAGGGTTGTTTGACCACCCAAGACACCTTTGGGCCTTATCATACCCTTCATACCCTTAATAATCCTTATCATGGATTGCTCCTGTCTGTCTGTCTGCCTTGCTGCTGAGTGGTTTGCATCTGTATGCTCCGTATAGCTTTCTGTTTTGAATCTTTATTTACTATCATTCCTTTGTTGTTTATATTGCTAAATATAACTTACTCATCACCACGCATTAATCTGATACCGCTACCTTCAATCTAAATCCTTATCGCTAGCACAATACGCTAGTAATTCACTAGCCTGTTAACGTGTCATCCGTGCCTGCAGTCTTTATTTATTTTTTCTCGTGCACGCTCGTGCCATTCGTGCCTGCCGTCTTTATTTTTTCGCTGACGCCTTTTACGAGTCCATCAAACAACTGTGGTGAGTAGGATCAGTCAACAAACACGGTGAGTCATGTCTTCTCTTATTGTCACTTGCACTTCGTATCACATGTATAGTATTAGCCTTCTCTGTCAGCACAGAGGGCTTTTCATGTGATAAATGCAGGGAAGTAGTCAGGCTGACGGAGGATAGTATATTTAATTGAGGATAGTAAGAGTGCAAGGGCTTTAGATACTGCTTTGGATGTGACTAGCTTAGTGAACTCTGTACATTGTTCGGTTCCGGCTACAGAGCCCGCGCAGCAGGGCAACTGGATGACCGTGAGACGCTGTAGTCGCGGGACAAAACACTGCTCTTCCGTTCCGACTACCATAATAAATAGATTCTCCCCACTCAGTGAAACACCCACTGTGAATCCTGTTGAATGTTGGCGATTCTATTACACAGAATGTGAAAATAGAGACACCAGCCACCATAGTCACATGTTTGTTGGGAGCCAGAGCACCTGACATCAAAGCAAATTTAAAAGTGCTGGCTAATGCTAATTGTAAATTCAACTTTGCCAGTCGGAGATCACTAAAATTAACGTTAAAGAGGTGTGTGAACTCGCAAGTACGATGTCAGGCACTGTAATTTGCTCTGGCCCCATTCCTGTTCGCAGGAGTGATGAGATACTTAGTAGATTGTCCTCACTCAATGGCTGACTGTCTAAGTGGTGTCCGCAGAATAATATAGAATTCATAGATAGGGCTCGGACGGTATAGATTTTTTCTTACCGCGGTTGAAAACCAAGAAATTCCCGCGGTATAGCGGTAAACCGCTTTAAACCTCATATTATAATACTGTAATATTTGTGAATTTGATTATGTAGCCTACTTATCCATTTACTTGCAAGTGCCGTCAAGATTACTCTCTGGTGCTGTGCACTTGCCTCTCCGCGAGGGTTGACAAACACGGTCTTCACGTGAGAGAATTGTGTTAAATAAGCACGTGCAATAAAAAGCTGAGGTCCTGCTTTTGGGGCTTCAAATTATAGGCTATAAGACATTTGCAATATAATTGGGAGTCTGCACAGGGTGTTTATTTTTAAATTGACTTTTTTGGCTTGGACGCGGCATCTGTCGAAAATAGACCAGGCGCCTATCTTTAGCGAAGCGGCGCGGAGAGACGCTTCTGAAACGCGCCGCGTCGTGGCTGGTGTAAACACAAGCATTGACTAGAGTGGGCGCGATCAACTCCGGTTGCTGCGTCGCAGCCGTAACGCGCCACAGAGTGTAAATAAGGGGTTATAGTCAATAGCCTACGAATGGAATGTTATTATGTGTCATGGACCATTGCGCTCCCCAACTTGCGAAAGGTCGGATTTGCTCCATCTTTTGATGATAAGTTTTGTTTAGAAAACCTTGAATCCATGTAAGACACAATGTTATGTATGACAATGTAGACACAATCCATGTCATTAGAATCATTGAATCCATGTCATTAGACACAACGTGAACACATGTGAAGGCCAGTTTTTATTTTATTTATTTATTTTGCGGTGATGACGGTGATGAGCTCAGACCCGCGGTAGGCGTCACGTGACCGCGGTATTGCGGTAACCGTCCCAGCCCTACTCATAGACAATTGGAAAAGTTTTTGGGGCAGACCTGACCTGTTGAAAAGAGATGGTATTCATCCCTCCTGGGATGGTGCTGCTCGTCTCTCTAGTAATATGGCACATAGTCTTAGAGCTCAAACATGAATTGAGGCCCAGGTCAGGAAGTAGACAGACTGGCTAAACCGACCGTCTGCTAGCTGTCTCATGTCACCAAGGTCAGATAAATCCCATCATATAGAGACTCTTTCACCTAGATACCATCTTATGAGACTCAGAGACTGTGTCTGTTCCCTGAATTAGGAAATACAAAAAACTCCCAAACCCATTTAAGGGTAATAATTTAATTGATGTTCAACAAATAAAAAACAGATATAATACGGATGAACAAATGATAAAGCTCGGGTTGCTGAATATTCGATCCCTTACTTCAAAACCACTTATTGTTAATGAGAGGCGAGATGACGACAGCGCTGCGACGTCCAAGTCATTATTAAACATTGCAAGATGGCTATGGATTAACACCAGTGGTTTGAAACGGCTTTGGCCGCTACAATGAAAGATTTAGACTTTTTCTCTAAAAGAGGAACAGAAGACGGCGCTCAAATCGTTCCTTTGCAAGAAGGGTGTTTTTACTGTTTTGCCGACCGGATACAGTAAGAGTATAATCTACCAGTTAGCTCCACTGGTAGCTAAGCGATAACTTGTTGTGATTGGTCGTAGTGTTATCCAATTGCGTGCAGTGAGATTTTCCAATGCATGCTTGGTGCCGTCCCTCGAGCTGGCCGATTTTCATTAGTCGACGCCAGACCATTAATCTATTAGATTTAGGTCTGGATTTCCAGACTAGTAATTTATAGTAATATTTTCAGAATTACTAAGAAGTCTAGTTTCAAATATAATTATTTTGAAGTGTTGGTGCTTAATGTAACACTATCTAGTGTAAATGATTAATCACGTTTGAGATTTGTGCTGGCTACTGTATACAGGCCACCAGGGTACCATACAGACTTTATCAAAGAATTTGCTGACTTTCTATCAGAGTTAGTATTGGCTGCAGATAAATTCCTAATTGTTGGTGATTTTAATATAAATGTAGATAACGAAAAAGATGCATTGGGATTGGCATTTAAAGACATTCTGAACTCTATTGAAGTTAGACAACACGTGTCAGGACCTACTCATAATCACTCGTAATCATACTCTAGAACTAATATTATCACACGGAATAAATGTAGATGTCGTTGAAATTCTGCAGCAGAGCGATGACATCTCAGATCATTATCTAGTCTTGTGTAAACTTCATTTAGCCAAGGCTGCAATGCCGATATGTTACAAATATGTTAGACCTATCACTTCTGCCACTAAAGATTGCTTTATTAATAATCTTCCTGATCAGTTTCATCATCTCAGGATCCCAGATAGCCTAGAAGAACTCGATATTGCGACAGAAACTTTTAACTCTCTCTTTTCCACCACTTTAGACACAGTTGCTCCTTAGCGCTTCACTTCACTTATCCCGTAGTCTTTTGGACCGTAGGGGCACCACTGAAGACTTGGCAACCAGCTTCTTCCATTCCTCCCGGTTCTCTGCTTTCCGCAGTGTCACTCAGCTCTAGACCTGTCCACTCTCTGATGTTGTCTTCCCATCTCTTCCTCTGTCTACCTCTTCGTCTGCTTCCCTGTACTGTGCCTTGTAATATTATGTGGGCAAGTCCTGATGATCTTGTGACGTGCCCGTACCAATTCAGCTTGCGTTTTTTTACTGAAGATAGGTCTTCATATGACCCAATGGCGCTCTCAATTCGGGCTTTCACTTCTACATTAGTGATGTGATCTCTGTAGGAGATGCCAGGAAGTCTGCGGAAGCATCTCATCTCCACCGCCTGAATCC
This sequence comes from Leuciscus idus, assembly GCA_021554675.1. NCBI lineage: Eukaryota > Metazoa > Chordata > Actinopteri > Cypriniformes > Leuciscidae > Leuciscus > Leuciscus idus. Next base: position 4,983,308 of record CM038623.1, read on the forward strand.
TTCTCTCAATATCGGCTGTCAACGTCCATGACTCGCATGCGTATAGAAATATTGACATGACCAGGGAACGCATCAACCTGATCTTTGAGCCAATAGCGATGTTACTGTCGTTCCAGATGACCTTCAATTTGGTCATGGCGGCTATGGTCATGGCGGCTATGGTCTGTGCTATCCTGGAGAGTATTTCTGGCTTAGATCCTTCATCCGAAACGATGGCTCCCAGGTACTTAAAGCTGTTAACAGTCTCAAGCTTCTTATTGTTTATCTTGATCTCAGTGCTGATTCCATTGGGGTTGTTGGTCATCAGCTTGGTTTTCTCTGCATTAATCTGCATATTATATGCTGCCGAGGCCTCGTTAAGATGTTTCACAAGATTGACGAGTTCCTGTTCTTTTCCAGCTAATCCATCGATGTCATCGGCAAAACGCAAGTTTGTAATCGTCCTGCCTCCGATGCTGACTGTACCTTCATGATCTTCCAATGCGTCGGTCATAATTCGTTCTAAATAAATGTTAAAGAGGGTGGGGGAGAGCAGGCAGCCTTGGCGGACTCCGACTGTGGTTCGAAACCATTCTCCTATGGTGTTATTGGAATAGACTGCACTAGTAGCCTTGTCATATAGGCGTTCTATTGTCTTGATCAGGTTGGCATTGATGTTGTATAACCTCATGGTAGCCCATAAAGCCGCATGCCAAACCCTATCGAATGCCTTTTTGAAATCTATGAATACGTGGTAGAGTTCTTGCTGGTGTTGTAGGTACCTCTCGCAAATTATTCTAATATTGAAGATTTGTTCTGTCGTGCTGCGGCCTGTTCTGAAGCCTGCCTGTTCTTCGGCAATGATCTCCTCTGCTTGCGGTCTCAATCTGTTTAGTAAGATTTTCAGCATCACTTTACTTGGGTGGCTGATCAGACTAATAGTGCGGTAATTTTGGCATAACTGAAGGTTGCCTTTCTTCGGGAGGGTAATTATCAAGGATTGAGTCCATGGTGTAGGCCATTCACCTGTTTGCCAGATTTTATTGCAGATATTCCATAATGTATCTATCATGGCCTCTCCACCTGCTTGAACCAGTTCTGCTGGAATGTTATCCACTCCTGCCGACTTCCCTTTTTTTAATGATTTTACTGCTGCTTCAACTTCTTCTCGAAGGATAAGATGGTTGTCGATGTTAGTTGGTGGAGGGACATTCAGCACCTCAGTATGTCCTGTGGCTCTGTGAGTATACAATTCGGAACAGTACTCTGTCCATCTTTTAAGGATATCCTGTTCTTCTGTCAGACATTTCCCTTCTTTATTTTGGATGGTATTCAATACCATCAATAACTCTCTCTTTTCCACCACTTTAGACACAGTTGCTCCTTAGCGCTTAAAGAATATTAAAGAAAATAGTCCAATGCCGTGGTACAACGAGCACACTCGGGCCCTTGAGAGAGCAGCCAAGAAAAATGAAGCGCAACTGGAAGAAAACAAAACTAGAGGTATTTCGCATTTCATGGAAAGTGAACTCGATTTCATGCAGAGAGGCCTTAAAAGCTGCTAGATCTGCTTATTTTTCAACCCTATTAGAAGAAAATAAACAAAACCCTAGGTATTAATTTGAAACAGTGGCTAAACTAACGAAAAAGAAAGCTTCAAGCCCAGACGTTTCCAAGCAGCACAGCAGTAATGACTTTATGAACTTCTTTACTAACAAGATTGATAATATCAGGGAGAAAATTATAACTATGCAACCGTCTACTACAGTATCGCATCAGACAGTGCTTGTAGTCTCCTTGAGGAAAAATTATTCATTCATTGCTATAGGAGAGGAAGAATTTACTAAACTCGTTAAATCAACAACATGTATTTTAGACCCTATACCGACTAAGCTACTGAAAGAGATGCTTCCAGAGCTCATTGATCCTCTTCTTAATATCATTAATTCATCTTTGTCATTAGGATACGTACCAAAAACTTTTAAGCTGGCTATGATTAAACCGGTTCTTAAAAAAACACAACTTGATCCTACAGAATTAGTCAATTACAGGCCGATCTCGAATCTACCTTTTCTGTCAAAGATATTAAAAAAAGCAGTATCTTCACTACTATGTTCCTTTTTTAGCAAGAAATGATATCTACGAGGATTTTCAGTCAGGATTTAGACCGTACCATAGTACTGAGACAGCTCTCATTAGAGTCACAAATGATTTGCTCTTATCATCCGATCGTGGTTGTATCTCTCTATTAGCGTTACTCGATCTTAGTGCTGCATTTGATACTATCGACCACAACATTCTTTTAAATAGACTCGAAAATTATGTTGGCATTAGTGGAATTGCACTAGCATTGTTTAAATCATACTTATCTGACTGTTATCAGTTTGTAGCAGTAAATGAAGAGATGTCTTATCGATCACAAGTTCAGTATGGCGTACCACAAGGCTCAGTACTAGGACCGCTGCTGTTCACTCTGTACATGCTACCCTTAGGAGATATCATTAGGAAGCATGGCATTAGTTTTCACTGTTATGCTGATAATACTCAGCTCTATATCTCTTCAAGCCGCGACAAAAATGACCAATTCACAAAATTAATGGAATGCACAGCTGATATAAAAAAAACTGGATGACTAGTAATTTCCTACTACTTAACTCTGAAAAAACAGAGATTTTAATTATTGGACAAAAAAGTTCCTCATGTAATAACCTAGAATAACCTTGTCCTGCACGCTTAATAAATAAATTACAGCTAGTCCAAAACGCAGCAGCTAGAGTTGAGCGAGCTCTTAACGCATTATAGTCCTTCACGTCTATTGCGATCTTAAAATTCCGGCTATCAATATCAATATCAATATCATATCCGACTGCTAGCGGTAGATCCTTTTCCTATTTAGCACCAAAACTTTGGAACAGTCTTCCTAACATTGTCCGGGAAGCAGACACACTCTGTCAGTTCAAATCTAGACTAAATATACACATATCTTTGGCCTAGCGTACACATAACACATTATACACTTCTATACTTCAATGTTAGGCTGCATAGTTTAGGTCAGCCGGAACCCGGAAGACTTCCCATAAATCCTGATGAACGTCTAAGGATGGCGTCTATGCAGATATTAGTCTCTCGGTTTATCCCGAAGTTTACGGCAGTCCGCTGGATCCAGGCTGTATCCAGATCTGATGAAGGACCTACGCCTGGACATGACGACAACGCAGTCCTGAAGTATCAACGCTGTAAAAAAGTGTAAAACGCTGTCGTTTTTTCTGTAGAGAGTCCCCACGTAGCTATGCGGACGCGCTAACTAACATCGGTGTTTGTGCAGAGGTTTGCGCAGAGATAACTGATAATCTTTTGCACCTTGGAACCTATTTCCGGGAGTGCGTTCTCGAGCCACCAGGCACTGTTTTGTGCGAATGGGCGGCCGGAGCGCATTGAGGGTTTTCTATTAGAACGGTGTCGTGTTAGCGGCCCCAAAGTTAATAACTAATGATCTGATCTTCGCAACGGAAGTGAATCAATCAATCAAAACTAACTTTAGCTGGACAATAACTTTATCCTAGAGCTGCTGTAAAGCCAAAACAATCTCTGTTATTGTAATTTCCTACTATCACTGTAAAGCTGCTTTGAAAAAAATCATATTGTTAAAAGTGCTGTATAAATGAAGGTGACTTGACTTGAGGCCACAGTGACACCTTGTGGTGGACCAAACGATACGTACAGGAAAAAAATTACTTAAGAGATGGGCAATATGGCCACAATCTTATATCATGGTTTAAGTTACCCTAACTATATGTATTTTTGGTGACCCTACATAGTCCGTAAAACATTGTCCGGTCGGGATTTCTAAAATGTCTTGACACACATGAACAGAAGCTGGATGTTCAACAGATCTGATAACAGATACTTTGACATGGAAGCATGTGAAATTATCCCCTATGAGTAGCGTAACTTTGTTTTAAAAAGTGGTTGGGACAGGTGTGTGTGTGTGTGTGTGTGTGGGGGGGGGGGGGGTGCTAATACAATGCTATATCAGATATATGTACAATATACTGTATGTGTACAATATAATTGCAGAAAAAATAACATAATGCCCAGAGATAAGTTGATCCAAATTGTGATGTGTTTTATCAAACTTTTAAGGCTGTCATTTAAATAAATACATATATTGATATTTTATCTCTGGGATATTTTACACAGCTGCAGCTCACAAAATGCCATTCTTAGTGTCTTAATGAATTGGCAGAATTCGCTACAAATGCTGCTCCACATGAATTTCTACAATAATACTAATTCTGTTACTTCAGCATATCTGGTCATAAAAGAAAGAAACATACTGTACCTGCAGGAACAAAGTCATCATCATCAATATCATCATTCTGATCTTCATCCTCATCCTGAACATCATCATCATCATTCTGATCTTCATCCTCATCCTGAACATCATCATCATCAACACCCTTATTCTGATCTTCCTCCTCCTCATGGCTCTGTTGTTGTTCCTCGGCTGTGGTTTCTTCTCCTCGTCTCTCTATCAGGTTCCTGCAGTCCTCCAGTCTGACGGAGCACATCTTCATCTGCTGTTCTCCAGCGTTACAGTCAGAGGTTTGATCAGCGGATCCATGATCCTGAGCGTCAGTATAACACAGTAAAGTGAGGTTGAGATCTGAGTCCTGTGTGTCTCTGGATCTCCAGACTGAATCCTGAGCTTCTGTCCCATCAGTCACACACACTGAAACCTTCTCCAGATCCTGACAAACACATCATAGATCAACAAAAATAAACAACAACCAGTTGATATTAGCCTCGTTACTGAGGCATAAGAAGTGAGAAGCTAACAAAACTTAGGTTTGATTGAGCTGAAGGATGAAATGATGAGCTGCTCAAACCTCTCTGTTGGGTTTGTCTCCTCTTTCTCTCAGCTTTGCCTCCAGTGACGCCACCTCTTTCTTCAGCTGACAGATTTCAGTGATGAAATCCTCAATATCCAGCATGGACAGATCAGTTCCTACTGATTTACAGCAGATCACATCCATCTGCGCTCTCATGGTCAACATCTGAAGACAAACATAATTATTTCATGAGGAATTTGTAATGAACTGACACTGATTTAAACTCAAAATAGCCCATTTCAGAGAATATTAATTCCAGATTTTGGCTAAGTGTTTAGGAGCATTTATGTTTAGTTTCAGTATTGAGCCAGCAGGGATATTATCAAATAGTATATGACACTATTACATGTATTACTCATTTAGTAATATAATAAACTAGCCTGGTTAAAACCAGACCCTTCTCAGTTGAAACTGAGTATAGGGTCTGGGGAAGCTATGTAGACAAATCATTTCCAAAGGGGCATCACCAACCGACGTAGCTCAAATTCCTCTGGCCGCAAATGGATAGTCATAAAACCGATCAGATCGATGAAGGAGATGACGTATGCTTTGAGTGTTGTTCTTTGCTCCGGTTTTAACGAAAACGGTAAGTTCAAATCGCTCAAAACAGACGCGATAACTGATTCGTTTATATACTGTCTAGTGTCTATGATTCGAACGAGTGATGTTCCACGGCGGCATCCATCTTTGTAATGAAATCTCCTTCAGCGTCGCTGCGCTGTCGTCATCATGTAAATCCCTCCCCAAACGTTTCTGATTGGTGCCGCGATTTCGGCGGCACAGAAATGAGTTTGAATGGGCTCTTCTCCAGACTATCCTGGAGAGAGAATTAAAATTCGCCGGAAGTAGTCTGGGTTTTCCCAGGCTAATAATAAACATGATATTGTCAGATTTCTACTCATTTCACACAAAATCGTGAATCTAGCATTGAAAATTACCCACTGTGTTGGGATAGTAACTGTTTACTACAAATATCATTATTTAAAACATGGTTACTGTAGAAAAACATGACGTCATTTGTTATACTGTAGCAAAACCATAGCTATTTTTCATAAGCTAAGTAGGCATGGAAAAGCTCAATTTTAAAGTTAATTAAAAACTAGATACATAAAAATAACAAGCCAACAGCTAAAACGCATATAGAACAGATTAAACTCACCGTCTGAGAGCTCCAGTTGTCTTTCCTTCTTCAGTGGTTTTACCAGTAGACTAAATAACGTCACAGCGCCTCCTACAGTACGAGCGATGGAGTAAAAGAGTAGAGGCTTCACCAACCCTAATTTCTCTGATTAAAAATACAATTGTATTTCAGTGGCGTTACTATAGACGAATATACTAACATTGTACGGAATTATTAAATAAAGACGATTGTTAAACAAATGTTAGTCACTCAGCCTTTCTGTGGAAAACAAGCACATGCAGTAAAGCAAGGTTTATGTAAAAACATTATATAAAAAAAATATTTTTGAAGAATGGGGTAACAGCCAATCAAAAGCTGCTTTGACTCACTGAAAAATTTTTGAATTTAGATGTAATAGAAAAAAGTAATTTCAAATTATAATATTTCACAATATTACTGTTTTTGCTGTTTATTACTGTAGAAATGAAGGCCAGTCACAAATACACTAACGATACAAGGCTTAATGCAAATGGGTGAAGTGTCCCTTTAATACAAATATGTTTAAAACATAGTAAAACATGAGGACATTTGTTATGGTTACTGTAGCAAAACCATGGTTATTTTTCATAAGCTAAGTGGGGAAGAATAAGCTTAATTTAAGTTCACTAAAAAGACAGACAAATAACAAGCAAACCGCTAAAACGCATAAATAATGTTAAACAGATTAAACTCACCGTCTGAATGCTCCAGTCTTTCTTTCTTCTGTGGTTTTACGATGGAGCGATGGAGTTGGAAGATATGGAGGAGATCCGACTGGATAGAAGATACGAATACCTGATAATTAGATAAAAACATCGATAAACGAATGTTATTCAGTCAGGCGGTAAATCAAAATGACGTTAATATACGCGAGTTCGCGGCTTTCTATGGAAGACAGGAGAAAGCGCGCGCAGATCTGAGGCGCGCTGTAAGCAGTATCAGAGCCCGTCTACGGAGAGCCTGTCCACTCCCTATTAAGCCCTATTGTACCGAATTTTGGTTGTAGTACCACCAGAGTTCCACTGGGGGCGCTCGCCATGAGTGCAAAATGAATGGGAGTCAATGGGGCTAGACGGCTAAATGTGTCTCTTTCACCCGATTGCCGTTGAGAAATCTCAGATCTGATTGTAGATTTTGCAAGTTCAACATGGGTTTTAGGTCGAAAGTTGAATGAACGAGTACTTATGTCGTTTTGATTTCTTACAGGTTGAGTTGTTGTTGCCCATAACACGCTAGCATTCTGCTAATGACGTCAGCATTCTGACGTCATTGACATTTTGAAAGACTTTTTTAAAGCAAATAAGTGACTAAAAAATCTAACACCCAGCAATATGTAATTTCTTTGCATCTCCTTTCGAATACAACATTCAAATTACTAGACAAAAAATTATATCCTGAGAAAAGTGGATTTTGAGGGGTATACCGCCATTGACCTCCATTCATTCTGCACTCGTCCTGTGAGCGCCCTCATATGGAATCAGAGTGGAACTGCAACCAGTTCAGAAGCCGGAAGTGTAGTGAGAGTGAAACTTCTCGCCATATTAGACATTCTCTGGCAGTATGCACTGGCGAGCATGACGTATTTCCGGTAGTGATGGGAAGTAGCTGCACTGAAGCTACGGTCCCGCACCGTCCACCCGCACCCAGAGTCCCGATTTCTCAGACCCCTCGTTTTTCGAGACAGCGTCTCCTGCTGTTCGAAAGATCGTATAACACCCTTATCCAAATGCAAATAAAAACAATAGGATGCAACATTACGGTTGCGTTTTATTAAAAGTTATCCAAATAAATATTTGCGTTCCCTGCTTAATGCATGTGCCAAAAAAACTCATTGTGTTATCTGACTAACAAATTATCCAGTAGTTATTTTTTGAGCTTTGGTGTAATTGAAAGAAAATTACTGATGGAAGGGATACAATTACAGATTGAACTATCTTCTGAAAAATATTATGTTATATTATATTGCTACAATGTTTTTTTTTATTCAAATTCCAATTTTTCTTTCAGTTCAACCTATCCCAGATAGCAACATTGTTTCGGCCCGGATACGGCCCACATCTGGCACTTGTGGAATACGGATCTGGCCCACATGCAGCGTGGAATGACGGCCCTTGTGTGGCCCACTCCTGTTTGCCAGATCTGGGCCAGAAGCAGGCCATAGCAATGCCACATGTCAGCCAAGAGCAAAGAAATAAACCAGAACTGGACCTTATCTGAGCCACAAAATCTGTGTATATTAAATATGGAGTCATCTCAGCCTTAATAAGCCTGTTAACAAGCAGAATCACTGAAGGAAAGAAGAGAACAGAAAAAGAGACGAGCAGAAACACAAGATCTACAACTGACTTCAGACACAGCCTTAGATGAAATCAACTGAAGAGAAAAGAAGACATTAAATCTGTGAAGATCTCAGCAGAGGAGGATTAAACAACTCCACAAACAGCATTACCAGCTTCACTTATTACTAACCAGACTGACTTTATTTCTGTGAGACGTCTACAGAAGTTTTTATTGAGATTTAACAGAGGTTTAACTCTAATGTGTTTCATTTAAAGTCACCATAAGAGTGATTAGTGTTTCCATTAGTTGGGCTCTTAACTCTTATTATATCTTTTGTCTTTTTTGGCGGCTGTGACAGTGTGTTTGTCAAACACATTTACAGCAGCAAAGAAAGCTAAAGTGAAATGAGATCAGGTGATGATGGTTTCCTGTTGATGCTTTTATAATCATCATGAAATAACCTTTTTCACTGATGTTTTTGGAATCTAACAATTGTGTTGTTGCATTAATATTGTCACAACACAAACCCTGTGTTACTACAGAATGAGATCCAGCAATATCATAACAAGATAGAATACTTTATCAAACATGAGCACAAAAAAGAAGTTTAATATGACACACACAGACATCAACAATCTGCGTATGAATCTCAACAATGGTGACAATCAAAAGTACTTTGCTGCAATGCATGCTGGGTACCAGCATAGTGCAAAATTCCCAGAATGCATTGCAACGTGAATAAATTATGCAGCTGAATTGTCCTATAATTTTGTTTGATTCTAAATATTTGCTTTTATCTTTTGCTGTTGTTTTTGTTGTGAATTAATAGCTTTTCAGTGATGTTCTGAATTTATCTGTTTATCTAAATATTTGTGATTGTCACCATTGTTGAGATTCATACACTGATTGTTGATATCTGTGTGTGTCAGCATAAGCTAATCTTTTGATCTCATGTTTGTTAAAAGCTTTAAACTGATTGTTATAATATTGCTAGATCTCATGCTGCAGTAACACAGGGTTTGTGATGTGACAATATTAATGGATCAACACAATTGTTAGAGTCCAAAATCATCAGTGAATCAGTCTATTTCATGATGATTATAAAATCATCAACAGGTAACCATGATCACCTGATCTCGGTTCACTTTAGCTTTCTTTGCTGCTGCAAATGTGTTTGACAAACACACTGTCACAGCGGCCAAAAAATACATAAGTTATACTAAGAGTTAAGAGCCCAACTAATGGAAACACTAGTCACTCTTATGGTGACTTTAAATGAAACACATTAGAGTTAAACCTCTGTTAAATCTCAATAAAAACTTCTGTAGACGTCTGACAGAAATAAAGTCAGTCTGGTTAGTAATAAGTGAAGCTGGTAATGCTGTTTGTGGAGTTGTTTAATCCTCCTCTGCTGAGATCTTCACAGATTTAATGTCTTCTTTTCTCTTCAGTTGATCATCTTAGACTGTGGCTGAAGTCAGTTGTAGTTCTTGTGTTTCTGCTCGTCTCTTTTTCTGTTCTCTTCTTTCCTTCAGGGATTCTGCTTGTTAACAGGCTTATTAAGGATGAGATGACTCTATATTTAATATACACAGACTTTGTGTCTCAGATAAGGTCCAGTTCTGGTTTATTTCTTTGCTCTTGGCTGACATGTGGCATTGCTATGGCCTGCTTGTGGCCCAGATCTGGCAAACAGGAGTGGGCCACACAAGGGCCGTCATTCCATGCTGCATGTGGGCCAGATCCGTATTCCACAAGTGCCAGATGTGGGCCGTATCCGGGCCGAAACAATGTTGCTATCTGGGATAATGGTCTAATTAACATTAAACCATGCTAACATTACAAAACCAGTTTTTTATATATATATATATTTTGAATGCGAGGCACAACTCAAATAAGAATAGACAAAACACCAACAATAAACAATTCTGTACTTTATTTAACGATCACCTATACATCATCTTGCTGTAAACAGGACAAAGCAAAGAAAAAAGGAAGAAAGAATTGTGTTAGTGACTTTACTTTTCGTCTTCAATTGCATTAAAAAAAACTCATCATTTATAAGTCGCTTTGGATAAAAGCGTCTGCTAAATGAATGTAAAATGTAATGTATGCATAATGTAAAATAATTACTTTCTGATAGGCGAATGTTCCTTCTTTTTTCATTCTTTTTGCAATCGCTGTCAAATTCCTCGACTTCACTAAAATAAAAGATGAATGCCATTGTCAAAAATATTGTGTAATAATTAGGGCTGGGACAACGCGTCGAGGTCATCGATGACGTCGACGCAAAAAATACGTCGATGCAAAATATGCGCGTCGATTCGTCGACCTGTTTTCATTTCTCTAAAAAACGTTTGCAAATTACACAGTGTGTACCTTATGTGCGCTGATACGCGATGGCCGGACCATCATTCTATCCAACGTTATATAACCAATCCAGGGGTTTTCCTGCATTGAATTTTTTTTTGGTGGCTGCCAAAGCCTTATTTGATCGGTGAGTGATGTAGAATAGAATGACTGACTGCGCTTGACAGGGCGCATATAAGTACGAGAGAGAGCCCCGGCCGCGCGCGCGCGCACTCACCGTCTTCAAACGCTGTCTTGCTCTCTCTCTCTCCCTCGTGCATATTAATCAAAATCATTAGACACGATAGAAAAAGGGCGGAAGACCAAAGTTTCACGTGGAGCATTCTGAGATTTTTTTCTCTTGAATTACCGCGAAGTGTGAATTGTGGTAAAAAATAAACTGCCAGGATAATCACACAACGCTTGCCGTAGGCTACACACGTCCACTAATGACACGTCCGATTCGCTAACTAATGACTCATTTGAACCGATTCACTTTAATGAATGGTTAAAACAACTCATCTGTCCAACACTGAACTCACGAGACGTCTGAATCGGTGTATAACAAATCGGTAACACTTTACAATAATGTTCCATTTATTAAATTCTAGTTAGGCTAAGTAGCCTACTTTTTTTTATTAGTATTTTTTTTTTTAAGAAAAAGGTGAGTGGCAGAGTGTATTACTATACGTTGTTGTTATTTTTATGTGAATGAAGAATTAAAAGATGCACTTTTTTCAGTAAGCTAGGACTGTGTGTTTTCAACATAAATGTTCAATTCTGTTGGTTCAGGAAGGACGCCATGACAGGCTGCTGGCTCCCACTGTTAATTTTTATTTATTTTTTGTTGGAAAAGCACTCTCTGTATTAGCTTAAAACCCTCAAGTTTACATTGGTTACTGTATTCTTTCAATTGCTCTAAACAAGTATTTTTGGTGACCTTTTTATTTTTTTATTGAATGCTAGACATCAAGTTGTTGTTATTTTCATCTGAAAGAAGAACTTTTTTTCAGTAAGCTAAGCCCTATGTGTTCAGTAAGCTTGTTTCAGTAAGCTATGTGTTTTCAAGGCTTTAAGGTTTTATTGAATGCTACCTCTGACTAAGAATGCATTACTATGCACTTGTATAGTCTTTTATTTTGGAATTTTAAGAGCAATAAACATATATTGCAATGTTAAGGAATTCATGTTTTTTTCATTCAGATATGTAAATTAACATGTATAAATTGCTATTAGTCAATTAATGGGGATTGGGGAGATAATCGATAATCGAATCAAACCGAACCGGAAAAATTAATCGTTAGATTAATCGATGCATCGAAAAAATAATCGCTAGATTAATCGTTTAAAAATAATCGTTTATCCCAGCCCTAGTAATAATATTTATTTTATTTTATTTTGCAAATGCAAATTACAAGCATACCTAGGGTGATAAGTAGGGCCACGGAGGAACACCTCCTCAGCCTCACATGTTAATACCATAGACTGGTTAATACATAGTGAAGGCAGTCATTTTTATTATTAGGCAATTGTTGAGTTGTAAATGGCTGGCAACAACTTCATATCACAGTTAAATTAATATTGATTAATTTTAATACTTACGTTTTATAAGAACTAATTTAAGTAGTCTACATAAATTATATAAAGTAAAATAATTACTCCGGCATTAATTAATTCAATTTATAGTTTTAGGAGAAACGGTCCAGTAATTAAAAAAAGGTCAAACGGTAAATCTGATTAAATAATTAATGATGACATTCTTTGATATTAACACACTTAATGTATTTAATTGGTCTACTTTAATGTCAACTAATTTTAATCAAATTTTTACAATGGCTCGTCTACAAAAAGTCCAAGGTTAAAGGCTAACATTAGCTATCAAAATATTTTCGGGGAAAAAAGGCGAAAAGACATACATTAACGGCTCAAATTTTGACAAACTATCTTTACAAATATTAAATGGTCTATTCATATGTTGGTGTATCGATGAGTAGTTTGATTAAAAAAGAAATCGAATGAGTATGATTCGCTAAATAAAATTGACGATACTCACGTTTCGGCTTAAGTTCTTCACATGTTTATCCAGACAGTATATGTGTTTATCTGATCCAATTTGATAGGAGGCGCTGTCTCGAAAAAACGAGGGGTCTGAGAATGCGGGACTATGGTGCGGGACTGTAGATGCAGGCTCCGAGGATACGACTCGGAAGTCAGGTTCTTTTCCGCGAACCGGTTCTTTCGGACAGTTCGTTTCAATGAACCGGTTAAAAAAAACGGTTCACCAGTTCTTTTACGTCGTCACGTATAATGACGTCAATTCTATCATCCCGGCGGATAAATATACATTCAAATAAAGGCATGTGTAATCATAACTTAAGTTAAATAAAAGTAGCCTACTCATCGTCATAATCATCTTGGATAAGTTTCTTACATTTACGTTTTGAAAATGAACCCTGTAGTAGCCTAGGCCTAAGGCGATTGCACCACTTGGCTATACTGTCTTCCACATACCTGCCAACACTCCCGTTTTTCCCAAGTTTCTCCCGTATTTCAAGGTCATCTCCCGGCGCCCTCCCGTTCTGTTATTTCTCCCGAAAAACTCTCGTAATTTGCATGACCATCAAACTTAATTTTAAAATCACGGATCCATTCATTTTTTCTGTTAGTCTGACATTTCCCAGGTTGCCAGATTGTGTATGAAATACACTTTAGCCTAAAACTTTAGCTTTTATCAATTTAGCCTAAAACTTTATGTCTTTAAACCTGGCAACCCAAAACCCAAATAAGGAAGCGGGTGCACACTGCTCAGCCACAGAGTCTTGCAAGCAAGCGGGATAGTTGAATAGCCTACTTCACAAGAAGCTGTTGTCAAATTGTTAGGGAAGAAATTTTGTGATTAACACATCACATAAACTGTTATTGAGTGTTGTTGATACACAATAGGAAACTTGTGTCCTTGGAACATCATAATCTGACAGCAGCTTCGGAGTTTTGGAGGTGGTGGATACATAACTGGCATGCGTATCTGTTTAGGTAAGTTAAAAGCAACGACCGAAATGCAGTGTTGCAAAGAGTATATGAAACATGTTAAATATCCCATATTTTGCTCAGGTTTTGTTCCTAATTCCTCTTGAAGAGTAGAAACATCAAGTACAAAAGCAAAGAAGTTGGGCCTTATGTTTATAAAGAATGAAGTAAAGATGACAGGACAGTTTTGAGTAGAACAACAGCAGTTTGAAGAATAGCTGAGTGGAATATTTTACTGTCTTTGCAGTCTTCAAGTCAGGCAAAAGTAGTAATCTCATTATTGTTTACATTTTAAACTGAACTCCAATTTGTTTAACAGACCCAACAACAAAGCATGGCAATTCCCACTCAGCTACCCTGTTCTGTATTAGGCTACCACTGTTCAAGCTTTCGTGCAAACCACAAAGGTGCTCTCTTAGAAATGGTAATCAAAGCTGAAATGTGGTAACATTAAACGAGTAAAACTTTTATTGAACGGAACCTTAAACAAGTTCAACAGAACTTTGAACGTGTCGCTTAATCTAGTACTACTTTCAGCTGGTGTGGTGGCTTTAGCTTCTTCATTGAGCGGTAGCAGTGGGCTCTCACAGATATCTCATTTGTCAGACTGATCTCATGAAATGGCGTATGTATGACACGCCAATTCGATTTCCATTTTTGGCGTGCTATCAACACGCATAATCGCTTTCCAGCGTGTTTATCAACGCCGTTGACTTAACGTTACATTACTGTATAGATATGACCTACCCCAACTCCCTAAAAGTCCCTAAACCTACCCGTCACTGGGGTTAATCTTCTCCTACCATCCTAGGAAAAAAAATATCGATTCCCCGGTATCACGACAAGACGTGAAATAATCACGTTGGTCCCCTTTGGAAAACGTGTAGATGTCACAGTTTAACGCCCATACACGTTTGCCATATCTTGAAGATATCTGTACAATTTCCAATACCATTGTATAGATTATAAATGTAAGATCCCTTAACTCTACTCCCACGCCTAAACATACCCATTTTATGGACAATATTAAAATGATAAAACGTAATGGACAGATATGTAGGAAAATGGCATTTTTATGAACAATATGGCATTAAAAGATAGTTTGAGCCACGAATCCTACCTCTAAACCTAACCATAACCATTTCTTAAAACTACCTAGGCAACAATTATAAAGAAAAACAACAGACAGACGAGTATAATCACAATAATTTATTTATGGTTCCTATAGAACCATAATATATGTAACGAGTTATAAGTACAATTCAAGTTTAATGTATTGTTGTTGTCTTTTCCACTAAAATCCTTGTTTTATTACTGATTTATTTTTGTTTTCCTTTGAGCAATATATGTTGTTTCTGCTATTCACATTAGAGACTTTTATTTTGACATGTTTTTCTGTTGCTGCATTGGTGCCATTTTGAGTGTGCGCGCGCGCCTCTCTCTTTAGTTCGCATTGCACATGCTGGGGAGAGGTAAGCGTTTTGCAGAGCTCTTCGATTTGTGAGCAAATTAAGTTTGTAAAGTGTGTAAATCGATTTGATAATCCTTTGTAAACAGTACGGAGACTGTCTAATATGTTCTGTTGTATGTTATATGTGTGTGTGGATCAATAATTTGAAGATATATCGTGTGAGTTTTGTGATCTGTATTAGCTAGGTTTTGAGTCATTAATCAGCTAAACTAGTGTTGTATCATTCAGGTGATGCAATAGTGAGATGCTCACACGACGTTTATCAACTTTATTGCTGTAATCCACAGGTATTTCACTTTTATTGTGTTTTATTTTCTATATTGTGTTAATGTTATGTGTAGTTAGCATAATTGTTGCATTTAGTTCGCATTGCACATGCTGGGGAGAGGTGATGCAATAGTGAGATGCTCACACGACGTTTATCAACTTTATTGCTGTAATCCACAGATCCACAGTTGGTGAAAGCCCATGTTGGGTGTGACTGTGAATAAACATCGTCATTGTGATGAACCGCAGTAACAGTGTCCTGGTCCTTATTAAACACAACGCAGAGAAAAGAGTATCGTGACAGCGGTTGGCAGCAGACCGGTTACATTGGTGCCGTGACCCGGATCAGAAGATTTGCTTCAGGATCAACGTCAGTTGGGTCACCGAGGGACGCTGCATTGAGGTTCAGTTTTGCTGATAAAAGAACTGTGAGAATACAAATGGACATTTGAGATTTCTAATATTGATTTAATGCATTCTCTCATTTAAGTGATTTATTTTTCTCACATTTTCTGACATTTTTCATTTGTTTATTTTATTTGAAATTTGATTTTCAAGTGTAAACATGGCGTTTAGTTTAAAAGATGATGAAATTGACGCTTATGAGACAATGACTGGTTTAGGTCTTGGGAGGGGGAAGTTTTTTAGTGAAACTCCAATTGTGAGAGAGAGTAAGGTGAACAGAACCCCCCGTGTATTAAGCTCCACACGTGTGACTGATCATGATACTGTGCCCTTAGCTGTTCCAGACATAGCAGATCCAAATTGGCAAGGTTTGATAGCACACATAGCTCAACAAGTGGGGCAGACCATGTTAGCATCTCAAAAAGAGGCTAGTTACGGTGAAGGAGAGAATAAGAGTGCACAAACACAAGGGTTAGGTACCAGTAAGACATTCTCAGACATACCTTCACTTAACTTGACTGGAGTGAGGTTAGTAATGCAAAGTGAAGCAAAAGAGCCCCCAGTCTACCGTGGTGATGCATCAGACAAGCTTGGTGTGCGTGAGTGGGAGGAGCTGATGGACACATATCTGAGAAAGAGAGGAATACCATTAGCAGAGCAGCATCAAGAGATCTTAAGCAGATTGATGGGTAAAGCTAAAGATGTCGTCAAAGTCACTCTTCGCTGTAATTCAGCTTTAAACCCAGTTGAGAACCCAAAGGTTATCATTGACATCCTGAAACAACATTTTAGCGATGCTAATTATTCATGTATGCCTTTGGCTGATTTCTATGGAACTGTTCCATTAGCAGGAGAGGATCCTGTCGAGTACTGGGTGCGGTTGAACAAAGCAGTGGATCTTGCGGAGGAAGCTTTAAAGAGACTTGGGCGACGAATGGAAGATCCATGTCAAGAAGCTGCAATGATGTTCGTGAAGTACTGCCCAGATTCCACTCTTGCTGCAGTTTTCCGTTTCAAAGCTCCAGAAAAATGGACCGCACAGGAAATCCAAGAACAGCTTGACCGTTACCACACACAGTTAAAAGAGCAGATGTCAGCCAAGCCAAAGCGTCACCCTACTACAAGGCATGTCACCGCTCACGTTCAGACGTTCAATGAGGATGAAGTGGATGTTGGCTCTCCAACAGAGCCAGGTGAGTGCAGCAGAGTCAGTAATGCACACACTGTACAGGATGACAACAATTGTATGAGAACTCTGATTAATCTCCTTGACCGTGCGCTGTCTCAAAATGTTCAAATGCCATCTCGCCAGCCCCAAAGCAAGCTCTGTAGAGTATGCCAATCTCATGATCACTCTACTGTAACACATTGTCGACGAGAACATCTGTTTTGCATGCTTCCAGCCTGGGCACAGTAAAAGGGACTGTACAAGTGACAGGTCCAGACCCGGTCCAGCACCATTCCGGGGTCCATCAGGTTTAAACTAGATGGCTCACGTTCGGAAGGGGGATGCGTGAGCACAAGTGAAGAACCCCTAGAGAGTGTTGATCTTCACCAGTTTTATGAGAATGCACGTGCACAGGCTCCCACTGGAACCAAGGTGATCGCACAAAATGTCCAGGTAGTTGAGGCATTCGACGATTTGTTCTATGCGCCAGTCAGTGTTAATAATGTGTTTTCGATTAAGGGAATGCTTGATACAGGCTCCATGGCCTGCACTTTTAGTGACAAAGTGGAAAAAAAAGATGTTAAGTGAGAATGTATTGCCTTCACCCACACCACTTCAGGAGGAAGTCATCTTAGTAGGATGTGGTGGCAAGGTTACAAGACCAAAATGTATGTATGAGGTCCAGTTGAAAGTTTATGGAGAGAGCTGCATAGTGCCTATTCTCGTTGTACCCGGCCAGCGGGATGATCTGATCATTGGTACAAATGTCATAAAATTCCTTGCGCATCGGATGAAAGGTAGCAATGATTTTTGGAGACTTGTTTCTAATCATAGAGTGGAGCCAATGGCAGGATGTGAGCAGTTCCTGGATGTAATGGCCAACACGTGTCGGTGGAAGGGTTCTGAGCTACCAGATAAGGTGGGAACAATCAAGCTACAGCAGTGTGTCACGCTTTTAGCAAGGCAGGAACATCTTGTCTGGGGAAAGCTGCCAAAAAATGTCCCGATGTCACCCGGGAGCACAGTTGTAGTGGAACCTACAAATTCAAGGTCTGTGTCACGAGACATTATGGTCGGGCGGGTTGTCACGCCATTATGGGGTGATCGCTGGGTTCCCGTAAAAGTCACTAACTTCTCTGATAAGCCAGTCACCCTTAAGAGGAATCGCAAATTAGCAGACGTGTTCCCATGTGTTGCCATGGAAGATTTTGAACTTTTCCAAGGGCTGAGTCGAGCTGAAGTGTCTGCGGAGGAGATTCAGCATTCCCCTAAATTGTCAGATGATTTCAAACAGAGATTGGAAACTGTTGGTCTTGTTGATCTCGACATTCATTCTGTTTCTGTCAGCCATGTGACAAAGGAGAAGTTAGTACAGTTACTGGAGAGATACAACGACGTGTTTTCTAAGCATGCATTGGACTGTGGAGAAGTAAAGGGTTTTGTTCATCGCATTCGGCTAATGGATGAGCGTCCATTCAGACTCCCTTATCGTAGAGTGCCGCCTGCACACTACCAAAAGTTGCGGCAGGTTTTGTCCCAGATGGAAGAACAAGGGATAATTAGGAAGTCTGTAAGTGAGTATGCTTCTCCGTTAGTCCTAGTGTGGAAGAAGGATGGCAGTCTGAGGCTATGCACAGACTTCAGATGGTTAAATGCAAGAACGATAAAGGATGCACACCCACTTCCACACCAGTCTGACTGCTTAGCTGCTCTGGGCGGAAACACACTCTTCAGCACCATGGACCTGACATCAGGGTTTTATAAAATCCCCATGGCTGAAGAGGACAAGAAATACACTGCGTTCACGACTCCTGTAGGGCTGCATGAGTATAATAGGATGCCGCAAGGGCTATGCAACAGTCCAGCCTCCTTTATGCGGATGATGGTAAGCATCTTCGGAGATTTGAACTTCAGCAGCTTGTTATGTTATCTCGATGACCTGTTGGTGTTTGCTCCGAATGAGCAGGAAGCGTTAGAAAGACTGGAGGTCGTGTTCAGTCGTCTGAGGCAGTACAATCTTAAGCTGAGCCCTAAGAAATGCCACCTACTGAGAACCTCTGTAAAATTCCTGGGTCACATCATAGACAGGGATGGAGTTTCAGTAGATCCTGCCAAAGTCGATGTTATCTCGAAGCTGTCTAAGGCAGATCTTATGGAAGATGACAAATGTACTCCATCAGTGCAGAGGATCAAATCAGTTCTTGGGATGATCTTATATTACCAACATTTCATTCCCGGATGTTCTACTTTGGCAAGGCCGCTTTTTGCCCTTACGGCTGGGCAGAGGAGGAAAAGAGGGATCAAGGGAGATATTAAAGCAGGAACTTACAGGAAGCTCAAGCCCACGGATTGGACTTCAGAATGTGATAGCGCATTATTTTGCCTCAAGGAGAGTCTGCTTCAAAGTGTGGTTTTAGCGCACCCTGACTTTACTCTGCCTCTGATCCTGGCGATTGATGCCTCACTGGACGGACTGGGAGCTGTATTATCTCAAGTGCCTGCGGGTGAAGAGCGAGCTCGTCCAATCGCGTTTGCAAGCAAGACTCTGAGCAAATCACAGAGGAACTATCCAGTTCATAAACTCGAGTTTCTGGCACTCAAATGGAGTGTGTGCGAGAAATTTAGCCATTGGTTGAAGGGTCAAACATTCACGGTATGGACAGACAACAATCCGCTCACGTACATCATGTCCAAGGCAAAACTCGCTGCATGTGAGCAACGTTGGGTGTCCAAACTGGCATCTTACAGCTTTGAACTGAAGCATATAGCAGGGAAGAAAAACGTGGTGGTGGATGCTCTGAGTAGAGACCCTTTTGTCAAGACCGTGAGCAGCAGGCTAATGAAGGAACGATATCATGATTTACTTGTGGAGGCTGAAGCGGTTGATGGAGATGGAGTTCGAGATGCGTTTCGTCAAGGAGCTCAGAACTTACAGATCTGTCTCCAGTCCTGTCTTGTCTTACCTTCTGACAGTGCCACTATCAAAGCCTGTTTAAGTTTACATGATCAGTGGGAAGAGACTTCTCAAGCAAGAGCTGTGCAGCTAATTCAGTCTTACCAAGATTTAATACCAGCAGGTATTGACACCCTTCCTATGATTGCTGCGGATGAAATTCGTGAAATGCAAGAGGCTGATTCAGTCATTTCAAGAGCGACGTTCTTTGTGAACTTGAAGCGTCAACCATCGAGGCGAGAGAAGGCCAACATGAGTTCCAAAACCATATCTCTTTTCAGGCAGTGGGACAAATTAAAGCTCAAGGATGGAATACTGTACAGAGTCACACAAGATCCACACAGTAAACAGAAGCGGTATCAGCTGGTCTTACCTTCTAGCCTCAAGGGGCAGGCTTTAAAGGGTGTACATGATCTTGCGGGTCATCAGGGGCAAGCAAGAACCATTCATCTAGCCCGCCAACGCTGCTTCTGGCCGGGAATGGGAAACGATGTGTGTGAATACATCAAGTGCTGTCAAAGATGCATCCTAGCCAAGGCTCCCGAACCATCTGCAAGGGCCCCTCTTGAAAGTATTAAGACCTCTATGCCCATGGAGCTGGTATGCCTGGACTTCTGGTCTGCGGAGGATGGAAAGAAACGTTCTGTGGATGTGCTCGTTGTGACAGACCATTTCACGAAGTTGGCACATGCCTTCCCTTGTGCGAATCAGTGTGCGAAACAAGTTGCAAGGAAGCTGTGGGATCGTGTATTCTGTGTGTACGGTTTCCCAAGCCGCATCCACACTGACCAGGGAGCCAACTTCGAGAGTACCCTTCTAAAGGAGTTGCTGAAGCTATCAGGAGTCGCAAAGTCTCACACCACTGCGTACCACCCCATGGGAAACGGAGGAGTAGAGAGGTTTAATCGGACCTTGGGAAGTATGCTCCGAACCCTGCCTCTAAAAGAGAAGCACAAATGGCCAGAGCAAATACAAACGCTGACTTTTGCTTACAACGCTACAGTCCATGAGACAACTGGGTTCGCTCCATTTCAGCTCATGTTTGGTCGTGTACCAAGACTGCCGGTGGATGTTATGTTCAGACAGGTGCTACATGACTCTGTGGTTGTTGATCATGGTACTTACCTGAAGTCGTTGATGTCATACCTCCATGAGGCGGCTGAGATTGCGCAGCGACATTCTGAAAAAGAGCAGAGGAAACAGGCAAAGGGTTACAACAAGAAAGTCAGAGGGATGTGTCTGAATGTTGGGGACCGTGTGCTGGTGGCGAATAAAGGAGAAAGAGGAAAGAGGAAACTAGCGGATAAGTGGGACCCTGTGGTGTACACTGTAGTAGACAGGAACCTGCAGAAGCACATTTACAAGCTAGAGGATGAGAAAGGGAATGTGAAGATTGTGCACAGGAACCTGGTTTTAGACATTAGTTTCCTACCTGTGGAATCGCCTGATGAGGAGGAAAGCATTCTGCTCTCTGCGGAAGATTCAGAGTGTGAGTCACGTAGTGTCAGTGAGTCCTGTGCGGATGACTTTGAACCAACAGATCTGGAGGAGAGAACCAGGAGATGGGTGAACGTAGACTCTGAAAGTCCTGTAGTTCCAGATTCTGATGATGAGGAAGCTGAGGGAACAGACCATTTGCCCAGTGATAAGTTTCACACTGAAGAGAATAAGAGCAGGGATCTCCCTCAGAGTAGAGCTGAATGCAGTCCATCATCTCTTGATGTTAACATTGACTGTGACACAGATACACATACACATACACGACCACAAGTTCTGATTGACACTCAAACTGACACTGATACCCAAGTTCCAGTTACTGACGTTCAGGGTGTTAGGACACGGGCAGGTAGAGTTGTTAAGAAAGTGAACAGATTAATCGAGTCGATGGTTCAGAAACCCTTTTACCTCCAAGGTGTAGGAAGTAATCTGAAAAAGAGAAGTGGGTCATTCCTTTCTTTGTTTTAAAGAGTATTTTGTTGTTTTATTTTTGTATGATGTGAAGATACATTTTGATTCCAAATATGAAACATTAGGGTCAGGTCATTTTATGGTGTACAAGGCACCGTATTGTTCCAAGATAAACTTAGGTTTGATCACCCTGGGGTTTTTCTTGACCTATTTGTGGGTAACTGACAAGTTGAACTAATGAATGTTTCATTGGCAGACCTGTACCAGTTGTTATTTGATTTGGATCCAGTACGGATTTTAGTGAAATCTGGAAGGGGTGAATGTAACGAGTTATAAGTATAATTCAAGTTTAATGTATTGTTGTTGTCTTTTCCACTAAAATCCTTGTTTTATTACTGATTTATTTTTGTTTTCCTTTGAGCAATATATGTTGTTTCTGCTATTCACATTAGAGACTTTTATTTTGACATGTTTTTCTGTTGCTGCATTGGTGCCATTTTGAGTGTGCGCGCGCGCCTCTCTCTTTAGTTCGCATTGCACATGCTGGGGAGAGGTAAGCGTTTTGCAGAGCTCTTCGATTTGTGAGCAAATTAAGTTTGTAAAGTGTGTAAATCGATTTGATAATCCTTTGTAAACAGTACGGAGACTGTCTAATATGTTCTGTTGTATGTTATATGTGTGTGTGGATCAATAATTTGAAGATATATCGTGTGAGTTTTGTGATCTGTATTAGCTAGGTTTTGAGTCATTAATCAGCTAAACTAGTGTTGTATCATTCAGGTGATGCAATAGTGAGATGCTCACACGACGTTTATCAACTTTATTGCTGTAATCCACAGGTATTTCACTTTTATTGTGTTTTATTTTCTATATTGTGTTAATGTTATGTGTAGTTAGCATAATTGTTGCATTTAGTTCGCATTGCACATGCTGGGGAGAGGTGATGCAATAGTGAGATGCTCACACGACGTTTATCAACTTTATTGCTGTAATCCACAGATCCACAGTTGGTGAAAGCCCATGTTGGGTGTGACTGTGAATAAACATTGTCATTGTGATGAACCGCAGTAACAGTGTCCTGGTCCTTATTAAACACAACGCAGAGAAAAGAGTATCGTGACAGCGGTTGGCAGCAGACCGGTTACATATACACAACATCGATTCACAAAATACACCAATTTTATTAGCTTGATGTAATCCAAACCTTCAGAATCCATATATTATTTGCAAGAAAAAGATCCAAACTCAGCCCTTTATCCAGTAATCGTCATCTTGACCGTAAACGTCAAACCCCGCGCTTGTTATGAAATGAATTCAAATTAAAAAATTGCGCCCTCAAGAAGCGACAGGTTACTATGGTTACGGCAGTAATATCAAACGCTCATTGGCTCTCGCCTCGCCTGCTTCGTCACAGATTGCGTCATGCACATTCACATTTGAAATGAAGTGCGCACTGCCGCGCAGCCCTCAGAGCGAACCGAACCGAAGACGGATTAACGTTTTCATGGATTTGAATTAATAACTTAAATTCTGCTCTGTCTGTTACCTCATACAAAACCACTGCCAGAGAGGACTGCGACACATCGTCATGTGAACAACTTTTGGTACCGATTTTGACATTTTCTCATTAAATAAATGATTGTGATTATACTTGTCTGTCTGTTGTTTTTCTTTATAATTGTAGCCTATAGTTTTAAGAAATGGTTATGATTAGATTTAGGGGTAGGATTAGCAAACGTCCGGGGATAATGGTACGTGTAAGATTCACGTCTGAGGCTGTTAAACTGTGACATCTACACGTTTTCCAAAGGGGACCAACATGATTATTTCACGTACATTTTGCTCCGTTTCGCTCGGACATTTAACGGCGTAGACATACACGCGGAAGATGACGGTTCGTTTCGGCGTGAACATACACGCGGATAGCTCAAAATGCGTATAGATAACACGCCACTTTTGACTTGAAAGTGGCGTGTATGTTTCATAGACAGTATATAAACTGGACACAGCGACCCCATAGGTTTCAACGTTGAGAAGTGAAGCAAATTAGAAGCCCTCACTTCCTGATGGCTGAGCGTACTGCGCAGACTCAAACTGAGCTTGACGACGTGGATGTGACGTGAGCAGCCTGCCTGACAGTTGTACGTTTTCTAGTAGCTGTGCCAAGCGAAATCTGAACCATTCCCTTCCGTATCTCGCAGAGACGGAGAGCGTGAGTAGGAGCTGTCCATGAGCTAGGAGCAGGAGCAACTTTATGACTCTCTATGGGCTTCTCCTTTGACTTTATCGGACTTTATACCTCCACGTCCCCCCGATTGACTGCGAGCTTCTCTTCCTGTCTCTACGGTAATTTGGTTATGACGCAATCGTTAGCCTACTTTTACAAAAACTGCTTCTACGGGGCCATAACGTAAGATACAAGGTAATGGAGCCTTTTATACATTGTCGTGTTTCTTTAGAAATAAACAATGGACAAATGGAGTCTTTAAACGCCTCAGATGTAAAGTTATTCGCTGTCAAAGTGACGCCAAAATGAATGGGAGTCAATGGGATGCTAACAGCAGGTGAAGGCTTGTTAGCCAATGGCGGCTCCCGGGGGTGGTACGGAAATCGAGCGCTCGATTACCCCCCTGGTATGTTTACGCAAAGTCATGATGTCATGTAGCATTTGTTGCCCTGTTTTTACCTGATACTTTAGTACAAACACATGAATTGAGAGGTATACACATAATTAAACTTTATTTAAAGCATGATTAACCTGAAGCAGGACGGAGTCATGACTTAAAACACCAAAACTTCAAGCTCTGGCTAGCTAGCGTTAGCAAATTACCTTCAAAGTTGCAAAGAAATGAAGAAACGTCAAATTTAAAGCCTTTATCTAATTTGCTACGTGGTGTCGTACTGGATGCCCGGACGATCCTCCGGATATCGTTAACAGACACTTTCGGCAACTCCAGCAAACACCTTGTGAACTTCGTCTCTGCCATCATAAAGGTTGACTGTCACTGTTTAATGTTTTCTTCCGTTAACCGGAAATGTCCAAACATCCTTACGCCAATGCGGAAGTGATGCGTGCATAGAGCCTATTAGATTACATGTTCCAGACGCTCTCGGTTTGAAATAAATGCTGTTCTTCAATTTCTGTTGATCTGTGAATCCTGAAAAAACAATGTATGTCAGATTCCACACTTCTTTAAGCAACACAAGTATTTTCAACTGTGATAAGCAGCAAATTCTTGAACAGCAAATCAGCATCTATTTCTGAAGGTTCCTGTGACACTGAAGACTGGAGTAAAAGCCAATAAAATGGAGATTTGACTGAAAATACATTTGAATATTCAAATAGAAAACAGTGATTTTTGAATTGGAATAATATTTCACAGTATTATTGTTTTTGATGTTTATTACTGCAGCCCCTCCAGCAGAACACAGGAAAGAAGAAATGAAGCAGGCCAGTCACAAACTTACACACTCCCTGAGACAAAAAGAGAGAAACACAATAAACTTGCATTTTTAATTGCATTACACTGCTTTATTGTAAACTGATATATTACTTGGGTCACTTTCACTGGTAAGTACAGGCTTGACTCCCGTTGCACATTAATACAAACAGTATTTGAGGCGCTACTGTAAGTTGATTTTTCAAGATTCACACCTGTAAGTAGATGCAGTTGTTAATCCCAAAAACTGACAGTGTGACCTTAGAACATGTTACTGTACCTGTAGTGTATTATTTCATTTCCATGTCTGGATCATTTCTAGCCTGGCTCCGCCCTCCTACGTACTTCCGCTCAATTTGATTTCCCTTCAGTACTACGTCTGGGATTGTGGTGTATTCTTTGGTTTTCTCCGGTTAATTTTTTACCGGTCCAATCAGCAAACAGAGGGAGTAGCTGAGAATGATGACGTTGAGGTTGTGCGCTAGTTTGAGTCGTCATACGTCATGACCAAACGTTAGCAATTGGTTATGGCAGATCCAGAGTGACTCTGAGCAGATCCAATAGTTTTAAACTTCAACAGAGTTCCCGCCTTCAAGGAAGTTAACGCTTGTCAATGGAGAGTACAAATGAAATGTACGAGAGTCTGGTAGAACCAGGCTAGATCATTTCAGCAAGTGACTAAGACTCATTTCATGCCATCATGTTTTTCAGTATTAAATAACTGCTAAAAGAATTAGGCCTCGTCATTCTGTTTGTGTGATTTAATTCCCCCATAAACACACTTTAAGTCAACATCAGACACTGATCTGCACATTACAGAGAATTAAAGTTGTCACAAAGAAACAGATTTTCATCCAGAGGATTCATTTCTACACAGTTAATAATGTTCAAGAACAGGGGCGTCCAATCCTGCTCCTGGAGGGCCAACATCCCACACAGTTTAGCTCCAACACACTGGCCTGGAAGTTTCTAGTGAGTCTGAAAACCTTTGCTGTGTTCAAAATCACCCCCATACCCTCATTCACTATTCCCTACATCAGTCCACTAATATAGTTCACTTGAAGGAGTGAATGAAAACGAGTGGGTGATTTCAGACACTGAGAGCACTGGAAGGGCTGCCGCTTTTACATAGTTTGTGCTAATTAATAATCATTTGAAACTGAACAAACTGGCAGCTCCAGTAGTGAGATGAAAAGATTTATCTTGAACTCTGTCATGGAAATTATGAATAAACCTTATTTAAACAATTGAATAATTAATTAAAAAGTAATTTATACCTGTATGATATTACGCTGTAGCCACATTGGACCAGCGGTTTGGAAAATGGATGGATGGATGATTGAGCTGCGGGCGCCATCTTCTGGATAGATGCAGGAATTTATCCAGCACAACCCTCACATTGCATTATGGATATTCTCAAGCCATTGATTGTGCATTGGTGTACACTGTCATTGCAGTGCACTGTGGGATAGAATGAGTGTACTCGATAAAGTCCACTCCGGTTTCGGACACCAATACAAGTGTTGTCTCCTCAAATAGTGCCCTATTTTAGGGTATAGGGCATAGATATCATATAATAAAGGCTAGATGTCTTAAGGCGGAGTCACTTCCGGCATCACCGGCGGCCATCTTACCACAGGGAAGCTGTGAATTAAGGTGAGTGATCAGTACGCACACAAATCCTCTTATCTCGCTGAAATCTTGACGGATTTACAAACGGTTTGGTTTCTTACAAACGTTATTAATGTGGCTATAGTTCTTTCCAGAAAAATTCCAACAGAACTCCCGGAAGTAAACAAAGAGGTGGAAAACCTGGCAGACAACACGCCGCTGTTTACTCTGGAGAGACGACTGTGTGGGCTAAATGTATCCCTGGTCATATTTTATTATATAGTTTGTCTACACCACTTTAGACAAACAATAATATTTGAGAATGAAGCGAGGATGCGGCTCGAAAATAACGTCGATCATTTCTATCAGGCTCCGCACCTCCTCACAACTCCAGGTTTGTTGGCGAGCTGCCATGCTTAAAGTGCAAACTGTCAACAAACATTTCTCCTCATCCCATAATGCATAGCGCAGCTGACTACGGCAACTGGTTTAGTCCAGTTGTGATTGCCGCATTTACACCTGCCCATATGAACCGCACCAATGGGGAAAACGAACTCTAGTGCGATTCAACCGAACTAAATGAGGCAAGTGTGAAAGCACCCTTAGAGACCACTAAGAGCCTCTGATTGGCAGACCCAAGAGCTCTCTCTGGTTGATAGTCAATCAACTGGTCAGAGAGGTATTGGGTGCTAAACCATACAAAGATTTAAAAACCAATAAAAGCACTTCAAAATCAATTATGTGGCGAATGGGCAACCAATGTAGAGGCTGTAGAACAGGGGTGATATACTCATAATAATAATAATAATTTATTATTAATTAATATTTATACAGCTTTCCTGTAGCTCAGTGGTAAGAGCATTGCGTTAACAACGCAAGGTTGTGGGTTCGATCCCAGGGGATTGCACATACCTATGTATAAATGTATAGGATAATGCAATGTAAGTCGCTTTGGATAAAAGCGTCTGCCAAATGCATAAATGTAAATAGCGCTCAGGCTTACGAGCTCCCGTTAAAACTCTGGCAGCTGCATTTTGACCCATCTGAAGGCGGTTTAAATAAAATTGACTAATCCCCAAATAGATTGAGTTGCAATAGTCAAGCTTTGTGGTGATAAAAGCATGGATAACTCTTTTAAAATTATTAAAAGATAGAAAGGACTTTGTTTTTACCAGGGCGCGTAATTGATATAAACTTGACTTCACAACTTGATTACCTTCTGTCTGTCCAGCTTTAAAGTGCCCCTATTATGGATTTTTTTAAATGACCTTTCATCAGTGCCGGCCCGAGCCTTTTGGGGGCCCTAAGCAGAATTTGATTTGGGGGCCCTAAGCAGAATTTGATTTGGGGGCCCCCTCCCACCACGCAGAGTCACCTGTGCTTGACGATTATTGACACAAATGTCACGCTATAATGTTACATTATAAATTAATACAATGAGGTTATGTATTAATACAAAATAAATACTTAATAAAAAATAGATACTTAAAGTATTAACTTTTTCTTTACTCTTTTACTAACTCTTGGAAACTTCTGAAAACAAACTGTCACAAAACATATAAAAAAAAGTATTTGCAAAATTCCTCCAACGTTTTGCAACACTTTGCAGTTTGAATGATGTCTTGTATGAACATGACGGAGTATGTTTTTATGTTTCCACTGTTCGATCGCGCCCGCGACTCACACACACACACACACACACACACACACACAACATATTCCAGCTTTGTAATCTTTCACTGTGATGTTTCCAAGCACATTTTTGCGCGTGTGAAGAGGATGATTTTTTCCGTCGATATTGGAACGTTACGTAAGTGAAGTACAAAGCCTATGATAAAGAATAGTTTACCATCCAAATCCATCGCGAATGTTGAAACATTTTGATTCTAATGAGAGAGATACGTGAGCCCAACGCCGCTTACTTTCACTTTCCCTTTAAATTATTTCGTTTTGGCTTGTTCATAGTTATTTTTTTTATTCTTGTTCTGTTCTGAATATCATTACATTTAAAGGATAAATCATTGATCAAATCAAATTTTTGTGACATGGCTTAACATTACCGTGACTTTGCGCACGAGTTGTCTATGAACGCGAGGTTATGCGCATGACTCAAACACTGGCAGACACAGCAGCAGCTGTAAGCAGGTATATTGATCATGAAATCTGAATTTTCTTGTCTTCAATTATTAATCCTTTTATTCATTTATGTCACTTGTTTAAGTTAATTAATATGTAAAAAAAAAAAAAAAAAAAAAAAAAAAAAAACTCGATAGGGGGCCCCCTGGTGGCGAGGGGGCCCCAAGCAGCCGCTTAGTTCGCTTATGCCTCGGGCCGGCCCTGCCTTTCATGTAGTGTGTAACATAGCTCTAGAATGAAAACATCCTGCAAAGTTTTAAATCTGAAAGTGCACCGTATATAAAGTTATTGTCTCTTGAAAGATGGTGTTCAAAATACATAGTTGTGGACCACTATTACCTAAAACTGTGTCTATTAATGCAGATTGTCTGTCGTTCTCACTACTTTGAGGAAAGATTAAGCATGGAGCAAGATTTGTTTTACCAACATTTATGTTTCATCAGTCATTCACGCTAGAGCTCGGCTAATGTATGCACTGTTATTGATACAGTTTTCACATGTTCACCGCAATAACTTAGAAAAATACTCGGTAAATAAATAAGTACAAGGAAAATAATCGATTTGTTAATGGACACGCACTTGATAATGCTGATGGTGAGGAATTACAGTTGCAACGTCCCATAATGTCCCTCAAACTGAGTAGTGTATCACTGAGAAACGTCCTGCTCGAGTTGTCCTTGCAATGGAGGTTCGGGTTGAATAACTAGTTCTCCCAGTGTTTCATCATCGGACTCGTGCTTGGACTGATATGGTCAAACTGACGCCATTGTTCGTTTCTGTGTTTAGTTTTTGGTGTAGGAAGCCTCAGGACACGCAGAGCTGACGTTGTTACACAGACTGAGCTGTCAGGCCAATCAGAGAAGAGTAGCTTGCGGAAAGGAGGGATTTAGAGAGATTGATTCATCTGACGAGTCGTTTGAGAGTCACTGAAAATGTGGTGATGTGCAAATGTATATTATGAGACAGTGAAACCATTTTTTGACCTTTGATGCAAGTAAACCTGTTCTAGGAGACTCCAAAACAACATTAGGAAACTTTAAAATGGCATAATAGGAGCACTTTAATGCGCTGTCCAGTAAAAGACCCAGATTTTTCACATATGGCCTAATATAAGGTGCTAAGACAGAGATTTAAGTTTGGTCTCCTTTGGACATTCTAGTTTTAGGTATTTTACAACCATAACGTCCCTGTATTTTATTTTGACACAACCTAAAAATAATGACTTGATGAAGCTATGATGATTCTGGAGCGCCGTGTTTCTTCTGGTGAGTCTGAAAGCCCCATTTAAAAGAGAATCTCTCGCCACAGATGGAGCAGCGGTAAGGTTTCTCTCCTGTATGCCATCGCTCATGGATCTTCAGGTCACCTGATCGAGTGAAATTCTTGTTACAAAGTGAGCATTTAAAAGGTTTTTCTCCTGTATGAGTCCTCTGGTGCATTTGTAAACCACTTGAATTAGTAAAACCCTTCCCACAATCACCACAGTGATATGGTTTCTCTCCAGTGTGAACTCTCAGATGAACTTTGAAAGAAAATGGACTAGCAAAGCTCTTCCCGCAGTAGGAGCACAGGTACGGTTTCTCTCCAGTGTGAATCCTCTCATGGGATTTCCAGTGAGTCGAATGATAGAAACGTTTCTCACAGTGAGAACACTGATATGGTCTGTCATCAGAATGTATTTTTTGGTGTAACTTCAGAGAACCGGAGTTTGTAAAGGTTTTCTCACATTCACTGCACTGATATGGCCTTTCACTGGTGTGTGTGAGTAGATGTTTCTTCAGACTGGTTCCGCATTTGAAGCTCTTCTCGCAGAGGGGACACTTGTATGGATTCTCATTGGTGTGTATGAGTAGATGTTTGTTCAGATGGGATGCTTGTTTGAAGCTCTTCTCGCAGAGGGGGCACTGATACAGCCTCTCATTGCTATGTGTGAGTTGATGGCTCTTCAAAGCGGATCTCTGGTTGAAGCTCTTCTCGCAGTGAGGACACTTGTACGGCTTTTCACCAGTGTGGATTCTCTTATGCATTGTAAGATGTTGTTTGGTGCGGAAATACTTGTCGCACTCGCTGCAGTGCAAAGTCTTTTCACTGTGTGTCTTTATATGAGCTCTCATATTATAAGGAGTGGTGAAAAAATCCTTCCCGCACTGTTCGCAGCGAAACTCCTTCTTGCTGTGCTCTTTTGAATGACGTTTCCTCTCTTTTGAGGTAGAAAAGCTGATGTCACATATCTTACAGGTGAAGTCTTTCAATTCAGTGCGTTTTCTCTCACTTTTTGCTAAATGACCCTGTTTGCTGAATGTTTTTCCACAGGAGAAACTCTTCACTGTCTGTCGCTCTTTGGATGTAGAGGCAGTTTCTCCATCAGAAGATGAACCAGCGATGTCTTCTGAAAGGAGCAAAATGGGCATTAAATATACTTTTATACTAAAGCTGAATGATCAGTCAAAATAAAATTGTGTTGGATCTGAGAGTAGATCGGACAGAGATGATTTGTTCAAACGGAACAATCTAGGACCATAAATGAAGTTGGTAGCATCTAAGCTAACTAACCAACACCACCGCTGTAAACAACAAACCCTTGTAAGATTCCACTTAAAGGTGCAGTCTGTAAGAATGACAACTAGTGGTCGAAATAGGTACTGCATTCCAATTCTAAATATCGGAGATCGTCGTTTCTCCCGCCACCTGCTCCTCAGACTCGACGACGTTCACACGAGTTGCCAGTTTGAGCACACGCAACAGGAACGAGCGCAATGGACAATGCCTGGAAACGCACATTTCAAAGTAAAATAACTGGCTGTAGAAGTGTTTTTCAGAGAAATGATTATGTGAACTTAGCATGTTTCCTCAATATATGCAAACATATGGCATTTTTATGCTTTAGTAGAGTGAAAAAGTTACATACAGCACCTTTAAGATGTCAACTTTGGGCAGTTTGTAAAAGATAGATTGGTTTGGAGAGGGCACAGCTTGAGCCCCACGAGGAAAATACCAAGGGTTGTTTGACCACCCAAGACACCTTTGGGCCTTATCATACCCTTATATACCCTTAATAATCCTTATCATGGATTGCTCCTGTCTGTCTTGCTGCTGAGTGGTTTGCGTCTGTATGCTCCGTATAGCTTTCTGTTTTGAATCTTTATTTACTATAATTCCTTTGTTGTTTATATTGCTAAATATAACTTACTCATCACCACGCATTAATCTGACATCGCTACCTTCAATCTAAATCGTTATCGCTAGCACAACACGCTAGTAATTCGCTAGCCTGTTAACGTGCCATCCATGCCTGCCGTCTTTATTTTTTCTCTCACGCCTTTTACGAGTCCATCAAACAACTGTGGTGAGTAGGATCAGTCAACAAACACGGTTAGTCATGTCTTCTCTTATTGTCACTTGCACTTCGTATCACATGTATAGTATTAGCCTTCTCTGTCAGCACAGAGGGCTTTTCATGTGATAAATGCAGGAAGTAGTCAGGCTGATGGAGAAGATTTCAGAACTAGAGACACGCATTCAAACTTTAATTGAGGATAGTAAGAGTGCAAGGGCTTTAGATACTGCTTTGGATGTGACTAGCTATCCTGTTGAATGTGCCCTAGTTATTGGTGATTCTATTACACAGAATGTGAAAATAGAGACACCAGCCACCATAGTCACATGTGTAAGACTGAAAATACTGGTTGAGGCCTGCATGAGGCAAAAGGGCTCTGATGGCTAATATTCAACCTCCCCCACACAGCCTGACTTCCTCTCACAAACTACTAAGAACAACTCATACAAGAACATGGTTTAATGTGAATGTTTATCATTGACTGTTATGTTTTTGGTGTCATTTGAAATGTCTGAAAGTGAGTGGTACAGATATCTCATATCCAGATAGATAAAATAAAAGGAAATAAGGTTTAGAGAAGTTTAGAGAAAACTGGTTTAGAGATAAGGCCAGATAAGGCAACCCCCCTTCTGTGGGATAGAAGCCATTTGAGGGTGGTGTCCCCCATCCCCCATATCACCTGGTCAAAGGAGGATAAAGGAAGGTATTCTGGCCCTCTCTTCTTTGCTGGACACGAATGGAATAGGGGATTTCGCTCTCTTTCTCTCTCTCTCTCTCTCTTTCTTTCCCTTTCTCTCTCTCGATCTCAGGTACAAGCTGGGTAAGATTCTTTGGTGTAACCAATGTATAACCATGTTCTAGATATTTGAATTGATTGTGGAATTGATCTCTGATATCTGAAAAATTAAATTGTTACATGCGATTATTCAAACTGATTTTGACATTGTTCATTTAATGGTTAAAAGTCAAGTCAAGTCAAGTCAAGTTTATTTGTATAGCGCTTTTCACAATACAGATTGCATCAAAGCAGCTTCACAGTATTAAATTAAAATAATACAACAAAGTTTGTTTCAAGAGGAATTTATTGATTGATAAAATTAAATTAAATATCCCCAAAATATCCCCATCCCAAAAGGAATAGTCAAACATTCGCTCACTTTTAGTGAGGCACAGATATTATTAAAACCTTTCATTTATGGAGTCAGATGAATTAACGAGTAAATACTAGGGGTGTAACGATACACAAAACTGACGGTTCGGTACGCCCCACGGTTTTGACATCTCGGTTCGGTTCAGTGGGGTGGGGGGTTTAGAAAGCTAAAATAGCTTTTATTTTTTACAGTGGTTTAATGAACAAATTCTGTCTTTGTCTTTAAATTAATTCAATTACAATTAAACTTTTTGCAAGGATAAAAAAAAAGATCTGCTAATGCTGTAAACTATATAGGGAGCCCACACATTACTATAACCTTAAAAGGTTAACAACAGAGCCTAGACTTTTAGCCTAATTTCAGATACTATTTATTTTTAGATATAATAATCAACACATTGTATGAAAACATGTAAACTGCACATAAGGCAGTTTTCTCATTAACTTATGTTTTCTACTCTAAGTTATTGAATATTTACAGTTGCTGTCATTTTCATGACAGATATTTAAAACATAGGCTACATTAAATAATCACCAGGCGCCTATCTTTAGCGAAGCGACGCGGAGAGACGCTTCTGAAACGCGCCGCGTCGTGGCTGGTGTAAACACAAGCATTGACTAGAGTGGGCGCGATCAGCTCCGGTAGCCGCGTCGCAGCCGTAACGCGCCACAGAGTGTAAATAAGGGGTTATAGTCAATAGCCTACGAATGGAATGTTATTATGCGTCATGGAACATTGCGCTCCCCAACTTGCGAAAGGTCGGATTTGCTCCATCTTTTGATAAGTTTTGTTTAGAAAACCTTGAATCCATGTAAGACACAAAGTTATGTATGACATAATTAGGGTTGGGTACCGAAACCGACGTAAACGGTAGTATCGAGACCGAATAAGAACGCAACTTTCGGTGCCTGACTTTTTTCACCGCCCCCTATAAAACATCTCGCAGCACGAATGATCCAATAACAAAACATATCCAGTTAACCAGCAGAGCATTCATTTAGTTTGTTTGTTAAATAAGAGACGATCTAGCGCTGAAATGTGTTTTTTAAATCAAGTGGTCAAAGTGCTCATTGCCGCTGCGATCAGTGGCGCGGATACAGTGTTTTCTCTTGTGTCTTCACTCGGACGCGCGCTTCAATACGTTGCAGAGATCGATCCATTTATGAGGTGCCGTCTATTTGAGTATGTGCGCGGAGAGTTTGTGTGTGCGTGCTCGCGTCTCAGATGAGTATGTGCGCGAGTTTGTGTGTGTGTGCGCGCGTGTGCTCGCGTCTCAGATGAGTATGTGCGCGGAGAGTTCCGCGCGTCTCGTGTGTGTGTGTGTGTGTGTGAGCGACTTTAGATGTGACGTTGTGCATTTCATATAGTTGGAGCATTCAGCAGTAGGCTATACATGTATGTGTGACTACTTAGTATATGTGTATGCAAGCGTTTTATGTGTGCGTGAATGAAGTTCGATTTAGGCCCTAGACGGCGCCTCATATCTATTCGTTCTGTTGAAATCACAACATATAATGCACACAAAGTGTCCCTGCTTGATATACAACCACTGATGAGCATAATCGGTATAAAAAAACAAAAACAAAAAAACAACCTACGAATGCGGATTAGAACCCAAAACCTCTGACACTCTTGACTAAAGTTCAAGTTCAGCTGCAGTGTTCCTCTTCGGGTAAGTCTAGTATTTTAATGCCAACTGCAACTCTTGCATATCAAGTATGAAGTATATCAAGTATATTTATATGAGGCTATACTATGTGTGTTAAATATTTCTGCTCAGTGTCAGATATTTCTCTGTTTTGTAAAAGTCTATAATATATAATACGTAATATATATATATATATATATATATATATATATATATATATATATATATATATATATATATATATATAATATATATAATATATATTATAATATATATATAAATAATATGAGAAGACAAAATTTTGATCTTAACTTAAGTGTTTTCGGCTACATCAGCACAATTTTTAATAGAGATGCACCGATTGATCGGCTGGTGACCGGAATTGGCCGATTTTCACGTGATCGGCCGTGACCGGCGACCGGCCGGTCAGTCTGACAAATACCGATTTTATGCCGGTCAAATGCACTCAGGCGCCGCATGATTAACATCGCGCAACATCAGCATCACACGTGCACACGGAACACACATGTAGGAAACCTCGTGAATTACGTCCGTTCAGACCGCAAGCGCGTATTTTTTTTTTCGCCGTGCATGTTAATCAATGAGTGCATTCACAACGGGAGCAGGAGCAGCGCGTGAGCGTCAAGCAGGAGCGTCGCGAGCAGTGAAGCGCGTGTTTCGGCGCTGAGTCTATTTGCTGCACATCTCACGCTCAATTAAAGGGAAAGCACACTTTTGATGGACAAAATAGCCTAAATAGGGTTTCGCAAAAAAGTGCCCAAAATGCACAGAATTTGCGTGTTTTAACAAGAACTGGAGTAGGCAATGTCAGAAAAGAAAAAAACTAAGACTAATATTTATAGAAAATGTACCCATTTAAACTTGTTTTATTATTCAGTTTGTACAAGTGATTGCAATAGGCCTGTGTGTGTGTGCTTTGAGAAATATCTTTATACTGCAAGGCTATATTTATTTAATTTTTTATTTATATATTATTTTATCGCCATTCCCTGTTTTCATACAGACGTTTAGTTTGCTAAATACATGTATAAAAAAATTATTGGATATTGAATGTGAAAAGGAAATAGTTCTTCCATAACACTGCACTTTAGATGTGTGTGAATTACCCACACCTGGAGTGATTTCTATAGTTCTATTTTATAGCGTTTATCTGTTCAAAAAAATATGTAGTATGCAAATTGTAAAATGTTCTATTACAGAAAAGATATAAAATAAATATTTGTGTGTGCTGTAAAGTGGTTAGAAAAAATGAAATCGGAATCGGCTAAAATCGGTATCGGCAGGTCAAACATAATGAAAAATCGGAAATCGGCCCAGAAAATTGTAATCGGTGCATCTCAAATTTTTATCAGAAATCAGAAAATCTTTTTCAGAAAACACACACAGGTATTTTTTTTTTTTTGATAAAGTGTGTGCGGTTTTGTTTTCTTAAGTACCGGTTTAAGAACCGTTTAAGCACCGGAACCGTTTGAAAAATACCGAGTAGGTACTGGTATCGGATAAAACCCAACCAATACCCAACCCTAGACATAATGTAGACACAATCCATGTCATTAGAATCATTAAATCCATGTCATTAGACACAACGTGAACACATGTGAAGGCCAGTGTTTATTTTTTTATTTATTTTTTGCGGTGATGACGGTGACGTTGTAACCGTCGTTGTAATGCGGTAACCGTCCCAGCCCTATTCATAGACAATTGGAAAAGTTTTTGGGGCAGACCTGACCTGTTGAAAAGAGATGGTATTCATCCCTCCTGGGATGGTGCTGCTCGTCTCTCTAGTAATATGGCACATAGTCTTAGGGCTCAAACATGAATTGAGGCCCAGGTCAGGAAGCAGACAGACTAGCTAAACCGACCGTCTGCTAGCTGTCTCACGTCACCAAGGTCAGATAAATCCCATCACATAGAGTTAGGGGTGTGACGATAACCACATCACCGCAATATCGCGTTAATGAGATGCCTACCGCGGTGTGAGGTCATCACCGCACTTTTTTTTTGTTTTTTTGGCTTAAAGTTACAGGAGTGCATATGGTGTGTGATATGAACTATAAACACATTAATATTTGCTTATAATTTACTGTTTTCTGCGAGTCCCATGTTCAAGGGCTTCTGGAGAAAAGGGGACAGTCCGTTAAACATATGGGGGATTTATTTTTTTGTGTGTGTCTGATTATTATTAATTAACTGCTAGGTTTTGTGATGTTTACAGATAATGTTCAATTAAATACAAACAAACACAGGCATAAAGGACAAGCATAATGTAAACAGTTGGAGTTAGATTTTAATTGCAAGTAGCGATCTCTCTTATGTGGTATAGGCAATAACAGTTGACGGCGCTAGCCGAATAATAAAAAAATAGCCACGAATCTAGTGTCTAAGCCGAATACCGTGTCGCTTTTGAGGCAGGTGACAATTAAGGGGAAGCCGGTGAATTTGGACAAGGCAATATGCCGTATTTGTCGCACAAAACTATCCGTCTCGCGAGGAAATACCACTAACTTAAGACCACATCTTAGAAAAATTAACCTTCCTGTGGCGTTTGCTGGACTTAAGTGCAGCACACCTACCTTAGGTAGGCGACACACTGGCTGCGTGGCGTGTCCGTTTTTATTTCAGCCGTGCGGAAAAACGCGTGCATGCTAGAAATAGAACCGAGTCCGACGCCTATTTTTCACGCGACACGCAAGCCTGTTGGAAGCGTTTCCTGGCAAAATAGAATAGGAAAAGATGTTTGTATGTCATTTTGACATGAATACATATTAATAAATTACATTTTGATGTTTGAAAGTTAAGGTTTAACCTTAAAGGGGGGTTAACCGGTTAACCGCGAGATTTGTTGCTGCTTCACCGCGGTAAGAAAAAATCCCATACCGTCACAGCCCTACATAGAGTCTCTTTCACCTAAATACCATCTTATGAGACTCAGAGACTGTGTCTGTTCCCCGAATTAGGAAATACAAAAAACTCCCAAACCCATTTAAGGGTAATAATTTAATTGATGTTCAACAAATAAAAAAACAGATACAATACAGATGAGCAAATGATAAAGCTCGGGTTGCTGAATATTCGATCCCTTACTTCAAAACCACTTATTGTTAATGAAATGATTACAGATTATAACCTAGATGTGCTGTGTTTGACAGAAACCTGGCTAAAACCAAACGATTACATTAAATGAGTCCACCCCCCAATATTACTGTTATAAACATGAACCTCGTCTGAAATGCAAAGGGGGAGGTGTTGCTGTAATTTATTACCCTGGTAATCCAGAGTTCTCGCAAGAGCACAAGTTGAATTTGCTCAGCGAGTTACTCCGGTGTCGAGTAATGATGCTTATTAAATATGCCCCTCTATCTGAGCTGCAACAATCACATCGGGTTATCTGATATAGGCGGGCCAGAGGCGAGATGACGACAGTGCTGCGACGTCGAAGTCATTAGTAAACATTGCAAGATGGCTATGGATGAATACCAGTTGTTTGAAACGGCTTTGGCCGCTACAATGAAAGATTTAGACTTTCTCTAAAAGAGGAACAGAAGACGCCGCTCGAATCATTCCTTTGCAAGAAGGGCGTTTTTGCTGTTTTGCCGACCGGATACAGTAAGAGTATAATCTACCAGTTAGCTCCGCTGGTAGCCATGCAATAACTTCTTGTGATTGGTCATAGTGTTATCCAATTGCGTGCAGTGAGATTTTCAAATGCATGCTTGGTGTTGCCCCTCGAGCTGGCCGATTTTCATTAGTCGACGCCAGACCATTAATCTATTAGATTTAGGTCTGGATTTCCAGGCTAGTAATTTATAGTAATATCTTCAGAATTACTAATAAGTCTAGTTTCAAATATTAAGTTGGTGCTTAATGTAACACTATCTAGTGTAAATGATTAATCACGTTTGAGATTTGTGCTGGCTACTGTATACAGGCCACCATACAGACTTTATCAAAGAATTTGCTGACTTTCTATCAGAGTTAGTATTGGCTGCAGATAAATTCCTAATTGTTGGTGATTTTAATATAAATGTAGATAACGAAAAAGATGCATTGGGATTGGCATTTAAAGACATTCTGAACTCTATTGGAGTTAGACAACACGTGTCAGGACCTACTCATTGTCGTAATCATACTCTAGATAAGCTGACTCTGTGTTACAATTATGTTAGACCTATCACTTCTGCCACTAAAGATTGCTTTATTAATAATCTTGCTGATCAGTTTCATCATCTCAGCATCCCAGATAGCTTAGAAGAACTCGATATTGCGACAGAAACTTTTAACTCTCTCTTTTCCAGCACTTTAGACACAGTTGCTCCTTTACGCTTAAAGAAGATTAAAGGAAATAGTCCAATGCCGTGGTACAACGAGCACACTCGGGCCCTTAAGAGAGCAGCCAGAAAAATGGAGCGCAACTGGAAAAAAACGAAACTAGAGGTATTTCGCAATTCATGGAAAGAGAGCACGATTTCATACAGGCTTTAAAAGCTGCTAGATCTGCTTATTTTTCAACCCTGTAAGAAGAAAATAAACAAAACCCTAGGTATTTATTTGAAACAGTGGCTAAACTAACGAAAAATAAAGCTTCAAGCCCAGAAGTTTCCAAGCAGCACAGCAGTAATGACTTTATGAACTTTATGACTTTATGAAGATTGATAATATCAGGGAGAAAATTATAACTATGCAACCGTCTACTACAGTATCGCATCAGACAGTGCATTGTAGTCTCCTTGAAGAACATTTTTATTCATTCATTGCTATAGGAGAGGAAGAATTTACTAAACTCGTTAAATCGACAACATGTATTTTAGACCCTATACCGACTAAGCTACTGAAAGAGATGCTTCCAGAGGCCATAGATCCTCTTCTTAATATAATTAATTCATCTTTGTCATTAGGATATGTACCAAAAACTTTTAAGCTGGCTATGATTAAACCGGTTCTTAAAAAAAACACAACTTGATCCTACAGAATTAGTCAATTACAGGCCGATCTCGAATCTACCTTTTCTGTCAAAGATACTAGAAAAGGCAGTATCCTCACAACTATGTTCCTTTTTAGAAAGAAATGATATCTGCGAGGATTTCCAGTCCGGATTTAGACCGTACCATAGTACTGAGACAGCTCTCATTAGAGTCACAAATGATTTGCTCTTATCATCCGATCGTGGTTGTATCTCTCTATTGGTGTTACTCGATCTTAGTGCTGCATTTGAAACTATCGACCACAACATTCTTTTAAATAGACTCGAAAATGATGTTGGCATTAGTGGAATTGCATTAACATGGTTTAAATCATACTTATCTGACCGTTATCAGTTTGTAGCAGTAAATGAAGAGATGTCTCATCGATCACAAGTTCAGTATGGCGTACCACAAGGCTCAGTACTAGGACTGTTGCTGTTCACTCTGTACATGCTACCATTAGGAGATATCATTAGGAAGCATGGCATTAGTTTTCACTGTTATGATGATGATACTCAGCTCTATATCTCTTCAAGCCGTGACAAAAATGACCAATTCACAAAATTAATGGAATGCATAGCTGATATAAAAAACTGGATGACTAGTACTTTCCGACTACTTAACTCTGAAAAAACAGAGATTTTAATTATTGGACAAAAAAGTTCCTCATGTAATAACCTAGAATAACCTTGTCCTGCACGCTTAATAAATTACAGCTGGTCCAAAACGCAGCAGCTAGAGTTGAGCGTGCTCTTAACGCATTATAGTCCTTCACGTCTATTGCGATCTTAAAATTCCGGCTATCAATATCAATATCAAATATCATAACCGACTGCTGGCGGTAGATTCTTTTCCTATTTAGCACCAAAACTTTGGAACGGTCTTCCTAAAATTGTCCGGGAAGCAGACACACTCTGTCAGTTCAAATCTAGACTAAATATACACATATCTTTGGCCTAGCATACACAACACATTATACACTTCTATAATTCAATGTTAGGCTGCATAGTTTAGGTCAGCCGGAACCGGGAACACTTCCCATAAATCCTGATGAACGTCTAAGGATGGCATCTACGCAGATATTAGTCTCTCGGTTTATCCCGAAGTTTACCGCAGTCCGCTGGATCCAGGCTGTATCCAGATCTGATGAAGGACCTATGCCTGGACACGACGACAACGCAGTCCTGAAGTGTCAACGCTGTAAAAAAAGTGTAAAACGCTGTCGTTTGATCTGTACAGAGTCCCCACGTAGCTATGCGGACGCGCTAACTAACGTCGGTGTTTGTGCAGAGGTTTGCGCAGAGATAACTGATAATCTTTTGCACCTTGGAACCTATTTCCGGGAGTGCGTTCTCAAGCCACCAGGCACTGTTTTGTGCGAATGGGTGGCTGGAGAGCATTGAGGGTTTTCTGTTAGAACGGTGTCGTGTTAGCGGCCCGGACGTTAATAACTAATGATCTTCGCAACGGAAGTGAATCAATCAATCAAAACTAACTTTAGCTGGACAATAACTTTATCCTAGAGCTGCTGTAAAGCCAAAACCATCTCTGTTATTGTAATTTCCTATTATCACTGTAAAGCTGCTTTGAAAAAATCATATTGTTAAAAGCGCTATATAAATGAAGGTGACTTGACTTGAGGCCACAGTGACACCTTGTGGTGGACCAAATGATATGTACAGGAAAAAAATTACTTAAGAGATGGGCAATATGGCCACAATCTTATATCATGGCTTAAGTTATTTAATATTACCCTAACTAGGCTATATGTATTTTTGATGACCCTACATAGTCCGTAAAACATTGTCCGGTCGGGATTTCTAAAATGTCTTGACACACATGAACAGAAGCTGGATGTTCAACAGATCTGATAACAGATACTTTGACATGGAAGCATGTGAAATTATCCTTTATGAGTAGCGTAACTTTGTTTTAAAAAGTGGTTGGGACAGGTGTGTGTGGGGGGTGGGGGTGGGGGGGGTGCTAATACAATGCTATATCAGATATATGTACAATATACTGTATGTGTACAATATAATTGCAGAAAAAACAACATAATGCCCAGTGATAAGTTGATCCAAATTGTGATGTGTGTTATCAAACTTTTAAGGCTGTCATTTAAATAAATACAATGTCTGATTTGATATTTTATCCCTGGGATATTTTACACAGCTGCAGCTCACAAAATGCTATTCTTAGTGCCTTAATGAACTGGCAGAATTCGCTACAAATGCTGCTCCACATGAATTTCTACAATTTAATACTAATTCTGTTACTTCAGCATATCTGGTCATAAAAGAAAGAAACATACCTGCAGGAACAAAGTCATCATCATCAACATCATCATTCTGATCTTCATCCTCATCCTGAACATAATCATCAGCATCATCATCATTATTCTGATCTTCATCCTCCTCCTCATGGCTCTGTTGTTGTTCCTCTGCTGTGGTTTCTTCTCCTCGTCTCTCTATCAGGTTCCTGCAGTCCTCCAGTTTGACGGAGCACATCTTCATCTGCTGTTCTCCAGCGTTACAGTCAGAGGTTTGATCAGCGGATCCATGATCCTGAGCGTCAGTATAACACAGTAAAGTGAGGCTGAGCTCTGAGTCCTGTGTGTCTTTGGATCTCCAGACTGAATCCTGAGCTTCTGTCCCATCAGTCACACACACTGAAACCTTCTCCAGAGCCTGACAAACACATCATAGATAAACAAATAAACAACAACCAGCTGATATTAGCCTCATTACTGAGGCATAAGAAGTGAGAAGCTAACAAAACTTTGGTTTGATTGAGCTGAAGGATGAAATGATGAGCTGCTCAAACCTCTCTGTTGGGTTTGTCTCCTCTTTCTCTCAGCTTTGCCTCCAGTGACGCCACCTCTTCCTTCAGCTGACAGATTTCAGTGATGAAATCCTCAATATCCAGCATGGACAGATCAGTTCCTACTGATTTACAGCAGAAAACATCCATCTGCGCTCTCATGGTCAACATCTTAAGACAAACATCACCATTATTTCATGAGGAATTTGTAATGAACTGACACTGATTTAAACTCAAAATAGCCCATTTCAGAGAATATTCATTTCAGATATAAAGGAGCATTTATGTTTAGTTTCAGTATTGAACCAGCACTGTGCAGGGATATGATCAAATAGTATATGACACTATTACATGTATTACTCATTTAGTAATATAATAAACATGATATTTTCATATTTCTACTAATTTCACCCAAAATCGTGAATCTAGCATTGAAAATTACCCACTGTGTTGGTATAGTAACTGTTTACTACAAATATCATGGTTAAAACATGGTTACTGTAGAAAAAACATGACGTCATTTGTTATACTGTAGCAAAACCATAGCTATTTTTCATAAGCTAAAGGCACGTACACACCGGGGCGATATTCGCCGACGTTTAACGCCTCGTGACTAAACAAAGGGCGCCAATGTGAGTGTGCACACCGACGCGAAAAACGCCACGCGTAAAAGCGTAATTTTTTTTTAAACGCCTCGGGTTCGTTTTTTTGGTTTGACGCACCGCGTCAAAAACTATCCGACCAATGAGATTGCCGCTTTTGCTCACGTGTCTGGAGTAGAGGTCGACCGATATGGGTTTTTTCAGGCCGATGCCGATGCCGATCTTTTGAAATCTGGGTCGACCGATGGCCGATTAATGCTGCCGATTTATTTTGGCCGATATTTGGCCGATTATGTGCTTGTTTTTAACCTCTATTTGAAAGATAAAATATAACACAAATAATTACTTAAGATAGACAAGATTTCTCAACAAAAACATTTATTGAACACTTGACCAATCTGCACTTGTTGTGACCTTGAGATATGTTTGGTAATTGTACCTGAATGAATTAAATTAATTTGCTACATTTCAGATTAATATATTTGTTTTCCTTAAAATTGTAATTAACAGTAACTTAAACACTTTGCAGTTTGAATGATGTCTTGTAAACAAAATGACGGAGTATGTTTTTATGTTTCCACTGTTCGATCGCATCCGCGCCTCACACACACACACAAATATAAGTAAACACTTTGCGACTTTAAACCGCTTTAAACACACGCGACTTTTCGATCGCGCCCGCGCCCCTCTCTCCCTCTCCCGAGTCTCCCTCTCTCTCTTCCACACACACACACCATACTCCAGCATTGCAATCTTTACATCGCAGCCTGCTTCAGAGCTAAGGCGGGGCTACAGATTAGGTGTCCCCAAAGAACCCGCGTATCTAACAGTAGTTCCGCATTACATGAATTAATTTGCACGCGAGTTTTATTTATTTTTATACCATGTATTCTCCGTGTAAATGTATACACCGAACCATGACGCCCGTACCGTTTCGGTTCAATACGAATACATGTTCCACCCCTAGTCTACAGTGAAATACAGTCACACATTACACTGTTTGGCCAGCAGTGTTTAATCCAGCTACTAGCTAACAGTATGCTAAAGTTAACTGCTGACTAGCGTCACGTTTCTAACGTCCGTTTTCAGAGCATCCAAGAGAAGCACAGAAATACGCATTGATATTCGGTCTGGTAAATAACGGTCGTTAAGGCACCAGTGCCGTATTAGCACCGGGTCTGTCTGTAGCTACCCAACCCTAGCGACGACGCTAGCAAAGCAAAGCCAGTCCTTCACTAACCTATGGTCACTTTTTTATTACTTATTTCTCTGCATTGAGTGACAACCCTCTCAAATATAAGACACAC
This sequence comes from Leuciscus idus, assembly GCA_021554675.1. Taxonomy (NCBI): domain Eukaryota; kingdom Metazoa; phylum Chordata; class Actinopteri; order Cypriniformes; family Leuciscidae; genus Leuciscus; species Leuciscus idus. The sequence goes on from CM038623.1 coordinate 5,028,200, forward strand.
AAAACAGAACAAATAAAAGTATCAGATTCTCTGTCTGTAATTGCAAAATTCTTGCTTACTTATTGTTGTGACATGATAGCAACCCTTCTGCTGTGCTAATGCAACCTCAACTACGCTATCAATATCCACCGAACGTCATGTCGCCTATTCATATTTTTTCTCGAAGTTGGCAGTAACATATCAAAAGGTTTTAATTAAATATAAAGGAGTTTTCTCCAAGGAACTTAGCTCCTTCCTTAGGCACTGGATGAGGTCTGCTCACTCTGCTGGAGAATGACTCTAGGCGCAGCATGCGTCCACAACAACAACACAAGGCTGCCCACAGATGCGCCCGCCCAATAATCGGCTTGATATACTGGATATTGGCCGATGCCGATTATGTTAAAAAATGCAAAAAATCGGCCGATTAATCGTCCGACCGATTAATCGGTCGACCCCTAGTCTGGAGCTTCTGAAGTTACAGTAAAACACAACTTGGGGGCGCTCAAACACAAAACGGTCTTGCCGAGCACACATACGTAACAGCGAAGAAGATATACGCCAAGTAGCGTCAAGCGTCTACACTGCCCATAGACAGACACTGCGGGGAAGAAATGACGAGGAAGATGCAAGGCAAGATGAATGTAGAGCTGCTGGTCTCGTTGGTGTCGGAATAAAGAACTATATGACAAACGCGACAGCGACTACAAAAATCTTGTTAAAAGAGAACTGTTATGGAGTGGTATATGCAGAGTATAGACTGTTATGGAGTGGTATTGCAGAGTATAGACTGTTATGGAGTGGTATTGCAGAGTATAGACTGTTATGGAGTGGTATTGCAGAGTATAGACTGTTATGGAGTGGTATTGCAGAGTATAGACTGTTATGGAGTGGTATATGCAGAGTATAGACTGTTATGGAGTGGTATTGCAGAGTATAGACTGTTATGGAGTGGTATTGTATTTCTGTTTTACATTAAGCGCCATCTAATGTCAGGGAATGAATTTGCATGTTCACTTGGCTCATCGTCAGCGAAAAACGCTTGGGTGTGAACACAAAAAACGCGTTGAAAAACGCTGGCGATATTCGTCCCGGTGTGTACGGGCCTTAAGTAGGCGTGGAAAAGCTACATTTTAAAGTTAATTAAAAACTAGATACATAAAAATAACAAGCCAACAGCAAAAACGCATATAGAACAGATTAAAGTCCGCGTGAACCGGAAGTTGCAAACGACTTTTCTCTTGACAATGACAAATACGTGTTGTGACGTATTTCCCAGTGAAAAGGAATATTGAACAGAGGGCAGGGTTTTACTCTAGCGCTCCTCCTCTCCATCTCTCGCTCATTACAGCGTTTCCCAAACCAAGCCGTCAAACCTACGTCATCAGAGAAGGACCGGCCATTCCAGACCGGAAGTAACTTTTCAGACTTTGATTAAAGATTACGGCGGCAAACAATTTTTTTCTGTGTATTAACTTGCACGGATTAATTGTTCACCACAAGACTAGTAATATGCGCTAACAAAGTAAATAGGGTCATTTTTGATTTCAGTTGGACTTTAAACTCACAGTCTGAGAGCTCCAGTTGTCTTTCCTTCTTCAGTGGTTTTACCAGTAGACTAAATAACGTCACAGCGCCTCCTACAGTACGAGCGATGGAGTAAAAGAGTAGAGGCTTCACCAAACCTAATTTCTCTGATTAAAAATACAATTGTATTTCAGTGGCGTTACTAATAGACGAATATACTAACATATGTTTTAGGGAATTATTAAATAAAGACGATTGTTAAACAAATATTAGTCACTCAGCCTTTCTGTGGAAAACAAGCACATGCAGTAAAGGAAGGTTTATGTAAAAACATTATATAAAAAAAATATTTTTGAAGACTGGGGTAACAGCCAATCAAAAGCTGCTTTGACTCACTGAAAAAAAATTGAATTTAGATTTAATAGAAAACAGTCATTTCAAATGATAATATTTCACAAGATTACTGTTTTTGCTGTTTATTACTGTACCCCCTCCAGCAGAACACAGACAAGAAGAAATGAAGGCCAGTCACAAATACACTAACGATACAAGGCTTAATGCAAATGGGTGAAGTGTCCCTTTAATACAAATATGTTTAAAACATAGTAAAACATGAGGACATTTATGGTTACTGTAGCAAAACCATGGTTATTTTTCATAAGCTAAGTGGGGAAGAATAAGCTTAATTTAAGTTAATTAAAAAGACAGACAAATAACAAGCAAACCACTAAAACGCATAAATAATGTAAAACAGATTAAACTCACCGTCTGAATGCTCCAGTCTTTCTTTCTTCTGTGGGTTTATGGACGAGAGCGATGGAGTTGGAAGATAAGGAGGAGATCCGACTGGATAGAATATACGAATACTATCATATTTTTACCTGATAATTAGATAAAAACATCGATAATCGAATGTTATTCAGTCAGGCAGTAAATCAAAATGACGTTAATATTTGAATTACGCGAGTTCGCGGCTTTCTGTGGAAGACTGGAGAAAGCGCGCGCAGATCAGAGGCGCGCTGTAAATAGGCAGTATGCACTGGCGAGCATGACGTATTTCCGGTAGTGATGGGAAGTCCGGTTCTTTTCCGCGAACCGGTTCTTTCGGACAGTTCGTTTCAATGAACCGGTTAAAAAAACCGGTTCACCAGTTCTTTTACGTCATCACGTATAATGACGTCAATTCTATCATCCCGGCGGATGTTCTATCATCCCAGTTTATTTGATACATTCAAATAAACTGAAATTGGAAAAATTTGTTTTGCCCCCGGAGTCGTAAATGTAAATAAAACCATTCGTTCATTGTTTCAAAAAGACATTGTCACCAGGCCAAACTGTATTGTTTACTGGAATAGACTGGTTGAAGGTTTGTTATGGAAGCCCATTTGGACTTTACCAAACAAATATTTATTGGTAAATAAAATAAAGGAAATAAGTTTCAAAATATTACACAGATACTACCCAGTAAATAATTTTCTTGTTAAATTTAAAAAGGATATTGATCTGAACTGTTCTTTTTGTAATACATTGCCGGAAACTTTGTTTCATCTGTTTTGGCATTGTGCTCATGTAAGAACATTTTGGAAAGATTTATCTAGATTTATAATTGACCCCTCTTTTTCTTTATGTTTAGAAAATGTTATATTTGGTTTTAATAATATTCCCTCAAATAAAAGGAAAGAGTACTATATTATAAATTTAATTAAAATTTTTGCTAAATTCCATATACATAAATGTAAGTACAATAAAACCAAACCTTTGTTTGTGGTTCTTGAAAAAGAAATGCAATTATATATCAAAACTATCTTTCATTCCCACAATAAGAAAGCAATTAAAACTATTTCGGTTTGTGAATCCTTTGATATTTTTATATAATGTTTAGCCACCCCCCTGGCTGTCAGTTTTTTTTGTTTGTTTTTGTTTGTTTTTTTGCTTGTTTTTATTTTCTCCATTTTGTATATATATTGCAATTCTGACTGTACATTGATTTTGTTTGTTTGAAGTGCAATAAAACATAAAAATAAAAATAAAAATAATAAAAAAATAAATAAAAATAAAAAATATACATTCAAATAAAGGCATGTGTAATCTTCATATAGATCTTCGTATAAAACTTCAGTTAAATAATAGTAGCCTACTCATCGTCATAATCATCTTGGATAAGTTTCTTACATTTAGGTTTAGAAAATGAACCCTGTAGTAGCCTAGGCCTAAGGCGATACGCAAACGCGGATGTTTTACATGTCTTAAAGATCTAAAGTGAATAAAATGGTCTTCATCATTTTTATATTATTTGTAATTAAATAAACTTACATTTCGCCGAATTCGGCCCCTCATTCAAGTCCTTGGTTCACCCATGCTCATCAGCCTATTTTTTTACAGTCTATGGTATCAGCACAGCATCAGTTGACCAAAAGAAAGGCCCTGTCCCAAATGGCACACTCCGGACTTGTGGACTTCCTCAGAGTCCACACTTTGGTGACGTCATGTAGTGCAGACCTATAGGGCCCTTGGTGCGAGTCCACGAGGGCGCATTGAGAGGTATTTTTGGGACAGACTCGATCGTCAAGCCGGAAATAACGGTCTGGTTGTTGTTGGACAGGAGAAATCACATTTTTGCGCTCCGAAGTCTTATATCCATGTCAACTACACAGGCTAATTGTACAGTTCTATATTTTGATATTGTGCATGCCACCTGGGCATTAGACAATGGATACATCATGCTTATTTAAATTATGTATACAGTTGTACATAATAATACATAATGTTCCATTTGAAGTAAGATTACAATTTTAACACATAATGAAAATGTGCACGAGTTTCAGATGAATTTACAGGTTTCAATATTCATACTATGTTTACATATGACTCAGTAAAGCCCTGACATTCGGCTCTATTTATTTAATGAATCATAATGTGATCGTATTATTCAACACCCTATTATTATGTTTGAGACATCAACCACTGGTCGATGACCATAATGTTTGTATAAACTGTAGGTAACAACTGGTAAAATGTACATCTAGGTCATAAAAAACGTAATATTTTCTTCTCAGCCATGTCAACAATTATCCGTGAGCGAAATCTCCTCCCATCCGTTGTCTGATTGGCCTTTCGCAAGGATTCCTGGGTAGTTAAAGTGCGTGGAGCCTGCTTCTATGGGGGCTTCGTGGAAGACCGCTTCAAGGGTACAAAGGGGGCGCTGTTGAGCACACTTCAGTGTTAAAATGCTGAATGGGACAGCCTACGGACTGGTATGTCAGATTCCACACTTCTTTAAGCAACACAAGTATTTTCAACTGTGATAAGCAGCAAATTCTTGAACAGCAAATCAGCATCTATTTCTGAAGGTTCCTGTGACACTGAAGACTGGAGTAAAAGCCAATAAAATGGAGATTTGACTGAAAATACATTTGAATATTCAAATAGAAAACAGTGATTTTTGAATTGGAATAATATTTCACAGTATTATTGTTTTTGATGTTTATTACTGCAGCCCCTCCAGCAGAACACAGGAAAGAAGAAATGAAGCAGGCCAGTCACAAACTTACACACTCCCTGAGACAAAAAGAGAGAAACACAATAAACTTGCATTTTTAATTGCATTACACTGCTTTATTGTAAACTGATATATTACTTGGGTCACTTTCACTGGTAAGTACAGGCTTGACTCCCGTTGCACATTAATACAAACAGTATTTGAGGCGCTACTGTAAGTTGATTTTTCAAGATTCACACCTGTAAGTAGATGCAGTTGTTAATCCCAAAAACTGACAGTGTGACCTTAGAACATGTTACTGTACCTGTAGTGTATTATTTCATTTCCATGTCTGGATCATTTCTAGCCTGGCTCCGCCCTCCTACGTACTTCCGCTCAATTTGATTTCCCTTCAGTACTACGTCTGGGATTGTGGTGTATTCTTTGGTTTTCTCCGGTTAATTTTTTACCGGTCCAATCAGCAAACAGAGGGAGTAGCTGAGAATGATGACGTTGAGGTTGTGCGCTAGTTTGAGTCGTCATACGTCATGACCAAACGTTAGCAATTGGTTATGGCAGATCCAGAGTGACTCTGAGCAGATCCAATAGTTTTAAACTTCAACAGAGTTCCCGCCTTCAAGGAAGTTAACGCTTGTCAATGGAGAGTACAAATGAAATGTACGAGAGTCTGGTAGAACCAGGCTAGATCATTTCAGCAAGTGACTAAGACTCATTTCATGCCATCATGTTTTTCAGTATTAAATAACTGCTAAAAGAATTAGGCCTCGTCATTCTGTTTGTGTGATTTAATTCCCCCATAAACACACTTTAAGTCAACATCAGACACTGATCTGCACATTACAGAGAATTAAAGTTGTCACAAAGAAACAGATTTTCATCCAGAGGATTCATTTCTACACAGTTAATAATGTTCAAGAACAGGGGCGTCCAATCCTGCTCCTGGAGGGCCAACATCCCACACAGTTTAGCTCCAACACACTGGCCTGGAAGTTTCTAGTGAGTCTGAAAACCTTTGCTGTGTTCAAAATCACCCCCATACCCTCATTCACTATTCCCTACATCAGTCCACTAATATAGTTCACTTGAAGGAGTGAATGAAAACGAGTGGGTGATTTCAGACACTGAGAGCACTGGAAGGGCTGCCGCTTTTACATAGTTTGTGCTAATTAATAATCATTTGAAACTGAACAAACTGGCAGCTCCAGTAGTGAGATGAAAAGATTTATCTTGAACTCTGTCATGGAAATTATGAATAAACCTTATTTAAACAATTGAATAATTAATTAAAAAGTAATTTATACCTGTATGATATTACGCTGTAGCCACATTGGACCAGCGGTTTGGAAAATGGATGGATGGATGATTGAGCTGCGGGCGCCATCTTCTGGATAGATGCAGGAATTTATCCAGCACAACCCTCACATTGCATTATGGATATTCTCAAGCCATTGATTGTGCATTGGTGTACACTGTCATTGCAGTGCACTGTGGGATAGAATGAGTGTACTCGATAAAGTCCACTCCGGTTTCGGACACCAATACAAATGTTGTCTCCTCAAATAGTGCCCTATTTTAGGGTATAGGGCATAGATATCATATAATAAAGGCTAGATGTCTTAAGGCGGAGTCACTTCCGGCATCACCGGCGGCCATCTTACCACAGGGAAGCTGTGAATTAAGGTGAGTGATCAGTACGCACACAAATCCTCTTATCTCGCTGAAATCTTGACGGATTTACAAACGGTTTGGTTTCTTACAAACGTTATTAATGTGGCTATAATTCTTTCCAGAAAAATTCCAACAGAACTCCCGGAAGTAAACAAAGAGGTGGAAAACCTGGCAGACAACACGCCGCTGTTTACTCTGGAGAGACAACTGTGTGGGCTAAATGTATCCCTGGTCATATTTTATTATATAGTTTGTCTACACCACTTTAGACAAACAATAATATTTGAGAATGAAGCGAGGATGCGGCTCGAAAATAACGTTGATCATTTCTATCAGGCTCCGCACCTCCTCACAACTCCAGGTTTGTCGGCGAGCTGCCATGCTTAAAGTGCAAACTGTCAACAAACATTTCTCCTCATCCCATAATGCATAGCGCAGCTGACTACGGCAACTGGTTTAGTCCAGTTGTGATTGCCGCATTTACACCTGCCCATATGAACCGCACCAATGGGGAAAACGAACTCTAGTGCGATTCAACCGAACTAAATGAGGCAAGTGTGAAAGCACCCTTAGAGACCACTAAGAGCCTCTGATTGGCAGACCCAAGAGCTCTCTATGGTTGATAGTCAATCAACTGGTCAGAGAGGTATTGGGTGCTAAACCATACAAAGATTTAAAAACCAATAAAAGCACTTCAAAATCAATTATGTGGCGAATGGGCAACCAATGTAGAGGCTGTAGAACAGGGGTGATATACTCATAATAATAATAATAAAAATAATAATTTGTTACATTTATATAGCGTTATGTTATTTATACAGCTTTCCTGTAGCTCAGTGGTAAGAGCATTGCGTTAACAACGCAAGGTTGTGGGTTCGATCCCAGGGGATTGCACATACCTATGTATAAATGTATAGGATAATGCAATGTAAGTCGCTTTGGATAAAAGCGTCTGCCAAATGCATAAATGTAAATAGCGCTCAGGCTTACGAGCTCCCGTTAAAACTCTGGCAGCTGCATTTTGACCCATCTGAAGGCGGTTTAAATAAAATTGACTAATCCCCAAATAGATTGAGTTGCAATAGTCAAGCTTTGTGGTGATAAAAGCATGGATAACTCTTTTAAAATTATTAAAAGATAGAAAGGATTTTGTTTTTACCAGGGCGCGTAATTGATATAAACTTGACTTCACAACTTGATTACCTTCTGTCTGTCCAGCTTTAAAGTGCCCCTATTATGGATTTTTTTAAATGACCTTTCATGTAGTGTGTAACATAGCTCTAGAATGAAAACATCCTGCAAAGTTTTAAATCTGAAAGTGCACCGTATATAAAGTTATTGTCTCTTGAAAGATGGTGTTCAAAATACATAGTTGTGGACCACTATTACCTAAAACTGTGTCTATTAATGCAGATTGTCTGTCGTTCTCACTACTTTGAGGAAAGATTAAGCATGGAGCAAGATTTGTTTTACCAACATTTATGTTTCATCAGTCATTCACGCTAGAGCTCGGCTAATGTATGCACTGTTATTGATACAGTTTTCACATGTTCACCGCAATAACTTAGAAAAATACTCGGTAAATAAATAAGTACAAGGAAAATAATCGATTTGTTAATGGACACGCACTTGATAATGCTGATGGTGAGGAATTACAGTTGCAACATCCCATAATGTCCCTCAAACTGAGTAGTGTATCACTGAGAAACGTCCTGCTCTAGTTGTCCTTGCAATGGAGGTTCGGGTTGAATAACTAGTTCTCCCAGTGTTTCATCATCGGACTTGTGCTTGGACTGATATGGTCAAACTGACGCCATTGTTCGTTTCTGTGTTTAGTTTTTGGTGTAGGAAGCCTCAGGACACGCAGAGCTGACGTTGTTACACAGACTGAGCTGTCAGGCCAATCAGAGCAAAGTAGCTTGCGGAAAGGAGGGATTTGGAGAGATTGATTCAACTGATGAGTCGTTTGAGAGTCATTGAAAATGTGGTGATGTGCAAATGTATATTATGAGACAGTGAAACCATTTTTTGACCTTTGATGCAAGTAAACCTGTTCTAGGAGACTCCACAACAACATTAGAAAACTTTAAAATAGCATAATAGGAGCACTTTAATGCGCTGTCCAGTAAAAGACCCAGATTTTTTCACATATGGCCCAATATAAGGTGCTAAGACACAGAGATTTAAGTTTGGTCTCCTTTGGACATTCTAGTTTTAGGTATTTTACAACCATAACGTCCCTGTATTTTTTTTTAACACAACCTAAAAATAATGACTTGATGAAGCTATGATGACTCTGGAGCGGCGTGTTTCTTCTGGTGAGTCTGAAAGCCCCATTTAAAAGAGAATCTCTCGCCACAGATGGAGCAGCGGTAAGGTTTCTCTCCTGTATGCCATCGCTCATGGATCTTCAGGTCACTTGATCGAGTGAAATTCTTGTTACAAAGTGAGCATTTAAAAGGTTTTTCTCCTGTATGAGTCCTCTGGTGCATTTGTAAACCACTTGAATTAGTAAAACCCTTCCCACAATCACCACAGTGATATGGTTTCTCTCCAGTGTGAACTCTCAGATGAACTTTGAAATAAAATGGACTAGCAAAGCTCTTCCCGCAGTAGGAGCACAGGTACGGTTTCTCTCCAGTGTGAATCCTCTCATGGGTTTTCCGGTGAGTCGAATGATAGAAACGTTTCTCACAGTGTGAACACTGATATGGTCTGTTATTAGAATGTATTTTTTGGTGTAACTTCAGAGAACTTGAGTTTGTAAAGGTTTTCTCACATTCACTGCACTGATACGGCCTTTCACTGGTGTGTGTGAGTAGATGTTTCTTCAGACTGGTTCCGCATTTGAAGCTCTTCTCGCAGAGGGGACACTTGTATGGACTCTCATTGGTGTGTATGAGTAGATGGTTGTTCAGATGGGATCCCTGGTTAAAGCTCTTCTCGCAGAGGGGGCACTGATATGGCCTCTCATTGCTATGTGTGAGTTGATGGCTCTTCAAATGGGATCTCTGGTTGAAGCTCTTCTCGCAGTGAGGACACTTGTACGGCTTTTCACCAGTGTGGATTCTCTTATGCATTGTAAGATGTTGTTTGGTGCGGAAATACTTGTCACACTCGCTGCAGTGCAAAGTCTTTTCACTGTGTGTCTTTATATGAGCTCTCATATTATAAGGAGTGGTGAAAAAATCCTTCCCGCACTGTTCACAGCGAAACTCCTTCTTCACACTGTGCTCTTTTGAATGAAGTCTCCTCTCTTTTGAAGTTGAAAAGCTGATGTCACATATCTTGCAGGTGAAGTCTTTCAGTTCTCTGTGTTTTCTCTCACTTTTTGCTAAATGACCCTGTTTGCTGAATGTTTTTCCACAGGAGAAACTCTTCACTGTCTGTCGCTCTTTGGATGTAGAGGCAGTTTCTCCATCAGAAGATGAACCAGCGATGTCTTCTGAAAGGAGCAAAATGGGCATTAAATATAGAACTTTTATACTAAAGCTGAATGATCAGTCAAAATAAAATTGTGTTGGATCTGAGAGTAGATCGGACAGAGATGATTTGTTCAAACAGAACAATCTAGGACCATAAATGAAGGGGGCAGCATCCAGTCTAAGCTAACTAACAAACTCCACCGCTGTAAACAACAAACCCTTGTAAGATTCCACTTAAAGGTGCAGTCTGTAAGAATGACAACTAGTGGTCGAAATAGGTACTGCATTCCAATTCTAAATATCGGAGATCGTCGTTTCTCCCGCCACCTACTCCTCAGACTCGGCAGCGTTCACACGAGTTGCCAGTTTGAGCACACGCAACAGGAACGAGCGCAATGGACAATGCCTGGAAACACACATTTCAAAGTAAAATAACTGGCTGTAGAAGTGTTTTTCAGAGAAATGAGTATGTGAACTTAGCATGTTTCCTCAATATATGCAAACATATTATGGCATTTTTATGCTTTAGTAGAGTGAAAAAGGTACATAAAGCACCTTTAAGATGTCAACTTTGGGCAGTTTGTAAAAGATAGATTGGTTTGGAGAGGGCACAGCTTGAGCCCCACGAGGAAAATACCAAGGGTTGTTTGACCACCCAAGACACCTTTGGGCCTTATCATACCCTTCGTACCCTTATATACCCTTAATAATCCTTATCATGGATTGCTCCTGTCTGTCTGTCTGTCTGTCTGCCTTTCTGCTGAGTGGTTTGCGTCTGTATGCTCCGTATAGGTTTCTGTTTTGAATCTTTATTTACTATCATTCCTTTGTTGTTTATATTGCTAAATATAACTTACTCATCACCACACATTAACCTGACATCACTACCCTCAATCTAAATCGTTATCACTAGAACAACACGCTAGTAATTTGCTAGCCTGTTAACGTGCCATCCGTGCCTGCCGTCTTTATTTATTTATTTTTTCTTGTGCACGCTCGCACCATTCGTGCCTGCCGTCTTTATTTATTTATTTTTAGCGCCATACGTCTTTAATTATTTTCTTTTACGAGTCCATCAAACAACTGTGGTGAGTAGGATCAGTCAACAAACACGGTGAGTCATGTCTTCTCCTCTTATTGTCACTTGCACTTCGTATCACATGTATAGTATAGTCCTCTCTGTCAGCACAGAGGGCTTTTCATGTGATAAATGCAGGGAGGTAGTCAGGCTGACAGAGAAGATTTCAGAACTAGAGACACGCATCCAAACTTTAATTGAGGATAGTAAATGGTAAATGGTAAATGGACTGCATTTATATAGCGCTTTCACAGACCCAATGGCCACCAAAGCGCTTTACAATATTGCCTCACATTCACCCATTCACTCACTCATTCATACACCGACGGCGGTGTCAGCCATGCAAGGCGATCCAGCTCGTCGGGAGCAGCTGGGGTTAGGTGTCTTGCTCAAGGACACCTCGACACTTGGTCAGGTGGAACCGGGGATTGAACCACCAACCTTCCGGTTTGTAGACAATCTACATGAACCACTGAGCCACTGAGCCACTGCAAGAGTGCTAGGGCTTTAGATACTGCTTTGGATGTGACTAGCTTAGTGAACTCTGTACAAGTTCGGTTCCGGCTGTAGAGCCCATGCAGCAGGGCAACTGGGTGACCGTGAGATGCTGTAGTCGCAGGACAAAACACTGCTCTTCCGTTCCGACTACCATAACAAATAGATTCTCCCCACTCAGTGAAACACCCACTGTGAATCCTGTTGAATGTGCCCTAGTTATTGGCGATTCAATTACACAGAATGTGAAAATAGAGACACCAGCCACCATAGTCACATGTTTGTTGGGAGCCAGAGCACCTGATATCAAAGCAAATTTAAAAGTGCTGGCTAATGCTAATCGTAAATTCGACTTTGCCAGTCGGAGATCACTAAAATTAACGTTAAAGAGGTGTGTGAACTCGCAAGTACGATGTCAGGCACTGTAATTTGCTCTGGCCCCCTTCCTGTTCGCAGGAGTGATGAGATAGTTAGTAGATTGTCCTCACTCAGTGGCTGGCTGTCTAAGTGGTGTCCGCAGAATAATATAGAATTCATAGACAAAGTTTTTGGGGCAGACCTGACCTGTTGAAAAGAGATGGCATTCATCCCTCCTGGGATGGTGCTGCTCTTCTCTCTAGTAATATGCCACATAGTCTTAGAGCTCAAACATGAATTGAGGTCCAGGTCAGGAAGCAGACAGACTAGCTAAACCGACCGTCTGCTAGCTGTCTCACGTCACTGAGGTCAGATAAATCCCATCATATAGAGACTCTTTCACCTAGATACCATCATATGAGACTCAGTCAGAGACTGTGTCTGTTCCCCGAATTAGGAAATACAAAAAACTCCCAAACCCATTTAAGGTTAATAATTTAATTGATGTTCAACAAATAAAAAACAGATATAATACAGATGAACAAATGATAAAGCTCAGGTTGCCGAATATTCGATCCCGTACTTCAAAACCACTTATTGTTAATGAAATGATTACAGATTATAACCTAGATGTGCTGTGTTTGACAGAAACCTGGCTAAAACCAAATGATTACATTACTTTAAATGAGTCCACCCCCCAATATTACTGTTATAAACATGAACCTCGTCTGAAAGGCAAAGGGGGAGGTGTTGGTATAACTTATTACCCTGGTAATCCAGAGTTCTCACGAGAGCACAAGTTGAATTTGCTCAGCGAGTTACTCCGGTGTCGAGTAATGATGCTCATTAAATATGCCCCTCTATCTGAGCTGCACCAATCACATCGGGTTATCTGATATAGGCGGGCCAGAGGCGAGATGACGACAGCGCTGCGACGTCGAAGTCATTAGTAAACATTGCAAGATGACTATGGATGAACACCATTTGTTTGAAACGGCTTCAGAAGACGCCGCTCGAATCGTTCCTTTGCAAGAAGGGTGTTTTTGCTGTTTTGCCGACCGGATACGGTAAGAGTCTAATCTACCAGTTAGCTCCGCTGGTAGCCAAGCGATAACTTGTTGTGATTGGTCGTAGTGTTATCCAATTGCATGAAGTGAGATTTTCAAATGCATGCTTGGTGCCGCCCCTCGAGCTGGCCGGTTTTCATTAGTCGACTCCAGACCATTAATCTTTTAGATTTAGGTCTGGATTTCCAGGCTAGTAATTTATAGTAATATCTTCAGATTTACTAAGAAGTCTAGTTTCAAATATAATTATTTTGAACTGTTGGTGCTTAATGTAACACTATCCAGTGTAAATGATTAATCACGTTTGGGATTTGTGCTGGCTACTGTATACAGGCCACCAGGGCACCATACAGACTTTATCAAAGAATTTGCTGACTTTCTATCAGAGTTAGTACTGACTGCAGATAAATTCCTAATTGTTGGTGATTTTAATATAAATGTAGATAACGAAAAAGATGCATTGGGATTGGCATTTAAAGACATTCTGAACTCTATTGGAGTTAGACAACACGTGTCAGGACCTACTCATTGTCGTAATCATACTCTAGATAAGCTGACTCTGTGTTACAATTATGTTAGACCTATCACTTCTGCCACTAAAGATTGCTTTATTAATAATCTTGCTGATCAGTTTCATCATCTCAGCATCCCAGATAGCTTAGAAGAACTCGATATTGCGACAGAAACTTTTAACTCTCTCTTTTCCAGCACTTTAGACACAGTTGCTCCTTTACGCTTAAAGAAGATTAAAGGAAATAGTCCAATGCCGTGGTACAACGAGCACACTCGGGCCCTTAAGAGAGCAGCCAGAAAAATGGAGCGCAACTGGAAAAAAACGAAACTAGAGGTATTTCGCAATTCATGGAAAGAGAGCACGATTTCATACAGGCTTTAAAAGCTGCTAGATCTGCTTATTTTTCAACCCTGTAAGAAGAAAATAAACAAAACCCTACGTATTAATTTGAAACAGTGGCTAAACTAACGAAAAAGAAAGCTTCAAGCCCAGACATTTCCAAGCAGCACAGCAGTAAGGCAAGGCAAGGCAAGTTTATTTATATAGCACATTTCATACACAATGGCAATTCAAAGTGCTTTACATAGAAGAAATTAAAATAATAAAAAGAAATAAGAATAATTAAAACAGTTTAGAAAAATAAAAAATAAAATACAGTACAAACAGTCGGACGAACATTGGCACAGTGCTCATTCAGTAAATGCATAGTTAAACAGATGTGTTTTGAGTCTGGATTTGAATGTGACTACAGTAGGAGCACATCTGATCTCCTCTGGAAGCTGGTTCCAGCTGCGGCTGGCATAATAGCTAAAAGCAGACTCGCCATGCTTAGAGTGAACCCTTGGTATTTCAAGCTGATATGATCCTAATGATCTGAGTGATCTGTTGGGTTTATATTCAGTGAGCATATCTGCAATGTATTGAGGTCCTAGGCCATTGAATGATTTATATACCAGTAATAATACTTTAAAATCAATCCTAAGTTTAACTGGGAGCCAGTGTAAAGACCTGAGGACTGGTGTGATATGTTCATATTTTCTGGTTCTGCTCAGAATCCTGGCGGCAGCGTTCTGTATGAGCTGCAACTGTCTGATGGTCTTTTTGGGAAGGCCAGTGAGGAGTCCATTACAATAATCCACCCTGCTGGTGATGAAAGCATGCACAAGTTTCTCTAAGTCTTGTCTGGAAACAAAGCATCTAATTCTTGCAATATTTTTCAGATGATAGTATGCTGATTTAGTTATTGCTTTGACATGACTACTGAAACTAAGCTCTGACTCTAGTGTCACTCCAAGATTCCTGACTTGATTTTTGGTTGTTTGACCCCTAGAGTGAAGGTATGCGTTCACCTTGAGAACTTCATCTTTGTTTCCAAACGCAATGACTTCAGTTTTGTCTTTGTTTAACTGAAGAAAGTTTTGACACATCCAACTGTTGACTTCATCAATGCATTGGCACAGGGAGTCAATGGGGCTATAATCGTTGGGCGATAGGGCTAAGTAGAGCTGTGTGTCGTCTGCATAGCTGTGGTAAGCAATTTGGTTATTTCTCATTATTTGGCTCATTGGGAGCATATACAGGTTGAACAGGAGTGGCGCAAGAATTGAGCCTTGAGGGACTCCGCATGTCATGGATGTCCACTCAGACTTATGGTCTCCTATACTCACATAATAACCTCTCCCATCTAAGTATGACCTGAACCATTTTAGGACTATCCCAGAAAGCCCCACCCAGTTTTCCAGCCTGTCCAGAAGTATGTTGTGATCGACAGTGTCAAATGCAGCACTGAGGTCGAGTAGTACCAGCACTGATAATTTGCCTGAGTCAGTATTTAAGCGAATATCGTTTATTATCTTTATGAGCGCTGTCTCTGTGCTGTGGTGCGGTCGGAAACCAGATTGAAAATTGTCAAAGTATCCATTCGAGCATAAGAATTTGTTCAGCTGATTGAAGACAACTTTTTCAATGATCTTACCTATGAAAGGAAGATTTGAGATTGGTCTATAGTTGCTTAATATGGTCTTATCCAGATTGCTCTTTTTCAGGAGGGGCTTGACAACTGCAGTTTTTAGGGAGTTTGGAAAACTCCCAGAGAGAAGTGAAGCATTTACCACTTCTAGAAGATCTGCTTCTAAACTGTTTAACACACTTTTGAAAAAAGATGTGGGAAGTGTGTCAAGAGCGCATGTTGATGTTTTAAGGTGCTGTACGGTTTCTTCCAAAATTTTGCCATCAATTTCTTTGAAATCAGACATAGTAACTACTTTCTCAGGTGGTTTGATCTGTCTGACCCCAGCGCAACTCAAGGATGTGCTGATCACCTTTCTGATATTATTGATTTTGTCAGAGAAGAAGGAAGCAAACTCACTGCACTTGCTGTCTGAGAGCATTTCACTGGGAATCTGGCTTGGGGGGTTTGTCAGTCTCTCTACAGTAGCAAAAAGAGTGCGTGTGTTGTTTAAATTACTGTTTATAATATTTGAGAAGAAAGTCTGTCTAGCTTTGCCTAGTTCCATATTGAAAGCATGAAGGCTGTCTTTGTAGATGTTATAATGGACTACAAGTTTTGTCTTCCGCCACATGCGCTCTGCTTTTCTGCATTGTCTTTTCATATTTTGCACTGCTGTTGAGTTTCTCCAAGGTGCTTTTTGTCTGCCACTCTTCTTCCTGACTTTCACAGGAGCAATATCATCAATTACACCTTTAACTTTTGAGTTAAAAGAATCAAGGAGAAAATCAACAGAGTCAGCAGATATGCTTGGTGTTAAAGATATAGCCTTCATAAATAGTACACTAGTGTTCTCATTTAAGCATCTCTTCTTGACAGACACAGATCTGGCTTCAGTGGCAGGAGAGATCAATATATCAAAGAAAATACAGAAATGATCAGACAGTGCTACATCCTTAATAACAATCGATGAAATGTTTAGACCCTTACTGATAAGTAAATCTAAAGTGTGTCCACGATTGTGTGTGGGTCCATGTACATGCTGAGTCAGATCAAAAGTTTTTAAAACAGTTTTGATTTCTTTTGCCATATTATTTTCTGCATTATCTATATGGATGTTAAAATCTCCAGCAATGGCAAAACAGTCAAACTCTGAGGTAATTGTTGATAACAGTTCTGTAAAGTCCTCAGCAAAGGCTGGAGAGTATTTTGGAGGCCTGTAAATAATGAAAAGTAAAATGCGTGGAGCACCTTTTAACACAATACCCAGATATTCGAAAGACAAGTAATTCCCAAATGATATTTGCTTACATTGATAGATATCTTTAAAAAGAGCAGCTAGACCCCCACCTCTCTTAACAGCTCTGCAGACACTCATAAAAGTAAAGTTAGGAGGGGCTGTTTCATTGAGGATTGTTGCACTGCAGCTGGCTTCTAGCCAGGTTTCATTTAGAAGCATAAAATCCAGGTTGTTTGTGGTTATTAAGTCGTTGACTAGAAGTGATTTATTTTTAAGTGAGCGAATGTTTAAAAGAGCTAACTTAACAGACTTACTTTTCCCCACAGCAATATTAGTTTGACGTGTAATAGGCACCAGATTAGTTGGGTTTGCTGTACGGCTATTGAAGGCCTTAGACTTTCTATCATGTAATAGAACAGCAATAGAGAAAGATACAGGCACACTGGGTTCCCGCTTGTTTTGTAAACATTTGAGAAAGTTACTGTTATCAAAACGGGGACCCGACACATATCACTGAGAGCTTTGAGCAGTTGTTTTTGGTTCACCTCGAGCAGAAGGAGGAGGGTGTGGGCCCTGGCGTTGTGGCAGAGGCCGAAGAGCTCTCACAGGAGGAGGGGGAGGGCGAGCTGGGCCCGCAGGCTTTGGTGGTAGTGGTGCCTGTCTTTTTTTAGTTGGTATCTGGGGGCTTGCAGCAAAAGAGTGGGATAGTCTGGTTCCAGCATGCACCAGTTCTTCCATTCTCTGTGAGAAGCACAGTAGTGGCGTTGCAGGGGAGAGGGAGAGAGTGTCTGGTGAAAGGGGCTGTTGCTCTGGTGTTATAGGAGGCTGTAATATGCTGTCCTGGCTTCCCTGGCTGTTTTCCAGGAAGTCGTCCTTGGGTGCTGAATCTTCAAGCAGTTCTGATATGGCTATCTGTGGTGAGCTCTGTGTGCAGGGCTCAGCTGAGATTGTGTCCGAGAGCAGAGGTTGTTGTGGCGGAGTGGTGTTATCATGTCCATTTTGCTGCTGAAGTGAAGTCCCGTGGTCATTCATACTGTGTCCAGGTGTGTGTGTGCCGTTCAGATTGAGTGGATTGGCACAAACCGCAGAAGGATGATTTAGGGAGAAGTAGATATTGTCCTTTAACACTCTTGAACCAAGTTTGTTTGGGTGATGGCCATCCCGATGAAACAGTTGTCGTTGACTCCAGAAAAGATTGAAATTGTCAATGAAGTTCACTGCTTTTATATTGCAGGTTTTTTGCAGCCATGTATTTAGCCCAAGCAACCGTGAAAACCTGTTTGTTCCTCTTGCTGGTAGTGGTCCACTGATGAATGTTTGAACTTTCAGTCTTTTAAGTGTTTCAAAAAGTTTATTGAAATCCTTCTTAAGGAGTTCTGACTGCTCTTTATGAATATCATTCTTCCCCACATGTATGATGAGTCGATTAGCAGTCTTATGTTTCATCAGAATGTTCTGAAGTTCCCTGTTTATATCAGAAGTTGTTGCTTGTGGAAGGCAGCATGTAGTTGTATCCCTGCTGCTAATGTTTCTGATTATGGAGTCCCCCACTATCAGAGTCCTGGGCTCGGCTGTGCTCTGAGCTGAGTGCCGCTGTCTGCTCGACCTTGAGCGCCAGTTAGCATCAGTGTTAGCTACTGGCCTATTCAGTCTGTGTTCGATCACATTCATCACATTTGTGGATTCCTCATTTACATTCATTAGTACTTCAAATCTGTTCTCAAGATGTATAGGCAGTGGTAGCAGACCAGTGTTTGCAATCCTAGTCAGAGCTGTATCTGGGGTAGAGGATGCTACTGCGGTAATATGTGATGCTCGTGACAATCTGATGTCTCGAGTGCCTTTGGGTTTAGCTCCCTGTTTGTGCCATCGATTAGTAAGTCGATCGGCTTGTTTCTCTACCTGTCGAGGAGTACTAGTTTCATGGGACTCACCGGTATGCTGAGGGTGTCCATGACGAAGCTCTGTTGTGTGCTCCGTCTGGTTTGGTGGTCCCGTAAGTAACTTTGTTTCTAGAACTGCAATCCTTTGTAAAAGTCTGTGGCAGTTGGTGCAGCAAGTAGATTCCAGAAGAGGCATTTTCTCTCTTATCCTTGTAGGCAGTTGTGTTTTCCTTTCCCGGTATGTAAGCTGGTCGGGTAAAAGAATTCTCAGTTTTTGTAGTAATCCAAACTTTGTCGTATGAGCACTGTGCTGATTTGCTGAAGTTAAAATTAGGTGATAAAAGGAAATAAAATAAAGGAAATAAAATATAGAAAAAATAGGAGATAAAATGTAAAAGCGATAGAGCAAAACGCGGAGCAGTAAGCAAGAGCGTCCGAACAGTAGCTGAGCAGGAAGTATGACTTTATGACTTTACAGTAGCTGAGCAAGCAGTAATGACTTTATGAACTTCTTTACAAACAAGATTTATAATATCAAGGAGAAAATTATAACTATGCAACCGTCTACTACAGTATCGCATCAGGCAGTGCATTGTAGTCTCCTTGAGGAAAAATTTGATTCATTTATTGCTATAGGAGAGGAAGAATTTACTAAACTCGTTAAATCATCTAAATCGACAACATGTATTTTAGACCCTATACCGACTAAGCTACTGAAAGAGATGCTTCCAGAGGCCATAGATCCTCTTCTTAATATCATTTATTCATCTTTGTCATTAGGATACGTACCAAAAACTTTTAAGCTTGCTATGATTAAACCACATGTTAAAAAAAACGCAACTTGATCCTACAGAATTAGTCAATTACAGGCCGATCTCAAATCTACCTTTTCTGTCAAAGATACTAGAAAAGGCGGTATCCTCACAACTATGTTCCTTTTTAGAAATGATATCTGCGAGGATTTTCAGTCAGGATTTAGACCGTACCATAGTACTGAGACAGCTCTCATTAGAGTCACAAGTGATTTGCTCTCATCATCCGATCGTGGTTGTATCTCTCTATTAGTGTTACTCGATCTTAGTGCTGCATTTGAAACTATTGACCACAACATTCTTTTAAATAGACTCGAAAATTATGTTTGCATTAGTGGAATTGCATTAGCATGGTTTAAATCATACTTATCTGACCGTTATCAGTTTGTAGCAGTAAATGAAGAGATGTCTTATCGATCAAAAGTTCAGTATGGCGTACCACAAGGCTCAGTACTAGGACCGCTGCTGTTCACTCTGTACATGCTACCCTTGGGAGATATCATTAGAAAGCATGGCATTAGTTTTCACTGTTATGCTGATGATACTCGGCTCTATATCTCTTCAAGCCCCGACAAAAATGACCAATTCACAAAATTAACGGAATGCATAGCTGATATAAAAAACTGGATGACTAGTAATTTCCTACTACTTAATTCAGAAAAAACAGAGATTCTAATTATTGGACAAAAAAGTTCAAATCTAGACTAAAAACACATATCTTTGGCCTAGCATACACATAACACATTATAGACTTCTATAATTCAATGATAGGCTGCATAGTTTAGGTCAGCCGGAACCGGGAACACTTCCCATAAATTCTGATGAACGTCTAAGGATGGCGTCTACGCAAATATTAGTCTCTCGGTTTATCCCGAAGTTTACCGCAGTCCGCTGGATCCAGGCTGTATCCAGATCTGATGAAGGACCTATGCCTGGACACGACGACAACGCGGTCCTGAAGTGTCAACGCTGTAAAAAAAAAAAGTGTAAAACGCTGTCGTTTGATCTGTACAGAGTCCCCACGAAGCTATGCGGATGCGCTAACTAACGTTGGTGTTTGTGCAGAGGTTTGCGCAGAGATAACTGATAATCTTTTGGGGCAAACCTGACCTGTTGAAAAGAGATGGCATTCATGGGGGGTGCTAATACAATGCTATATCAGATATATGCACAATATACTGTATGTGTACAATATAATTGCAGAAAAAATAACATAACAATGCCCAGAGATAAGTTGATCCAAATTGTGATGTGTGTTATCAAACTTTTAAGGCTGTCACTTAAATAACACACAGACAGACATACAGACAGACAGACGTTTCTGTAATTTATAGATAGATACAATGTCTGATTTGATATTTTATCACTGGGATATTTTACACAGGTGCAGCTCACAAAAAGCCATTCTTAGTGTCTTAACAAATTGGCAGAATTCGCTACACATGAATTTAGGTCAGAACATATTTCTACAATTTAATACTAATTCTGTTACTGCAGCATATCTGGTCATAAAAGAAAGAAACATACCTGCAGGAACAAAGTCATCATCATCAATATCATCATTCTGATCTTCATCCTCATCCTGAACATCATCATCAGCATCATCATTATTCTGATCTTCATCCTCCTCCTCATGGCTCTGTTGTTGTTCCTCTGCTGTGGTTTCTTCTCCTCGTCTCTCTATCAGGTTCCTGCAGTCCTCCAGTTTGACGGAGCACATCTTCATCTGCTGTTCTCCAGCGTTACAGTCAGAGGTTTGATCAGCGGATCCATGATCCTGAGCGTCAGTATAACAGAGTAAAGTGAGACTGAGCTCTGAGTCCTGTGTGTCTCTGGATCTCCAGACTGAATCCTGAGCTTCTGTCCCATCAGTCACACACAATGAAACCTTCTCCAGATCCTGACAAACACATCATAGATCAACACAAAAAAAGAACAACCAGTTGATATTAGTCTCATTACTGAGGCATAAGAAGTGAGAAGCTAACAAAACTTTGGTTAGACTGAGCTGAAGGATGAAATGATGAGCTTCTCAAACCTCTCTGTTGGGTTTGTCTCCTCTTTCTCTCAGCTTTGCCTCCAGTGACGCCACCTCTTTCTTCAGCTGACAGATTTCAGTGATGAAATCCTCAATATCCAGCATGGACAGATCAGTTCCTACTGATTTACAGCAGATCACATCCATCTGCGCTCTCATGGTCAACATCTGAAGACAAACATCATCATTATTTCAAGAAGATTTTGAAATGAACTGACACTGATTTAAACTCAAAATAGCCCATTTCAGAGAATATTCATTTCAGATATAAGTGTTTAGGAGCATTTATGTTTAGTTTCAGTATTGAACCAGCACTGTGCAGGGATATGATCAAATAGTATATGACACTATTACATGTATTACTCATTTAGTAATACAATAAATATGATAGTCAGATTTCTACTAATTTCACCCAAAATCGTGAATCTAGCATTGAAAATTACCCACTGTGTTGGTATAGTAACTGTTTACTACAAATATCATGGTTAAAACATGGTTACTGTAGAAAAACATGACGTCATTTGTTATGGTTACAGTAGCAAAACCATAGCTATTTTTCATAAGCTAAGTAGGCGTGGAAAAGCTAAATTTAAGTTAATTAAAAACTAGATACATAAAAATAACAATCCAACAGCTAAAACGCATATATATGTAGAACAGATTAAACTCACCGTCTGAATGCTCCAGTCTTTCTTTCTTCAGTGGTTTTACAAGTAGACTAAATAACGTCACAGCGCCTCCTACAGTACGAGCGATAGAGTAAAATAGTAGAGGCTTCACCAACCCTGATTTCTCTATTAAAAATACATTTCAGTGGCGTTACTAATATACGAATATACTAACATATGTTTTACGGAAAAAAGACGATTGTTAAACAAATGTTAGTCAGTCAGCCTTTCTGTGGAAAACAAGCGCTTGCAGTAAAGGAAGGTTTATGTAAAAACATTATATAAAAAAATATATTTTTGAAGACTGGGGTAACGGCCAATCAAAAGCTGCTTTGAATCACTGAAAACAAAAATCCATTTGAATTTAGATTTAATAGAAAACAGTCATTTTAAATGATAATATTTCACAATATTACTGTTTTTGCTGTTTATTACTGTACCCCCTCCAGCAGAACAGACGAGAAGAAATGAAGGCCAGTCACAAATACACACACTCCCTGAGACAAACGGAGAGAGGTAACACAAACTTCCATTACACTGCTTTATTGTATGCCGAGATATTACTTTGGTCTCTGTCACTATGGTTTCTGGTAAGTAAATGAAGTCTTGACTCCCGTTGCGAGTTCATTCAGACAGTATTCAAGGCGCTACTGTAAGTTGATTTGCAAATGAAACATTTCAAGATTCAAACCTCTAAGTAAATGTGGTTACCTTGACCTTAGAACATGTTACTGTACCTGTAGTGTATCATTTCATATCCATGTCTGGATCATTTCAGCTTTGTGTAACAAAGTGACTGAGGTAAATACGACTCATTTCATGCCACCATGTTTTTCCAGTAAGTTTTAAATAGCTGCTAAAAGAATTAGGCCTCGTCATTCTGTTACATTTATTTATTCTGCAGACGCTTTTATCCGAAGCGACTTACAAATGAGGAATACAGCAAGCGATTCATCGTGAAGAGGCAAATAAACACAAGTGGTGCTCAAAATACAAAGTTTCAGACATAGCCTAGAGTAACACAAGCTAGAGTAGGGAGGGATTAAAGGAAAGAGAAAGTTTTTTTTATGAGGTCATCATGAGCTCATGGAAGAGATGAGTTTCAGCTGTCTTTTGAATGTTGTCAGTGATTCTGCATTTCAGATGAGGGTGGGGAGATCATTCCACCATCAAGGAACAGTGATGAGAATGTTCTGGAGAGTCATTCCGTGCCTCTCTGTGATGGTACCACGAGTCGTCAATCATTTACCAATCGTAGGCTTCTGGTAGGGATGTAGACTCATAAGAGCGAGTGGAAGTAGGAGGGTGCTGAGCTTGTGGTAGATCTTTAAGCAAACGTCAATGCCTTGAACTTGATGCGAGCAGCGAGAGGTAGCCAATGCAGAGAGATGAAGAGATGTGTGACGTGGGCCCTTTTGGGCTCGTTGAAGACAAGACGTGCTGCAGCGTTCTGAATCATTTGTAGAGGTTTGATTGCACAGGATGAAAGTCCAGCCAGAAGAGCATTGCAGTAATCAAGCCCAGAAATGACCAGGGGCCAGATGTACACCCGGTCGTAAGACTAATAGTCCAGTCATTTTAAGCCAAAATGGGGGTCAACCTTGAACAAATTGCAACAGAAGCAAACTCAACTGATTTTGTATCCTCAATATGTCCTGAGTAAGAAAAAAAAAACAGAAAAAAACGAAGAATCCCATTAGGGGAAAGTTTTGAAAAAGACCCAAATATAGCCTATTCATACGCCTATTCGTTCTTTTTGCTCATGGGTAGCCTAAATGGGTTCCATTCAGACCTTAACATTAAGTATTTTACTGTTATGTCAACAAGATTCAACAAGACATTTTCACCTGGCTATACCCAATGTTTAGATCTGTTGTGGTATTTATGCAAATTAGCACATACGTAATTAGATTATGCACCGTTTGTCCATGTTAACAAACAATAAAAAAAAAACTTGTAATACATTTTTTCTTGATGTAAGTAATCAACTCAGTAATTTTCATAGTGATATCTAAAGGTTAAAATTCTTACCCTATTCAAGTAAGAAAAATAATGAATAGGCTATATTTGGTTCTTTTTAGAAACTTTCCCCTAATGGGATTCTTCTGTTTTTTTTTTCCTTACTCAGGACATATTGAGGATACAAAATCAGTTGAGTTTGCTTCTGTTGCAATTTGTTCAACCTTTTTTCATAAAATGACTGGACTATAAGTTTAACGTAAAATGCGTAGAATAAATATCTGTTGCACCATCTGGGCGTAGCACACGTCTGAGACTAAATCTTATGCCTAGTCAAAGGTAGGTGTAAAGTACGAAGTCTTGACTTGTTGGAAAATAAACAAATAAAAACGTTGAGACAATGGCACGTCTGGTATTCAGACTACGCGATCAGCAGGCTTTCCAGCGTGAAAGAGTAATGAGAGACCACGGCAATCCTCTAGATATATATATGGAAACAGAGAACTTATTGAATGTTTTCGTTCAGCAGGGTTGAATTGTTAGAATTAATCAATGAGTTATCACCGCAGTTACAACACGTAACAGACAGGAACGGAGTGCTGTCCCCAACACTGCAGGTGCTAATTTCTCTTCGATTTTATGCCGATGTTTACATACCAAAATATGCATATACTTACTGAATAGCTCAACATTTTTTCTTGTTTCACAATCTGAGTAATTTAATTTCCTTTTTTTTGGCTCAGCAGTCGTTTTGTCATCTATTCGTTGGAGCCAATAAATTCACATATGGTACCATAATAACGTGAACGGCGTCTCAAATAACAGTGTGGTAGAACATGTCAGCGTGTACGCACATTGTCTACGATAAGCGTAGCTGCGCCTAGTTGTAGTTTTAGATGGTGCAACAGGTGTAAATATTCATCGGAAAGCTTGACATAACCAAGTCCAGCATAGAGCTTACACCCAACTTTTTTACGTCCAGCTGGTGCAACCGGATCCTGGGCCTGGACGAGAAGCTGTATTGCATGCTCAGTTAGGAATAGCCTGATCTTCCTGATGTTGTCTACTGCAAACCTGCATGACCGAGCTGTCTTAGTTATGTGGTCTTTGCAGGTCAGTTGGTCCTCAAAGATTACTCGAAGATTTCTGACCGGACTTGATGGGGTGATTGAGGATGAATCTAGCTGGGTGGTGAAATCGTGCTGTAGAGCCGTATTGGCAGGAAAGACGAGGAGCTCAGTCTTTGCCAGGTTGAGCTGCAGGTTATGTTCTTTCATCCATGCAGAGATGTCCGCCAGACAGCTTGAGATACATGTAGCTACTGTGGTTGGATGTCTAGCTGGTTATTCTGTGGGAGGAAAGATGATATCTGGTTTAAAAACAATTCGTTCAAGTGTTTTCGCTATGAAAGGTAGAAGCGAGACAGGTCTGTAACTATCTACAAATTACTTATTTAATGTAGGTTTTTTTTAGCAGTGGGGTTACCCGAGCCTGCTTGAATACAGTAGGGAAAACGCCAGCATGGAAAGATGTGTTGATCATGAGTGAGTGTGCTGGTAAAAGTGTAGGAGAGATGGCTTGTGGGTTGAGGGATTGGATCTAGAGCAGTGGTTCTCAAAGTGTGGGCTCTGTCTAGTGGTACGCAGAGGAAACACTGAATTTCGATCTCACCGGTGTGAGTAGAACGTGATCAACTGCTAAATTCAAACTGTGCTTTTTTCCCCAACTAACGTGATCATTATAAAGGCGACTCAATGCTATAGCTAACAAATATGTGAATATTTTGAATAAAAAAATAAATAAAACCAGATCATCAGTCATTGAGTGGTCGTGGTCGCGTGACAAGCAATGATGCGTCACCATGGAAACAAAGTGATACGATCTATAACGGTCGCCTTGAAAAGCTTATGCTTGGGGAGCAGCTGAATTTTTTTAACTTAAGTGTGTGAAAAGGTTAAATATAAATGAATGTTAGGTGGATGATTAAATTATGAAAAGTTCAAAACTGCTATTGTGGCTTCAATCTGGCAAGAGAAGTTTGGATCAGGAGGAGAATGTTTCAAATACAAGAACTGAAGAGGATGAGAGTGAACCGAGCACAAGTGCTAACAACAGTGTACTTTTAAGTACAATACATTTTTATTTAATCTGTAAGTACAGTTTTTATTTCACTTTTAGGTGCAATACATTTTAATTTAATCATTAAAAAAATTACCTGCACGTAAGCAGCACACAGTGCAGTGTTGATGTTAAAACTGTGTTGTTACAATGTTTGAAGTGGCTGACAACAATAAATATTCTTATTATAAATAAAACTGCCTGGTTTTTGAGCTGTGCATAACTGTAGCTGAATAGTTAGGCCTACTACGCTACTGTATTTTAATATTGGTGGTACTTGGAGAGCCAAATATTTTCTGAGGTGGTACTTGGTGTAAAAAGTTTGAGAACCACTGATCTAGAGGACAGGTGGTAGGATGACTGGAGAGGAGAAGTTTAAATACTTCTGCCTCGGTTTATGGAGAGAAAGATGAGAGAAGATTTCTGGCCGTGGATGTGGAGTTCCTTTGTATGTGGAGCTCCTTTGTATGTGGAGCTGTGAACTGACTGCTGATGGGTTGTTGTTTTGTTAGAAAATAAGTTAATGTGGAACAAAAAGTGTCTGTTGGGGTATTCACATCCAGAGATGAGAATTGTGTGGGTGAGGGAAGAGAAGATGACAGAGGAAAGATATGAGGGAGAAAGTGAGCACAGGTTTTGCCTGAAAGTAATTGGTAGAGGGGTTGGTGGTGCACAAGTATCAAGTTGTAGATGAAACGTAATGAAGAAATGATCGGAAATGTGCAGAAGTTTCACCAAAATGTTGTCTGTGATGCAGTTGCGTGTGTAAAATAGATCAAGTTGGTTGCCTGATTTTTGAGTACCTGTGGTGATGAGCCGTTTGAGATCAAATGAGGCTAGGAGAGAGAGAAGTCAGTAGCATAAGGCTTCACTAGATGAATGTTGAAATCGCCAAATACTACAAGTGGACGGCCATCCTCAGGGAATGAGGACAGCAGCACATCGAGCTCGTTTACAAAGGTACCCAGTTGACCTTGGGGGCGATAAATTACTACAATATGGATTTTAACAAGAGCTGTAACTGTAATAGCATGAAATTCAAAACGAATTGTTATTGCATAGAGAAGAGTGAGTTGAGAATTTCCAATTGTTAGAAATGAGAAGACCTGTACCTCCACCCCCTCCCAGATTGGCGAGGAGTGTGAGAGAAAGAGAAGTTGTTAGAGAGAGTAGCTATTAGTAGTAAGCTAGTAGTATTAAGAGTAGATTGTGTTGCAAAGGATGGAATGAAGTCAGCTTTGTTAACTGGTGACTGACAATTCCAGAGACCCACAGAAACAGAGAGAAGTGCATTAGAAGAGGAGAAAATTGGACGCAGATTAGCAGTATTGCGCTGCCTTCTGCGTGTGATGGTAGAGTGTAGTTGAGAGACAACAGGAATGTACTGAAAGCCCATGTTGAGTATGACACCATAAAGTGGGAAAGATAGTTGAATCAGAAAGGGAAAAGGAAGATACTTGAGTGCCTTACCGGTGTCCTTGCTCGGTGGAGTCGCGCAGGTAGAGTCGCTGGTTTTCACCCAAGGAGTTGGTCTTCATCCTTAGAGTTGGTCTTCACCCGGGGAGTTGGTCTTCATCCGAGGAGTTGGTCTTCATCCGAGGAGTTGGTCTTCATCCGAGGAGTTGGTCTTCATCCGAGGAGTTGGAGTTGGTCTTCACCCGGGGAGTTGGTCTTCATCCGAGGAGTTGGTCTTCACCCGGGGAGTTGGTCTTCACCCGAGGAGTTGGTCTTCATCCGAGGAGTTGGTCTTCATCCGAGGAGTTGGTCTTCATCCGAGGAGTTGGTCTTCATCCGAGGAGTTGGTCTTCATCCGAGGAGTTGGTCTTCATCCGAGGAGTTGGTCTTCATCCGAGGAGTTGGTCTTCACCCGAGGAGTTGGTCTTCACCCGAGTTTGTACACGCTCTTAAATTTAGCACAGCAAAGCCTATAGTCTGCAAATGGCTGAAATCGAAACTAAGCAACAGAATAGAACCAGGTATTTAAGCCAGTACTTATGCACTCTACTTACGCACTCGCAGCAGTCTCCAGTAGTGACTAATCGCTTTTCCTGACTTTCCTTTTCCTGTTCTCTAATTAGCAATAAGTATAATTCAAATACAACTGGAAACGAAAGTAGAAAATACAGATTACCAGAGTCAAATTAATCTTACCTAGCAGGAAATTATTAACTAGAATTAAACAAATTACTGAGATCAAAAAACCCAATAAACACAAACTTGAATCCAATACCAAACACTGATCTGCACATTACAGAGAATTTAAAGTTGTCACAAAGAAAGGATCCAGAGGATTAATTTCTACACAGTGATAATGTTCCACAGATATTGTAGTTTTAGGTTTTACTTTTTACAAACATAAAATAACGTTAATGTAACATTGCAAAGTGTTTTTTTTACACCACCTAAAAAATAATGACATGATGAAGCTATGATGATTCTGGAGCGGCGTGTTTCTTCTGGTGAGTCTGAAAACCCCATTTAAAAGCGAATCTCTCACCGCAGATGGAGCAGCGGTAAGGTGTCTCTCCAGTATGCCATCGCTCATGGATCTTCAGGTCGCTTGATCGAGTGAAATTCTTGTCACAATGTGAGCATTTAAAAGGTTTTTCTCCTGTATGAGTCCTCTTGTGTATTTTTAAGTCACTTAGCTTATAAAAACCCTTCCCACAATAACTACAGTGATAAGGTCTTTCTCCCGTGTGAACTCTCAGATGAACTTTGAATGAATATGGACTAGCAAAGCTCTTCCCGCAGTAGGAGCACAGGTACGGTTTCTCTCCAGTGTGAATCCTCTCATGGGTTTTCCGGTGAGTTGAATGATGGAAACGTTTCTCACAGTGTGAACACTGATACGGTTTGAAGTCAGAGTGTATTTTTTTGTGTGCCTTTAGAGCAGTTGTGTTTGTAAAGGTTTTCTCACATTCACTGCACTGAAACGGCCTCTCCTTGGTGTGTGTGAGTAGATGTTTCTTCGGTTTAGATTCCTGGTTGAAGCTCTTCTCACATTGAGTGTACTTGTGCGGACTCTCATTGGTGTGTATGAGTAGATGTTTCTTCAGTTTACATCCCTCTTTGAAGCTCTTCTCACATTGAGGGCACTTGTACGGCCTCTCATTGGAGTGTGTGAGTAGATGGTTCTTCAGAGACGATCCCTGGTTGAAGCTCTTCTCGCATTGAGGGCACTTGTACAGCCTTTTATTGCTGTGTATGAGTTGATGGCACTTCAGACCCCATTCCTGGTTGAAGCTCTTTTCACATTGAGGGCATTTGAACGGCCTCTCATTGGCGTGTATGAATAGATGTTTGTTCAGATGGGATCGCTGGTTGAAGCTCTTCTCACATTGAGTGCACTTGTACGGCCTCTCATTGGTGTGTGTGAGTAGATGGCTCCTCAGACCCGATCTCAGACTGAAGCTCTTCTCACAGTGAGGGCATTTGTACGGCTTTTCACCAGTGTGGCTTCGCTTATGCATTGAAAGTTGTTGGTTGGTGCGGAAATACTTGTCGCACTCATTGCAGTGGAAAGTCTTTTCGCTGTGTGTCTTTAAATGAGCTCTCATATTCTGAGCAGTGGTGAAAAAATCCTTCCCGCACTGTTCGCAGCGAAACTCCTCCTTCACGCTGTGCTCTTTTGAATGAAGTCTCCTCTCTTTTGAGGTAGAAAAGCTGATGTCGCATCTCTTGCAGGTGAAGTCTTTCTGTTCTGGGTGTTTTCTGTCATTTCCTGCTAAATTTTCCTGTTTGCTGAATGTTTTTCCACAGGAGTATCTCTTTCTTGTCTGGCGCTGTTTGGATGTAGAGGCAGTTTCTCCATCAGAAGATGAACCAGCGTCGTCATCTGAAAGGAATATAATGAGCATGAAATAGACGTTTTTCTGTAAATTCTATATCTGAATTTTGATCAGTAGGGATCCAGAATAACATTTGAGAGGGGGGATTTTTAATCTTTAATCCCATTCGGACAGGGCTAGTTTTCTAAACTACGTTACAATCCTTATCACTCAACGTCTGTGATTTCATGTATCGATTGGGACGGGACTAAAATCTCTATGTTTATTACAAAAGTGGGCGTGTGTTTTCTAGATGTGTGCTTTACAGAAGGTTGTGTGTTGTGCCTGCGTTTATCACGTATGATGTATATGTCTTTTAGTTAAATATTTATTGATATAATTTTAATTTATTATAAAAAAAATGGCTGTTTAATAATAAATCCACATAAGTAAGCAGATAAATCTAGACAAATATCTTAACACTGATATTAAAATGGGTATTCATCGCAGTTTCTTAAAATTAAAAATAAAAATTTAAAACTTGAAATTAAATGAAAGCATGCTGAAGACTGGAGGGATTGGATTTGATGTCTCAGAGGACTGTTGAGTTTGCCGGAAAAATAGTAGGTAATTCGAACTGTAATTATTTCCCATGGGGACGTAGGGTATTTTCTGATAAAGATATTATACTGCAAAGTGATGATGTTACTGATCACTACCTTGTGACGTGCGTACTGCTGATATTTGCCACATTCCACCGCGTTATCGACTAGGTAGAACAAGTCTCCCAAACACTATAGATAGATTCACAAATAACCTGCCTGATCTGTCTCAGCTTCTCAGTGTACCCAAACACATAAATGAACTTGAGGAAATGATTAGCAGTATGGGCACCATTTTCTCTAGCACATTAGAAACTGTTGCACCCATCAGATTAAAAAAAGGTTAAAGAGAAAGGTACTAGGGATGTTAACCGATGGTTGACCGTATCAACGTTAACCGATCAAAGTTGTCGGTAGTCGGTAAAAAAAAATAAAAAAATCTCTAAATTAGGCTATTATAGACAGTGGACTAAATGCTGCTACAGTTAGCCATCTCATTCCAAGATCTTTTTGTGTGAAGTGAACAAATCCCTCACACTCAATTTTTTTATACTTATAATAAACCAATAAAAACATTTGGCGCGAGGTCACAGCGTTTGGGTTTGCGCGCTCACAAGGTTTGCGAAAAGTAAAGGCTACAGGCTAAAACACTCGAGGTTAGAGCCAGGGCAGACAACAGGATGAAGTGTGCAAAGAAAAGTAGTGTGTGGGACCATTTCACCAAAAAGAATGATGACACAGATGTAAGTTGCAACTTGTGTGATCTAGATCCAGTGCTTAAATACAGTAGTAGCACAGATTTGTCTTAAAAGATCTATTATCTAAATATCGATAAATGACGGCGTTTCCATTAACCGATGTTATGCGACAAAACGTCCTTTTTTCTCTCGCGATTAGTCATTCCAAAAATCACGGCAAAGGACGTTGGTAAGTTTATATATATAGCCTATCACAGCCACCGCATTAGACATTTTTATTATTATTATTATTAATGGAAGGAGACGTGGCGTGTTATCCAAGCATTAATGGCAGGGAAAGACACTTACTACGAATGACACATAGGAGTTTCTGGGTGTTTCGCCCTCATTCTGCTCCGAGAAGGCTAATTATTGTTTATTTTATAAATTTAATAAAGAACTCTGTCTCGTATTCTGTCCAAACGATCCATGTAGGCTACTTTTGTGTCCATTCGTTTTTTCCTTTTTTAACCCGTAATTGAAAAACGAAAAATGAACTGTTGTTGTCTTTTTAAAACGTAAAAGTTGAACACCAACATTTTAATTTGACCTGGCTACACCAACTGCTGCGCAAAAAAGTAAATAGACGAATTTTCAGATTTTTGTTTATGACTTTTTGCCCCTCTATTAAACATTTAAAATATTCACAAATGAATATGGGAAACATGTCGATTTTACTGGTTTTCTAAGGCCAAATTAGAACCTGGAATTGATATTTTTCCCGCAGTTCTGAATGAGAAGAGCCATTCATATTATTAATAAACTATTGTTTTCTAAGTGTCGGCTAACATCACATCTCCATCTCCGCTGTTAAGCAGATGCGCTTTTAGAGAGAAATGCACCTTATACGGATTACATAATCAGAAGGTATTAGCTTTCGATTCTAATTTGTTCGTTTTAAAGTGGACATTTCAAGCTTTAGCCTATAGACTATATTTTGTTTCAGTTCTCGCGCTCCAGTTTACGGAGATCATGAAAGTGCGTCTGATTGTTTTCTTTTATTTTACAAAAGCACGTTTTCTTGTTATTGTGAGTTCACACAAATAAAAGTAGTTGAGAATAATGTATTTTAGTATTTTAAGATGTTTCCACTGTTGATAGAAAAATGCAAGTGTTCGCGCCCGTGCCTCCGTGCCATGCAGTGCGCGCTCCACACTTAGCTTTGTTACTTTTTTTTCATAAAAGCGTCTTCTAAATATAGCCTATTAAATGTTATAATAAAATAATATAAAATTATTATTATTTGCGTAGCTATACATGGACATCAAACACACCGCGTCTTCTAAGTCAGGTGACTGTAAATGTTTCCATTGCAGTTTTGCGAAATATTCCTTTTTCGAATTACCTGAAAAACCACCTCATGCGAGCGTAAAAACTTTTTTGCGATAAACGGGAGTTTATGCGAAATTGACGTGTTTCCATTGTGCGTATTTTCAATTCGCAATTTGCGCAATTTGAAGGGTAATGGAAACGCGGCTTATGATGTATCACCTGAAAACGCGACACCCGCAAGCCTCTTCGGGTGAGAAAGGTAGCCAAAGCCAACCTACCGTGTCATCTATGCTAGCTGGTAGGAAATGTGACAAACAGCGTGTGTGTGTGTGTGTGTGTGTGTGTGTGTGAGCGGGAGGCAGAGCGGCAGAGAGATGAGACAGAGTTGCGAAATTGCAGGCGCAGCTCGAAATGGCTGTTATTTCAAATAGCGCATATTTTAAACTAATCAGTTAACCGGTTTCAACCGACTAATGAGGCTCAGTGGTCGGTCAAGAAAATGTTTAGTTTTCGCCATCCCAAAAAGGTACTGCATCAAGGTACAACAGTATTACTCACGCTATCAAGAGAGAAACTCGTAACGTAGAGTGCAAATGGAGACAAACTCATTTAGAGGTCTTTGGTCACATGGACAGACAGCACTTCCCGTTATAAAAAGGCTCTTAAAGCAGCTCCGCAAACTAATAGAAAGTAAGCAAAACAATCCAAGATTTTTATTTAGTACAGTGGCTAGATTAACATTTAAACTGACGTCACCTGAATTGAATATTAAATCACATTTTAGTAGTAATGACGATGAATATCTTCACTGAGAAAATCAAAAGCATCAGAAATACAATTGTAAATGTACAACCTTTGTCAGCGTTTTATGATTCAGCGTTTTATGATATTACCCCTCAAGAACAATTGCAGTGATCTACAACTATAGGACAGGAAGAGCTAAATAAACGTTAGTTTTTCAAGCAACTCAAAGAGTTGTTACCTGTAGCAGAAGAGCCTCTTCTCAATATTATTAACTCATCTTTATTTCTAGGTCATATTATTAATCCTCTCATTAAGAAACCACAACTAGATTCAAATGAATTAGCGAATTACAGACCCATTTCAAATCGTCCATTAATGTCTAAAATACTTGTGTCCACTCAATTGTGTCACTTCCTGCAAAAAAATATCCATGAAATATTTCAGTCACGCCATCTCTGCTATTTTCAATATGCTGCCACTTGGTAATATTATAAGAAAACATGGAATTAGTTTCCACTTTCATGCCGATGATACTCAGTTATTTCATCACAACCAGATGAAATCTCTAAATTATCCAAGGTGTTAAAGATACGAAATATTGGATGACCTGTAATTTACTTAAGACTGAAAATTTAGATAAGACTGAGGCATTACTTATTGGACCAAAAACCTGTACACAAAATCTCTTAGAATACAATTTGTATTTAGAAGGATATACTGCAACTTCATCCTCTTCAGTTAAAGACCTGGGTGTTATATTAGACAGCAACTTGTCTTTCGAAAATCATATTTCATGCGTTACAAAAAATGCTAAGCTACGGAACATGCTATCTGTTTCTGATGCAACGGTGGCTTCACTTTTGTGACGTCCAGTCATTTATATAGATCAGTGGTAGTAAAGGTGTCGCGCAATGAAGATCGGCCCGCAAGTGAAACTGCTCTGAGTTTCATTCCACTTTTGTTTCGTTTGACATTTCTCAAATGCAACAGAAATGGCAGCTCTTATCAGTTGTGCGAACTGTAACAAAATTTTGTTGCACCGGCAGGAAAAAAAAGTCTCAAAATGTGATAATTTGGTTGCAGTCTGGAGCCCTGGATCAGTTAAAATAATAAAGTATTTGTGTTAAGTCTTAGTGTGGTTTAGGGCTGCAACGAGTAATCGATAAGATCGATAATGAAAATCATCGACAACGAATGTCATTATCGATTAGTCGCGTCTTCCCACCATGCATGGAAAACTTCCGCCAGTCGTGTCAAATTAAAGCACCAAATAATGCATTTCTATGGACAAAATGCATCTAAAAATAGTGGAGAAAACAGAGTGAGCTGTTGCAGGATTTTGCCTAAATATCTATTGTTGGACATTAAATTTAGGTTTAAAAGTTAACATGTAATTCAAGTATTTTATGAGAGTGGTAACTAAAGGGATAACAGCGTGTTGTAATTGAATATAATTAGGGGCTTCCGCACCGGATAGTTCTAGGAAGGGTAGGTTCCCCGAGAACTAATGGTTTCCTTAGGAACATTTTCCTGGTTGCATTCGCACTCCCAGTAGAAACTCTGAAGTGACTTAAGCTGCGCATGTTGTTGTGACTTATTTTGACGGCGCAGCAGACCTTTATTTTGACTGCACTGAGAACGCCAGCCAGAGCCACAGCGTGGCTCGTAGGGCTGGGCAAAAAATAGATTTTTCGATTAATCGTCTTTTAAAATGTGGTCGATTAAAAATCGATTCTCAAAAGCCACACATTTTTTCATATTTGTTTATCCATCACCCAAAATCCAGTATTAGCACTGTTTATAGCCTTGCAGTCTCCATGTTACAGCTAATGCTGTGAGATTTTATGTGTGTTGTATCTTAAACATAAAATAACCTGATCCTGATTGATCAAGGTATGTGACTGTTCTGACTTGTCAATTTTCAGCATCAATTTTTCATCTAGTATCAAAACCCTCTCTATTCATTGTATGCATTTGAAGTTGGGTTATATACCCAAGTCTCCCTAAAATAAAAACAGTTTAATATACAGTTTTGTGGCTCTTAATTTATTTTTATTAATTAACCTCTTGTAAACTTATGTTCACTGTATTAAATCTGTATTCACTGAGTCGAATCGGGAATTGAAATCGAATTTAGAATCTAAATCAAATCGAGAATCGAAATCGAATCGAATTTAGAGCATGCGAATCGAAATCGAATCGAATTGGAACATCTGAATCGATACCCAGCCCTAGTGGCTCGTTAGTTCGTTAGTTTACGATCTGTCTAACAGTCCTGTCTAATACATTATTAGATGGAACTGTTATACATGGAAAGTAGACAGTAATAAAAAGTTATTAGCGTATGCCGTGTGGTTGATGTCCAGTGTTGCTGAGCAGAAATACATAATCATGTTTCGCTTGGTCCCCCAAAGTTGCGTTGGATTCTCCTCAGCGTAAAGGTTAAGAGGCCCATCGATCACTGTTTTCCATGTTCGTAGAGTTAGTTTGTGGAGTAAATATACAGGCTATAATCTGTGTGTTTACACAGCTTTTTAAAAATGGCGGGTGCTGGAGTTTCGTGTGCGTTCAGCCAATCAGCGTCACTAACGTCACGGACAGTTCCTATTGTGCCGAGTAAGGGGCCGTTCACATATATCGCATTTAAAAACACGTAGAAGGCACAGCTGTGCCACTGTCTCCTTCTTTCCTAGCCGCTTGCGCTCCCGTGACGTATGTCAGTCATATAAAAGATCACTTGTTTAGCGTTCATGTAAACACTACATTCGGATTCATCAATCGGAATAAATTCAGTCCGATTGAAACAGAAGTTGTGCATGTAAACGTAGCCACTGTGATATTTTACACACGTGCAGCTCACAATGTGCCGTTCTCAGGGTGTCAAATTGGCAAAATTCATAAAAAATGCTGCTACACAAATTTAGGTCAGAACATGCATAATATTTTTACAATTAAATAATGGTAATTCTGTTCATTCAGTATATGATTAAACATACCTGAAGGAACAAAGTCATCAAAAACATCATTCTGATCTTCATCTTCATCATTCTGATCTTCATCCTCCTCCTCGTGGCTCTGTTGTTGTTCCTCTGCTGTGGTTTCTTCTCCTCGTCTCTCTATCAGGTTCCTGCAGTCCTCCAGTTTGACGGAGCACATCTTCATCTGCTGTTCTCCAGCGTTACAGTCAGAGGTTTGATCAGCGGATCCATGATCCTGAGCGTCAGTGTAACACAGTAAAGTGAGGCTGAGCTCTGAGTCCTGTGTGTCTCTGGATCTCCAGACTGAATCCTGAGCTTCTGTCCCATCAGTCACACACACTGAAACCTTCTCCAGATCCTGACAAACACATCATAGATCAACACAAATAAACAACAACCTGTTGATATTAGCCTCATTACTCAGCACAGCAGTTATCTCTAGTGGGTATATTGGTGATTTGTTTGCATTTTGCTGCTGGCTTAATTTGAGATGTGCATAAGAAGTGAGAAGCTAACAAAACTTTGGTTTGATTGAGCTGAAGGATGAAATGATGAGCTGCTCAAACCTCTCTGTTGGGTTTGTCTCCTCTTTCTCTCAGCTTTGCCTCCAGTGACGCCACCTCTTCCTTCAGCTGACAGATTTCAGTGATGAAATCCTCAATATCCAGCATGGACAGATCAGTTCCTACTGATTTACAGCAGATCACATCCATCTGCGCTCTCATGGTCAACATCTGAAGACAAACACAACACAATTATTACAGGACGCATTTGTAATGAACTGACACGTGATTTAAACTCAAAATATTTTGGAGAATATTCAGAAATGTTTATTTCAGATGTAAAATTGTATGAGGGTTTATGTATAGTTTCAGTAGTGAGCCAGCACAAGAATAAGAACAAGCCAGGAATATTTTCAAATATGGCATTATTACATGTATAACTCATATATCTTAAGATATTATCAGATTTCTACTAATTTCTTCAGAAACCATGATAAAATTTAAAAGCATCTAGCACTAAAAATTAAGCATTGTGTTAGAATTGTTTACTACCAATACCATGGTTAAAAAATGGTTACTTTAATGAAACAACAGGACATTTGTTATGGTTACTCTAGTAAAACCAAGGTTATTTTTCAGGCAAGTGGACGAGGAAAAGCTTCAGTTAAACTCATTGAAAACTAGGACAAAAACAACAAGAAGCAAATAAAAGGTAAAACGCATAAACAATGTAAAACAGACCAAACACCTACCGTCTGGGCTCTCCAGTCGTCTTTCTTTAGTTTCTTCAGTGGTTATACCGGCAGACTACGTCGTCACAGCGCCTCCTACAGTACGAGCGATGAAGTTTCTACAACAAACCTATTTCCCTTATTTAAAATACCATTGTATTGCAGTGCCGTTTCCAAGAGACTAATGTACTATCAAAACTTTACGTGATTATTATAAAGACGATTGATGAACGAATGTTAGTTAGTCAGCCGGTAATCGAAATGACCGTTCATTTTTGGATGACTTGAGTTCGCGGCTTTACGCGGCCAGTCAGCCCGTAAATCGAAATTACCGTTAATGTTTGAATTACGAGAGTTCGCGGCATTCTGTGAAAGCCAAGAGAAAGCGCGCGCAGATATCAGAGGCGCACTGTAGAGGTAGATACATGTTCCAGACGCTCTCTGTTTGAAATAAATGCTGTTCCTTCACTTCTGTTGTTGAATCATAAATAAAACGCTTTGCCATTTTCTACACTTTATTATGCAGCACAAGTATTTTCAACTGCGATAATAAGAAAGATTTATTAAGCAGCAGATAAGCATACTAGAAAGATTTATGAAGGGTCATGTGACATTGAAGACGGGAGTAACGGCCAATCAAAACGCAGCTTTGACTCACTGGATAATTTTTTTAAAATTTTTTTATAGTTTCAAATAGAAAACAGTGATTTAAAATTGGAATATTTTCCAATATCATGTTGATATTCACCATCAGCAAATTAACCATCACCTTCACCATCCTAAAGTCTCCAGGGTTCATCTTCATCATGCACTGCCTCCTGGCCAAACCAGTACTTGAACTCAGACAAACGCAAATGCACTAAAAATGGAAACACTTGGAGTAGATTTCAGACCACATTTGAAAGCTCTTTTGAAATTCGAGTCACATTGACAGACTTTAGACTCTCAGTATACATTCTGGTTCAAATTTCTCTGGCCAAGGGCCATTTAAGACATGAAGTGACAGTCTGTCTGC
The DNA here is from genome assembly GCA_021554675.1 of Leuciscus idus. Classification (NCBI taxonomy): domain Eukaryota; kingdom Metazoa; phylum Chordata; class Actinopteri; order Cypriniformes; family Leuciscidae; genus Leuciscus; species Leuciscus idus. The sequence goes on from CM038623.1 coordinate 5,066,827, forward strand.
CATGTCGCCCCCTTCAGGTTAGAGATGTGCACTGCAAGCTAAATGGAAGGATCTGCTCACATAAGAAATATTCAGCATTTAAAATTTCATAATGGACATTTTTTGTATCTTTTGGAGAAATACATTTTTAGCTGTTATTTTGTACTTGATTTGTCATGTACAGTGCAACATTATGTTACTGTACCTGTAGTGTATTATAGCTTTCTGCTAAAAGAATTAGGCCTCGTCAATCTGTTAAATACCCCATAATCACACACTTTAATCCATTATCAGACACTGATCTGCACATTACAGTGAATTTAAAGTTGTCACAAAGAAATACAGATTTGCATCCAGAGGATTCATTTCTACACAATAAATAATGTTCGAGAGATATTCTTCTTTGAGGTTTACATTTTAAAACCATAAAATATGGGGGGGGGGGGGGTCCTCAGACAGCACGTGATGCCGATATACACATACTGTATACACAGAATTACAGTATTTGAAAATATCTGTCTTGGCGAGTATTCACACAAACATTATCTGTCATGTCTTAAATTAAGGTTTGGTTTACTGTCTGGGAAAAACATCTGATGTGTAACATTATATTATATCCGTACAGTACAGTAGGTCTTAATATATAGTTTGTTTCATTAGTGTTAATCAAACAATTGTGGTATCATCAGGAAAAAAGGTTGAATATATATATATATATTTTTTTTTTTTTTTTTGGGAGATATTTGGTTTTGACTTTGTGTGTGCCAAATGTGGTGTTATTAGGGATTTTAAGGTATGGTTGCTTGGTGATTTTGTTTAGGAACCTTCAAAAAATTAACTCGAATTTCCTCAAAATTGACTTTGCTGATGCTGTCGGCTTCAAACAGGTGTAGATCAGGCATTTTTTGTCTAACTCCAACAAATTATATATCAGTTTGAAGGTTTTTTTAATTAAGAATGTGAAAATAACAATATTTAAAAAAAAGTTGCTCATTGCAACTCATTTTGCCAGCACGGGTCACACATAATGACATGATGAAGCTATGATGATTCTAAAACAGCGTGTTTCTTCTGGTGAGTCTGAAAACCCCATTTAAAAGAGAATCTCTCGCCACATATGGAGCAGCGGTAAGGTTTCTCTCCTGTATGCATTCGCTCATGGATCTTCAGGTCACTTGATCGCGCAAAAGTCTTGTCACAATGTGAGCATTTAAAAGGTCTTTCTCCTGTATGAGTCCTCTGGTGTATTTTTAAGTCACTTGGCTTGTAAAAACTCTTCCCACAATCACCACAGTGATATGGTCTTTCTCCAGTGTGAACTCTCATGTGAATTCTGAAAGAAAATGGACTAGCAAAGCTCTTCCCGCAGTAGGAGCACAGGTACGGTTTCTCTCCGGTGTGAATCCTTTCATGGGTTTTCCGGTGAGTCGAATGATGGAAACGTTTCTCACAGTGTGAACACTGATACGGTTTAACATCAGAGTGTATTTTTTGGTGTAACTTTAGAGATTTTGACTTTGTAAAGGTTTTCTCACATTCACTGCACTGGTATGGCCTCTCATTGCTGTGCATGAGTAGATGTTTCTTCAGACTGGTTTCGTATTTCATGCTCTTCTTACAGTGAGGGCACTTGTACAGGCTATCATTGGTGTGAATGAGTATATGTTCCCTCAAATTAGATCCCTCTTTGAAGCTCTTTTCGCAGTGAGGGCACTGATATGGACTCTCATTGGTGTGTGTGAGTAGATGGCTCTTCTGGTACAGCTTCTTTTTGGTGTGAATGAATAGATGTTTCCTCAGATTAGATCCATCTCTGAAGCTCTTCACACATTGAGGGCACTGGTACGGTCTCTCGTTGGTGTGTATGCGTAGATGGCTCTTCAGATGGGGTCCCTGGTTGAAGCTCTTCTCGCAGTGAGGACACTTGTACGGCCTCTCATTGGTGTGTGTGAGTAGATGGCTCTTCAGAATGGATTTATTTTTGAAGCTCTTCTCACATTCACTGCACTTGTACGGCCTCTCATTGCTGTGCACGAGTAGATGGTTCTTCAGACTCGATCCCTGGGTGAAGCTCTTCTCACAGTGAGGGCACTGGTACAGCTTTTCCTCCCTGTCCATATGAGTCGCCTTATGACGGTAGAAACTAGAAGAGGAATTACATTTCTTCCCACACTGATCACAATGAAACTCTTTCTTCTTGTGCTCTTTTGAATGACGTCTCTTTTCTTCTGAGGTAGAAAAGCTGATGTCACATATCTTGCAGGTGAAGTCTTTCTGTTCTGTGTGTTTTCTCTTACGTCTCACTAAATGTTCCTGTTTGCTGAATGTTTTTCCACAGTCGGTCACTGTCTGTCGCTGTTTGGATGTAGAGGCAGTTTCTCCATCAGAAGATGAACCAGCGTCGTCATCTGAAAGGAACATAATGGGCATAAAATATCTAACTTTTTCTATAACTTCTAGAGCTGAACAATCAGTAAAAAAACTAAAATTGTGATATGTCTTAAGGCCCTTTCACACCGGATGCGTAACGAAAAAGCGAAACGAAAAAGCGAGTAGTTCGTGTGCGAATAGTTCGCATCAAAACCATTCACATCAAAGGATTGTCAAGGACCCCAGCCACCCTAACAGCAACCTTTTCCAGCGGCTTCCCTCTGGCAAGCGCTACTGCAGTCTGAGAGCAAAAACCTGCAGACTTAGAGACTCATTTTTTCACCAAGCTATTAGGCTTCTTAACAGTAGATAGACCCTTATTTATTATGGAGATGTAATGTACTGTATTTTATCATTGTGTTTATCATAATTTTATCATTGTGGTTATCATTGTTGTTGGAGTGTGTGTGTGTGTGTGTGTGTGTGTGTGTGTGTGTGTGTGTGTGTGTTCTTAATATATGGATATAGGCATTTTTAAGCTGCTGCTGGTCAGGAAGGGGGGAGACCTAAGATTTTTGCTCTTGCATTGTATGTAAATATGATATGAGATGCAACTTCAATAAACTAAACTAAACTAAACTAAACTAAACTAAATCAGCCGCGACGCGAATTTGCGACGTCTGTGACGTTCAGAGAGCTTCAACATTCCCAAACTTTCGCGCGAATAGCGCCGACAGCTGAGAAAACATGGACACTTCATCATCATCATCATCATCATCCAGTCATAGTCATAGCATCCAGTGAAGACGAGCTTTTCATTTTATTTAAAAGACAGAAAAGAAGGTTTTGGGTGCACCCAATCTTACAGAACAGAGAGTCTGAAGGGGAGTATGCTTATGTGCACCGTTTTTTTTTTTTTTTTGCGTCTTCAACTAAACACAGTGCGTTTTGTAATGTAACTACACATTACATGTAACACACGAAGTAAGTAAGTTAAAAATCATTCGACTAAAAACTGTAGATATCACACAAAGAATGTATAGTATACTAAAAGCAGCCCTAAATAGTCTCACTACATTTTGTTACGTGTTCAAAGTAAACACGGTCTCTGTCTCTATCTTTGACGATAATAGTGTTAGTTTTCTATCCCAAATGTAGTTTGGCCTGCTAGCCTACACAGCACAGGACTATATGACTAAAACTATCACACAACAAAATCACAGTCAAGATAACCGAGTTGGTTGGCAATGCTACGGCACACATTGTCTTTCAAATCGTTGTCCTTGTAGTATGTGATTGGCTGAAGCCTATTCTGTCGCCGCAAAAGTAAAAAAAAAATCGACATCGAAGCGAATAAAATAAAAGTCGTTTTTTCGCCGCTGCGCATTCGCGTTCGGTGTGGAAGCACTCATTACACAAACAGCTGATCGAAAAATAAAACCATCGCGCGAATGATTCGTGCGTCAAAATCGCGTCCAGTGTGAAAGGGCCTTTAGTGCGGTGGGGACATCAGAGACTTATGTTACATCGTATAAAAAGGGGCATTATACCACCCCTAGACCTGCCAACTAGTGCTGTAGCGGTGCGTCGATGACGTCGACGTCATATTTTTTGCGTCGACGCTTCTTTCTTTCTTTTTTTTTTTTTTTCACCATTCCCGGAGGTACAGCTCGCCACACACATACCGCCCGCCGTGTTATTCTTTCATGTTTTCTCCCTTTCTTTCCAAACCGCGACAAACGCCAGTCTCCTTTCTGCAGAATGCGATAAATCCGCTCAACCAATCACAGCGCAGCATTCCACGCATTGTAAACAGTAACGGCGGCGCTTTGAATACACCCGGCATCCTAGTTTTCCTTATCTACTTTGAACTTTTTGATCAACAAACAAAAACAAAAAAATACATTTGACGGCATTGATGAACCTGTGGTGTTTTCTGCCGTAGGGAAGAAACGTAAGCCATCGAAATCTAATCATTTACGTGAGGAGATTTAAGAAGATGAGGCACGCGGGAGGAAGAGAAATGCCGACTGTTGCTTGTTGTCACACGACAGCGTCAAACTTCTGTCGAATGCTGACACGTTAACCTCAAGGGGATCTTTTTAAAAAAACTTTCAATTCTTGTACTCAAAGTCAACGAAAACCAAGCAGGACCAAGCCATTTTACAGCTGATCGCCGTCAAAAAAGTTCAGGAGGTATTTCTTAGCGATGGCTGATTGAATGTAACGTTAGCCTATGTACGTGCCTGTATAATAAGATTAGTATTGACCGAGTTCAGAGGCTGTCATATGTGGATCAACTTACTTTGTTGTGTATTTTCAACAGTTTCAATATATGAAAAATAACTTTTATATTGATTCATTAATTGCATTTTGAAAAAAAAGTGTCATGAATTTATTGCATTTTTGGGGGAAAATAATCCGTTTTTATAATAAATCTTTGAAAATCTAAATCTGGATTTGAATTATTTGTTATTATAACCTAAAGGTGCTATGTGAAAGTTTGAAACAGAAAATAGTGGTTTTCATCTTGCCACTTTCTTAGTGAAGAAAACAATTTTTTTTACTCAAATTAATCAAAATGGATTTATCACGTTTATACTATATTATTCAGAAGTAAACATTGTAGCTGTCAGAATGTTTATTTTTAAACCACAACCTTCTAAGTGCTTCTTTTACCATAACGATATCTTTTGCATTTCTCATCCAAACAACATCAAACTTGGCACTGCACTTACTCGTGCCCAGACAGCTGTCGAGTTTGAAATCCATCGGAGTAACAGTTCGACAGAGATATGCGAATAACAGACAGGATAATTAATTCCAATTAGTCGTTAGATTAGTCGACTAATCGATAAAATAATCGCCCGACTAATCGTTTAATTAATAATCGTTTACCCCAGCCCTACTGCCAACCGTGAAATTATTTTTTAGAGTACCATCAGTGTGATGGGACGGGACACATTATTATTATTTTTTGCAGGGGGGATGTGTGGGTGTGTCTTGCAGTATTTTGAGAATGCTAGACACACCCAAACACATGCCTATCTTCATAAATCTAGTTTTGACTAAAGTTTTTTGAATTCGACCAAATCCAAAATTTCACTGGCAATGCACTGCAATATACAGTGAAAGTCCAAAGTTTCAATACTGCTCAACACCATTTTTTATTCATGATTAATATTGCATTGCATATAATGTGTGCTGGTCAACTAGTCTAGTCTAAAATTAAGAAACCCTTAGAAAACAGTAAAAAAAATAAATAAACTTTGCCATTTTGACAGAAAAAAAACACAAGCAAGAACAAAATTTAAACTTAGCCCGTCAATTTTCATTTTACAATTATCTTCTCTCTCTCTGTGTGCGCACGTCTGTGTTTGTGAGAGAGAGAGAGCGCAGCAATGATACAACGGTACTTTTTAATCCATAAGTAACTAACGTGCTAGTTAGAATGATGTCTACCTCTTATCTGAGTGAATGACGGAGTAGCCTATTTTAAGATAATCCATGCAATCACTCCCGTGTGATAATCGAATCCAGATTAAGTTAACTCAATCCAATATTTCAACTTTCCACATCCACCCCAGGGCCCGTATTCATAAAGAATCTTAATGCAAAGAGTAGCTCCTAGTGACAAAATTCTAAGAAAATTCTTAGAAATGTGGGCGTTTACTCTTAAAATTAAAGAAAAAATCCTAGTAAAGAAAAAAGTAATTCAGAAAACATCTTAACCCTTAAAAGAGGTCTTAAGGTCAAAATTGTTAGGAGCACGGACGAGGACTTTTAAGAGGCTTAAGAGTTTCTTTAGCAGAGGAGAAAATGGCAGAAAGACGAAGAGGGAGAAGAAATGTGTTGCAGACAATGAATAACAGTGAGTTAATAAGACGCTATAGATTAGATCGTGCAGGGATCATGTTTGTGACTGATCTTATTAGAGACACGCTAACATCTCCGACACAGCACAGAAATGCCACAGCGCCAGAAATGAAAGTATCACTACATTACGATATTTGGCAACTGGGAAAATTCCATGTTTGATACATTAAAACCAACATTCAAACCACCACTTAAATAGACATGCCAGCAATCAGTGTAATTGGAAAGAGTGGAAAAATTTTTATCATTCTAAGCCAATCAAATACCTTATAGGAAATTAACAGCATAGTAAATAAATAAAAAAGGATTTATATACACATATATAATGTGTGTGTGTGTGTGTGAGAACGGTCAAATAGGAAAAATGACGGCTTAGAATAGACCCTATACTTAAAATCACTTTTTTTTTTTCCTTCTTGGACAACCAACCAATCACAGTCTTCAAAAGATTGTGTCATACATAGCAACGGGGTCAACCCCGCCTCCTTACTAAGATGAAAGTTTTTTGTCTTTTCCTTACTCAGAGTTGCTCTCAGATCGGTCCCGAATCGCTTTTAAGCTAAGACTCCTACGTAAAAGTTTTTAAGCTAAATTAAGAGTTTTCTTAGAGGATTCTTAGAATTTTTATGAATACGGGCCCAGGCCGTTTACCTTCAGGAGTCAGAAGTACAGAGACTACTGTCCTCGCTTATGAAATCAGTCAGACGGTGGCCGCGGGAGTGGAAGGGGGATCGAGTGGGAATTCTTTATTGGTGTTGATTTTCAGTCTCTTTTTAATGATAGGCCTTACGCATCTGTCAATCATCCCCGCTTGCTATTTGGGGAATGAACCCAGCGATATGATTGGTCGAACTCCGCTTCTTTTGCTGTTGCTTGATTTGAGGACTGCGCGTGCACAGAGGCGTCACCAGGTTTTTGCGTAGTTTAGAGTGAAAAATCGTACCAGCAGACTTTGAGGTCAAAATGCGTATCCGCTACGCAAAATGCGTACAGGTTGGCAGGTCTGCATCCTTTTAAATCACAGCATTTGCAGAGTGTGTATGTTAAGTTTCAACTCAAAATATCCCACAGATAATTTCTTATAGCATGTTAAAATTGTCCCTTTTTGAGGGTGAGCAAAAACACATCGTTTTGTGTGTGTCCCTTTAAATGGAATTGAGCTGCTGCGGCAGTAGGCAAATTATGTAAATGAACACCAGGAACACCGACTATCACAGCAAGCCTAGAAGAAACATACCTGACAGAACAAAGTCATCATCATCATCATCAACATCCTCAATCTCCTCCTCCTCCTCCTCCTCCTCCTGGCTCTGTTGTTGTTCCTCTGCTGTGGTTTCTTCTCCTCGTCTCTCTATCAGGTTCCTGCAGTCCTCCAGTTTGACGGAGCACATATTCATCTGCTGTTCTCCAGCGTTACAGTCAGAGGTTTGATCTGCGGATCCATGATCCTGAGCGTCAGAATAACACAGTAAAGATATGTACAGGCTGCACATCACTGAGAACACTAAAAGCACTCGTAGTGGAACTTGGTTATTTTGTGCTTTCTGAGCAATTCTGTTCTCCCGGGTTGAAAAGCAAAGTCGAAGAGTATGACGTAGAAGCATGCATCGCAGTGTGTGATTGGCTGCTTGGGTTGAAGAGGCACGATTCTATGTCATCTGGTTCTGACCGCTTCTCTGCATTTATCCATGAGAATAAACTCTTTTAAATTGTCTACAAGCTGTTTTACTGATGTCTTTCCGCCATTTAAACAATGATTGAGTGATTACACAGCATTTAATACGTTTCAGTAAGTTGTACTGTATCTTTCAACATACCTTAAGATGTTCATTCAAGTTTATTATGAAGAGATGATCGCTTTCAATCTATAATCTATAATAATTTTATAATCTAATGAGTGATTATAATCAAGGTATTAATCAATATTTTTCCTTCTTAATCTCAAATGACTTGAATGACTTCTCTAAGCTCATGAGGTTTTACTAATTTGTAAAAGTTACCAGTGTGATTCCTGAAATGTTCTTTTCATGTATTCTCTATTGTCTGTATTTGATATCTGAGAGGTGACTGAGGGTCTGGCCCATGCCAGGAATGCAGTAACAGTGCTTGCTCATTTAGCCTGGCTTCCAGAAATGAAATATGGACTCGTTTTGTTTGACAAGGTCTTCAACGTGTTAAAATATCTGTTTTTCTAGCTCACCATGACGACTATAGGTCACAAGGGTCTTTGGAACCAATAGTTTAAGTGACCATTTCTTACTTAAAGTCTTTTCTTTCCTGTGTTAGACTAAAGTGTCCTTTCATTGAGAGAAGGAAGAGAAAGAGAAAGAAGACGTTTTGAGAATAGTCTCCTGTTTATCGTTAGAGCCCGACCAAATCCAACCTAGAAGAAGCTGTGTCGGTGTGTGTGTTAGTCTTCTTGGTTACAGGTTAAGGAACAAGTGGCATTATTGGAGATGGACTGACTTGTTTTCTTCGACATGTTGATGACTAGAAACGCAGATCTGCGACCTAGAAGGTCACGAAGTGCCTAAATCCAGGATCTGAGTGTCAGCCGCATAATCGATAGAGATATGCTTCAGTCTACCTGTCCATGTGTGGAAATTTACCATGTTTATCTATTACTTAGCCAATCAGAAACATTCAACCTAAAGTAATGACGTAGCTTAGACCCTAGTGAAGGGTATAATGGCTGTGATCTTTGTAACTGTAAGCGGGGCGGCCTACGAACTCTTTGTGAGTCTTGAAGCTGAATTCTGCCTGATGAAACCAAACTATTTTCAGTAAAAAAAATCTTCAATTGACTGCACTCCTGACTCCAGGTCTCATTCAACATATCTGGTTCTGGGTCTTTAACTGTACTATCCCTTACAGTTAAGTGATCCGTGTCTCAACATAAAAAAAGTGTAAAAATGTATTTGTCTCGTAAACATAAAAAACACGAAAATTTGCGGGACGAAAACGTGTACTATTACATGCCTATTTACTATTTAATCAAATGTCAAGGAAGAAAAATTTGTTTTGTGCCATAAGGTCAATTGAGGTCAACCTTAACAATGGCCCATGGATGGGCGGGGCAGCAGAGGGCGGGGCGCGTTCAGTACGCCATGAGAGTATTGCGATACATACCGTGAGCGTTGTATTGCAGTTTTTCAGTGCGGTTTGAATATCGTTACACACCCCTAATTACACATGAGATCGAATTACAGTAGAGTTCAAATCATGTAACAACATGCGGAGCTCGTTTGAGAGAGGTTTCTGCATGGAACGCACATAATGCAGATCAAACATCATATACGGACTGGGGCAATTCCAGCGTTATGGATGTGACATTTGAACTCATAATGACAGGTGAAATGTCTCAGAAAAAAAAAAAAACCTTCTTACAATATTTAAATTGGAAATGCATATTCTCAGAGCACCCAATCTGGGGAATTGACAGGCAAAATATGTTTTTCTAAAATATATTTAAGCACCCCCAAAAAAGGAAAATATGCATGCGTTATGGATGTGACGGGAAATGACAGAGTTTTTGGTATACTGTTCGATTTCCTTTAAAGTCTGTGAACTTTTAAGTCCAATGTATAAATATTGCTATCCACATGATGAAGGGGTCTTAGCTGAACATAAAAATATCAATGTTTAAAATATATATATTTTTATGAAGTGTATTATGAGGAAAAACCAACGTTATGGATGTGACAAAAACCCTGTTATGGATGTGACGCGTCTGAAATACATAGAATCTGTTTGGAAAATCAACAATCAAACCATCATGGCACTTTTGTTGACGCATAATGGCTGTTTTGACATTAAGAAGACTGTCTGAAATGATTCTGAAGATTCCATTTTATCCATCTGTCGTTGTGGTAGGCGTTTAGCTTTAAGATAACGCTATCTTCGAGCTGTCAAAACCTGAGCTTGAATGACAGGAAGCGCGAGCGAATTAGAGGGCGCCTGTTTCGCACCTAAACCAATCAGGTTCCTCGCGCAATTGCAGGACGCCTCTCGACTAGGACGTGAATAGGCTACTATAAACACACAGACGGAACATTAAAGCAGAGACTATTACGGAAGACAGTCAAGATTAAAATACATTAACAATTAATGTTTGTCATATAGGAGTTCAAATCACAGGTTTCCTCCACAGTCAGGTGAACCGATGGACATTATTGTCCGTAGATGTGAGTCACTAGCAATCATGTAGCCTACGTTTTTGGCCAAAATCATTTCTGTTCTGAAACAGATCACAATAGTCATATGCATGATTTAATATGAAGCGTCCGTAACGGTCACGTCCGTAACGCATTATTATGGTTGTTCAGAGCAAAGTAGTGAGATGAATTGTCGATCCTAATAAGCATAAACATAATTTAGCTTTGTAAATAAAGTTTCAAGTTATTTGCATTTATAATTGTCATATTAAATAAACTAAACCTTTAAAACGTTATGGACGTGACAGTGCACTGAAGCGTCAAGACCTCTTTATTATAGCCCTTATAAATTCAACAGGCAGTGCTGTTATGACCAAATTAGTATATTTATTTCTCAGGCATGCCTCCATCTTTCTGCAAAATGCTTACTGTTAAAATAAAGTTTAAAAAGGGGGGTCTTTGATACCTTTTTTTGAAAGCATGAAATATGGCTGGTTGAAAATGTAATTTAAGCATTGTTGCTCACCTCATATGTGGTGGATAAACAAGGCAATTTTCTTAATTTTTGTTAAAGCACATTAATACAGTATATTACAGACCTAAATGGACAACTTAAAAAGGGTTTTGTTCTTTTGGTTAAAACTTAATTTTTTCATGGTAAAGATGACCTTTGCATGGAATTGCCCACTGGAGAAAGTGTGCGGGGGGTGGCATGACACTTTAATCTGAGATGTGCATAAGAAGTGAGAAGCTAACTAAACTTTGGTTTGATTAAGGTGAAGGATGAAATGATGAGCTGCTCAAACCTCTCATTTATAGCAGATCACATCCATCTGCACTTTCATGGTCAACATCTGAAGACAAACACAACATCATTATTACAAGAAGCATTTATAATGGACTGGCACTGATTTAAACTCAAAATTATTGTTTATATACGAATGTACAAGAACAGAACTACATAGAACTGACTTAAAGAAGTTAACATTTCATTTCTGAGAATATTCAGAATTATTTATTTCATAAGTAAATGTGTTTATGGGTCTAAATTCTAATATTGAGCCAGCACAGAGCAGGAATTCATGTTATGTACTACTTTTTTTTTTACCATGGTAACTATAAATTAAGCATGGTATTTATGGTAAAACTGTGGTCATACAAAAATGGTAATCAAACGGCCAAAAACCATGGTTACAACACTTTTACTATAATAAAACCATGGTAAATTTTCGTAAGGGATTAATTTTCATACGTTGAGAGGGCGACGAAAAGTATCATTAAAAAATGAGACAGTAAAATAACAGCAAGCACATCAACAGCTAAAAACACAAGAATAATGTAAAAAAGATTAAACACTAACCGTCTGAGAGCTCCAGTCTCTTTTCTTCTGTGGTTTTACCGGCGGATAACGTCACAGCGCCTCCTATAGTAGCCTACGAGCGATGGACTAAAAGAGTAGAGGCTTCACCACCAAACCCACCCTGCATTTCAATCAGCTCCCTCGTTTTCTAGGTCACATACTTGAATGTGGACGACTCCCTGATCAGTGCCCTGACTTACTGAACTAGAGAGCTGACAGAGACGCACGCACGCCCAGTTTATCTTATTAAACATACCATTGTCCTTCATTGGAGTTTCCGAGAGACTCCATACAATCATAACATGATTATTAAATAAAGACGATTGATAAACTAATGTTAGTCAGTCAGCCGGTAAATCAAAATGACCGTTAATTTTTGAATTACGCGAGTTCGCGGCTTTCTGTGGAAGACAGGAGAAAGCGCGCGCAGTAAAGAAAGTTACACGTTCTCAATAAATGCTGTCCTTCGCTCTTTTTTTGTTGATCTGTGATCACTGAAAAAAACACTGTATCTTTCTGCACTTCATTGAGCAGCACAAGCATTTTCTCATAATAATAATACAGATTACTTGAGCTGCAAATCAGCATGACTTCTGGGTCATGTCACAGTGAAGACCGTAATAACAGCCTATCAAAATATAGCTTTGACTCAATGAAAAAGACATACATTTGAATATTGATTTAAACAGAAAGCAGTGTTTTTTTTTTTTAATTGTATAAATATTTTACAGTTTTATTGTTTTTGCTGTTTTCACTGCACCCCCTCCAGCAAAACATGGGCAATAATAAATAAAGCAGGCCAGTCACAAACACACACTCCCTGAGACAAACAGAGAGGTAACACAATAAACGTACTTTATTGCATTACACTGCTTTATTGTATGCTGAGATACTATTTGTGTCCAATCCTGCTCCTGGAGGGCCAACGTCCTGCACAGTTTAGATCAAAACTGGAAGTTTCTAGTGAGTCTGAAGACATTTGCTGAGTCACCCCCTATACCCTCATTCACTATTCCCTACATTAGCCCACTAATAGGCTATAGTTCACTTGAAGGAGTGAATAAAAACAAGTGGGTGATTTCAGACACTGAGAGCACTGGAAGGGCTGCCGCTTTAGAATAGTTTGAACTGTTTAATAATCATTTGAAACTGGCAGCTCCAGTAGTGAGATGAAATATTTATCTTGAACTCTGTCATGGAAACTATGTATAAACCTTTATTAAACAGTTTAATAATCAATTAAAAAGCAATTTATACTCTACCTGTATGATATTACACTGTAGCCACATTGGACCAGCGTTTTGGAAAAATGAATGGATGGATGATTGAGCTGCGGGTGCCATCTTCTGGATAGATGCAGACCATCAGAGTGCATTATGGGTATTCTATAGCCACTGAGTGTACATTAGTTGTACACTTTTCATTGCAGTGCATTGTGTGAGTGCATTCGATTACGGCCCCTATGGTTACGTACGCCACAACAAATGGTTGTCTCCTCAAATAGTTCCCCATACCCTATGATTTCCAGACTGATCTCATGAAATGGCGTATGTATGACACGCCAATTCGTATTTCCATTTTTGGCGTGCTATCAACACGCATAATCGCTTTTCAGCGTGTTTATCAACGCCGTTGACTTAACGTTACATTACTCTCTATATAAATATATATGACTTACCCCAACCCCGTCCCTAAACCTACCCGTCACTGGGGTTAATACCATTTATGAGTCTTCCCCTACCATCCTAGTAAAAAAATATCGCTCCCCAGATGTAGATATACATTTTGCTTCGTTTCGCTCGGAGATTTAACGGCGTAGACATACACGCGGAATCACTCGGACATTTAACGGCGTAGACATACACGTGGAAGATGACGGCGTGGACATACACGCGGATAGCTCAAAATGCGTATAGATAACACGCCACTTGACTTGAAAGTGGCGTGTATGTTTACGCAAAGTCATGATGTCATGTTGCGATTTCAGACACAGCTCTTGATTAGCTTGTTCAGGTGCATTTAATTATGACTGGAGCTAAACTCTGCAGGACCATTTGGGCGCCCTTGTTCTAGACACATAACTACTTTTAGCTTTTTTACAACCATAATATAACGGTCCCATAACACTGCAAGGTGTTTTACCTAAAAATAATGACATGATGAAGCTATGATGACTCTGGAACAGCGTGTTTCTTCTGGTGAGTCTGAAAACCCCATTTAAAAGAGAATCTCTCGCCACAGATGGAGCAGCGGTAAGGTTTCTCTCCTGTATGCATTCGCTCATGAACTTTCATGGCACTTGTTCGAGCAAAAGTCTTGACACAATGTGAACATTTAAAAGGTTTTTCTCCTGTATGAGTCCTCTTGTGTAGTTGTAAGTCACTCGCCTTATAAAAGCTCTTCCCACAATCACCACAGTGATACGGTCTTTCTCCCGTGTGAACTCTCTGATGAATTATGAAAGAAAATGGAGTCGCAAAGCTCTTCCCGCAGTAGGAGCACAGGTACGGTTTCTCTCCGGTGTGAATCCTCTCATGGGTATTCCGTTGTATCGAATGATGGAAACGTTTCTCACAGTGTGAACACTGATATGGTTTGACATCAGAGTGTGTTTTTTGGTGTAGCTTTAGAGAAGTTGAGTTTGTAAAGGTTTTCTCACATTCACTGCACTTGTACGGCCTCTCATTGCTGTGCACGAGTAAATGGCTCTTCAGATGGGCTCTCTGTTTGAAGCTCTTCTCACATTCACTGCACTTGTACGGCCTCTCATTGCTGTGCACAAATAGATGGTTTTTCAGACTTGATCCCTGGGTGAAGCTCTTCTCACAGTGAGGGCACTGGTACAGCTTTTCCTCCCTGTCCATATGAGTCGCCTTATGACGGTAGAAACTAGAAGAGGAATTACATTTCTTCCCACACTGATCACAATGAAACTCTTTCTTCTTGTGCTCTTTTGAATGACGTCTCTTCTCTTCTGAGGTAGAAAAGCTGATGTCACATATCTTGCAGGTGAAGTCTTTCTGTTCTGTGTGTTTTCTCTTACGTCTCACTAAATGTTCCTGTTTGCTGAATGTTTTTCCACAGTCGGTCACTGTCTGTCGCTGTTTGGATGTAGAGGCAGTTTCTCCATTAGAAGATGAACCAGCGTCGTCATCTGAAAGGAACATAATGGGCATAAGTCAAGTCACCTTTATTAATAGCCAATACAAACATATTTATACAAAACAGTTGACAGGAGTCCAATAATAGCGAATCACTTATTCTAAAAAGAATATCAAGTATAAGTTAGATGAATCCAACATATAATGAGGGCTGTGTTAACAGTAAAACGTCCGTCATTTAACTAATTTTAAAAATACGGATGGATAATACAAAATGCTTTGACATTTTAACAGAAAAAAACACAAGCAAGAACAAAATTTAAACGTAGCCCGTAAATTTTCATTTTACAATTATCTTCTCTCTCTGTGTGCGCGCATCCGTGTTTGTGAGAAACAGCTTGTTAGTTAGTAACTAACGTGCTAGTTTTCATACAAAATAAATATGTAACATAATTAGGTACTTTAGTTATTATTAACACAATAACGTAACATGCAGGCTACGTTTCACTTTCATAATCACTAAGCCATAGCAATTTCACATTTTTAGATTTATTGTTCAGCATTACTTGAGCATTTTATAATTTGCATGGCTGAATGATGTCTTCCTCTTATCTAAGTGACCATGAATGAATGACGGAGTAGCCTATTTTAAGATAATCCATGCAATCACTCCCGTGTGATAATCGAATCCAGAATAAGTTAACTCAATACAATATTTCAACTTTCCACATCCACCCCAGGCCGTTTACCTTCAGGAGTCAGAAGTACAGAGACTACTGTCCTCGCTTATGAAATCAGTCAGACGGCGGCTGCGGGAGTGGAAGGGGGATCGAGTGGGAATTCTTTATTGGTGTTGATTTTCAGTCTCTTTTTAATGATAGGCCTTACGCATCTGTCAAACATCCCCGCTTGCTATTTGGGGAATGAACCCAGCGATATGATTGGTCGAACTCCGCTTCTTTTGCTGTTGCTTGATTTGAGGACTGCGCGTGCACAGAGGCGTCACCAGGTTTTTGCGTAGTTTAGAGTGAAAAATCGTACCAGCGTACTTTGAGGTCAAAATGTGTATCCGCTACGCAAAATGCATACAGGTTGGCAGGTCTGCAGAATTTTTGTCATTTCTGCAGATCCATGCAAACTGGAATCATTTTGATCAAGTTTTATCTGTACAGAGGTAAAGAGAAGCGAAGGAGGCCTTCACAGGGGAGAGTCTAGTTGACACTTAAGGACTGCGTTGCTATCGTGTCTAGGCGCAGATCGTTCATCAGATCTGGATACGGCAGACTACGGTAAACCTTAGGATAAACAGAGAGACTAATATTAGCGTAGGTGCCATTCTTCGAATGATGTAACGAGTACATCAGGTGTTATTAAAAGTGTTCCCGGTTCCGGCTGACCTAGTTTATCCAGCCTAACATTTTACATGATTTGAATTATAGAAGTTGATAATGAGTTATGTGTATGGTAGGTTGAAGAGATGTGTTTTAAGTCTAGATTTAAATTGAAAGAGTGTGTCTGCTTCCCGGACAATGTTAGGAAAACTGTTCCATAGTTTTGGTGCTAAATAGGAGAAGGATCTACCGCCAGCAGTCGATTTTGATATTCTAGGTATTATCAACTGGCCAGAATTTTTAGATCTCAATAGACGTGAAGGACTATAATGTGTTAAGAGCTCGCTCAAGTACTGCGGAGCTAAACCATTTAGTGCTTTGTAAGTAATCAGCAATAATTAAAAATGTATACGATATTTCATAGGGAGCCAATGCAGTGTTGACAGAACCGGGCTAATATGGTCATACTTCCTGGTTCTGGTAAGAACTCGAGCTGCTGCGTTTTGGACCAGCTGTAGTTTGTTTATTAAGCGTGCAGGGCAACCACCCAGTAGAGCATTACAATAATCTAGCCTTGAGGTCATGAACGCATGAACTAACTGTTACGCATTTATCATTGAGAGCATATGTCGTAATTTAGATATATTTTTAAGATGGAAGAATGTGGTTTTAGAGATCCTAGAAAATGAAAATGAAAGATTTTAAAGGCTTTCAAAAGAGAGATTGGTATCAAAGAGCACACCCAGGATCCTTACTGTCGAAGAAGACTTGACAGAGCAGCCATCAAGTGTTAGACAGTATTCTAGATGATTACGTGCAGAGGTTTTTGGTCCAATAATTAGAATATCTGTTTTTTCAGAATTAAGTAGTAGGAAATTACCAATCATCCGTTTTTTATATCAGCTATGCATTCCATTAATGTTGTGAATTGATAAGTTTAGTCAGGGCGTGAAGAAATATATCATCAGCATAACAGTGAAAACCAATGCCATGCTTCCTAATGATCTCCCAAGGGTAGCATGCACCGAGTGAACAGCAACAGTCCTAGTACAGAGCCTTGTGGTACTCCATACTGAACTTGTGATCGATATTAAATCTCTTAAAGGTCCCATTGCATGAAAATTTCACTTTATGAGGTTTTTTAACCTTAAAGCTGCAGTAGGTAACTTTTGTAAAAATGTATTTTTTACATATTTGTTAAAACTGTCATTATGTCCTGACAGTACAATATGAGACAGATAATCTGTGAAAAATATCAAGCTCCTCTGGCTCCTCCCAGTGGTCCTATTGCCATTTGCAGAAATACACCGCTCCCGGTCAGAAACAACCAATCAGAGCCAGGAGGAATGTCTTAGCAGTGTCAATCAAGCGTGTACGCGCTGATCACACCCCTCTCTTGCACAGCGCGTATCGTCCGTCGTTCAAAATCAAGATTGCCGGTGTGCCGCAGCTCTGCTAATGAGGGACAAACAACCAAAACTGCCAATTTCTCGAGTGGCACCTGCTCATACAACAAAGACAGGTAAACGGAAAAAGACCGATGATGATAAACAAGCCTGTCGGAGCCCATTGACTCAGTGTCAAAACTCTAGCCGCATAACATACAGATAAAATGTCATGCACTGTGCAAAACAAACAATTGAAACCTGCTTATTCACTGGCTTGTCATGTTGCTGAAATAATGTACTAGCAAACCTTATTTAGCATTACACATCGCTAGAATAATTGCTTACATACTGTAACGTTACCGTTATATTATCTTGCTAGCTATTTGAAAGAGTGCAACGTTATGAAGTAACATTACATGTATTCCAAAATACGTAATGATTTGAGGACCAATCATTGTATTTTTGGTATTTTTGAGAAAATGAAAGCTCAGACGGGCGAATTTAGAAATCTTCCCCTTATGTCGTCACAACTTTCTCTTCTTTGCCCGCAAAAAGAATTTGGCCCGCCCATGAGAAAATAACGAGCACGATATTGGTTTTTCCTCAAGAGACATCATGGCTTGCAAACGAGCGAAGCATGGCAGTTGCTCAGTGTTTGGATGTACAAATGAACACAAAAGTATTTTTTTAGTTCCTTCATCCGAGCCTCTGAAGAACCAGTGGGTTATGTGAATTTCTGATGTGTAATTGTTCAAGTTCAGACAGATAATCTTTCTCTCAAAGTCGTTCAGTACTGTTTATGCATCAGTAAATCAAGCCAGTGACTAAACGATCAACTTCACATCGCTTCTCTTAGTAGGATGAAAATAATCGTACTTAAACTGTGATTAATATATATACAGAAAGCGATCAAAGAACAATCCCTTTCCAATCGCCCAAGCTGTCAATCACACAGCGCGAGTTTATCTGGACACTTGCCAAAACTCGTTATGAAATCAATGACGCTGTTATGCTGCACAACAAAGCTCTTACTGTACTTACCTCATGTTTGCATTGGTGAAATCATTAGTGAGAGTGCAGAAACTGCGTTGCAATGATAAGATCTTCATTCACGCGATCAACAGGCTGTCATCTGCTCAATGCTCATCACTGCAACCTTTTATGTGATGGGAATAGATCTAAATACTTAAACTTTTCACGATTCGTTAATCTCGATAGCTGTAATAGTAAAAGTATTCGAGAGAGTTCTACATGTAATGCTAAATATTTAATATGCAAGCATGTCAGCCAATCACAGCAGTGGCGTTTACACTGAAGTCTCCCAGCAGACACGCCCCTTCAAACAGAGCATTCAAATCAGAGGCTAAAATCAGGCTAGGAAATATGCCTTTTATTTCTAAATTATAACAACTTTTGATCTAAAAAACATACTAACATTATAAGGGCACCCCAGGAAGCATTCTAAAATAATTAAAATAATCCATGCAATGGGACCTTTAATTTACTACTACAAACTGATAATGGTCAGATAAGAATGATTCGAACCATGCCAATGCAATTCTATTAATGCCAACATAATTTGAGACTGTTCAAAATAATGTTGTAGTCGATCTGTGTCAAAACCTCCAGTTTTGTTTTCTTCCAGTTATGCTCCATTTTTCTGGCTGCTCTCTTAAGGGCCCGAGTGTGCTCGTTGTACCACAGAATTGGACTATTTTCTTTCAGGGCTCGCAAAATTTCAAAATCGCTGGTAGCCCTTCGGGCAGGCACTCTTCAGATTTTGGTAGCCCGAAATGAATTTTACTAGCCCAGATAAAAAGACAATTTTTCAATGTAGAAAATTGGTTAGGAGTCAAAACAATGAATCAAAAACTTTTTTCAAAACACAAAATATCAACAAATATGCATCTGGTTCTAACTGAACTGAAATGTGTGTGACAAGTATGGAACATGAATCAGTCATGTCTGTGGCTCAGCCCCCAATGAGGGTATAAAAAAAAATAAAAAAAAGGTAACACTTTAGTTTAGGGTCTAATACTCACTCATACTCAGTCAGGGGGGTTAGAGAAAATTTTGATTTCTCTGATCTACATTATGTGCATTTTAAGATGTTTTGAAGGCCAAAAAAAATGGATAACAATAGCTTTAAAACCATGTAAGTGGGCAGCTGATTATTTTTCTCTCCTCATCAGCATCACACTACTATTCTCTTTGTCTTCCCCTCCTAAAGCTGAGCTTTGACTGATATAGGCTTTTCATTTTTGTCTGTCAGTGAAGTAAACATAGGGTCATCTGATAGGTTGATTTATGAATCATTTTCTCAGACGCATTAATTTACTGAAAGCTATAGGAAAGCTAGGTAGCCTAAGTTTATTAAATTCATTCACAGTATGTACACATTCATTATTGATCTTATTCCTAATACAGGGCCGTAGACAGGGCTTTATAATCAAAGAGGTCCTGCATTTAAGGTTATTAGGGGGTTCAACTTTTTTATTTCTCTGATATGTCCATTTCAAGACATTTTAAGGCCAAAAAATGATAAGAAATAGCTTAAAACAACGTCAGTGGGCAGTAGATTATTTGTCAATACCTGCTCTCACTTCTTATCCATCACTCTTTCTTTTTCTCTCAGTCTCCTCATCTTGCCCTGTCTCTTCCCCTCCTAAAGCTAAACTTTTTTAATTTACTGAAGGCTACAAATGGTATATTAATTCTCAACATGTACACATTCATTATTATTCTTGTGCCCAACATGAAAACGGCTTTGTTAATGCTCTGTTAATGTCCCCTCACAATGACAGCAAACTAATTATTAGTCACGTTACATAGGCCTATTTTCAGTTCAAAATGGCGAAATTCGACAAAAGTATATTCGTTTGTCTGATAATTTTTGTCATTCGTTTCACATTTATGACCTAAAAAAACTGTCAAATATGAAATGTTTAGTTTAGCTACTTACATCTTATCTCGCACTTGACCGTAAACTGAAGCGAGTCGCTCTGCTCAAATTCGCGCTCAGAAGCTTCTGTGTATATAAAGCCCACCTACTTTGATTTGATTGGTCATCTCAAATATTCTGACATTGACAGACCAATGAGACTCAGATGAACACACACACACACACACACACACACACACACACACACCCTGTCCTCTGTTTCTGACGTGCGCTCTGCTCGGAGCCACTGCGGATTGAAGATGAAGAACGCGCTGAATCTGATTATAACAAGACTTAAAGGGATACTTCACCGTTTTTTCATATTAAACTATGTTATTCCCTTAACTAAGACGAGTTGATACATACCTCTATCGTCTCAGTGCGTGCACTAAATCCCTCTGTCTTGCGGCGAAACTTTGTTAGCCCAGTTCATTTAATATGTGCCAAGCAGAGAAGCTACCAAACACCTCCACGTTTTCCCTATTTAAATACAGTTACTCGCGAAGTGTAACTCGACCTAGGACGGTGACACAAAACAAAACGTTGCGCTTTTCTAAGCGTGTAAAATGGATAACTATTTTGTATGGCGGAATACCATAGCAAGTGCTTGTAAGCACTTCGACTTGGCGCAGTAATATCTTCACTAGAGGGAGCGGGGGCCGGTGAGAGGATTTTTCACGAGTGAAGATATTACTACGCCAAGTCGAAGTGCTTACAAGCACTTGCTATGGTATTCCGCCATACAAAATAGTTATCCATTTTACACGCTTAGAAAAGCGCAACGTTTTGTTTTGTGTCACCGTCCTAGGTCGAGTTACACTTCGCGAGTAACTGTATTTAAATAGGGAAAACGTGGAGGTGTTTGGTAGCTTCTCTGCTTGGCACATATTAAATGAACTGGGCTAACAAAGTTTCGCCGCAAGACAGAGGGATTTAGTGCACGCACTGAGACGAGAGAGGTATGTATCAACTCGTCTTAGTTAAGGGAATAACATAGTTTAATATGAAAAAACGGTGAAGTATCCCTTTAAGCGAACAGTATTTCAGATAGCCCGTCAGGCAGGCCGGTTATACATTTTGGTAGCCCGAATGGAAAACAATATAGCCCCGGGACGTCGGGCAGGCGATTTTGCGAGCCCTGTCTTTAATCTTCTTTAAGCGCAAATGAGCAATTCTAAGCTATCTGGGATGCTGAGGAGATGAAACTGAACAGGAAGATTATTTCTAAAGCAATTTTTAGTGTTAAAAGTGATAGTTCTACCATATTTGTGACAAGGAGTCAGTTTTGCAGCCATAAGACTAGATAATGATCTGAGATATCATCGCTTTGTTGCAGAATTTCAACGGCATCAACATTGATTAAATTTAACAATATTAGATCTAAATTACGACAATGAGTGGGTCCTGACACGTGTTGTCTTAACTTCAATATAGTTAAGAATGTATCTTGAAAGGGCGGCCTTGCGGGATAATACAGAATGTGAAGTTTAAGTGGCCGAGCAAAGAAAGCAAGTCACGTTTAGAACCGTTTCGACTGTCTGGGAAGGTAGAAGCGAGGCTTGGAAATTAACTGTATCCAAGTTTTATCCAGGGCGATTGGAATCCCGAGCTCAGTAGAAACCATGCAGGCTGAGAGATCGTTTATTAAACGTTTTTGTAAATATTCTTATTGTCTCAGTTTAAAAAAATAAAAAAATTAGTTGAAGTGAATAACATGCGCATACATGATGAGAAAAAGCCTAAAACGCTTTATAACCTGCATATTCACCTATGACACATCGGCTTGATACTGTAATAGCTGCTTGATGTTGAATGATCAAGGTAGTCTGATTTAGATGATCGTTTGTTTCTTTATCTGTTGCTGGTTTGAGTGGAACATGAATTCATTAGGCAGGGCTCCAGACTAACTTTTTTTTACTAGGAGCGCTTGTAGCCCCTGACTGAAAATTTTAGGAGTGCAATCAGAAAATTTAGGGGCACACCTTAAATCAGCTTCCAATGCAATTATTCAAATTTCCCCCAAAGTAACTGTAATACTGACAAATTATTAGTGATGCTCCGATCAGCATTTTTGGGGCCGATCACCGATCACCAAAATCATGATCTGCCGATTGCCGATCACTGCCGATCACAGAATGGAAATATGCTAGAGTCAAGAAAATCTTGAAGAACCAACAATATTTATTTAATTTTAGTTAGAAAACAAGATAACATAAGGCTACTGTAGGCCACCTTTTCCAAATAAGGCACAGTATAATTTTTCAAAACAAAGAGGGGTCAGGCAGACTACAATGGATGTAGTTGAGGAACTAACTACATCAGATCCAAAAAATAAAATAATGACAATGACATTTGAGGTTATTAAAACAGTAAGTCCCGCCCCTCGACTGCCAAAAATAAAAGTGTTCGAGCGAGCAAAATCAGCAGGCGAGAGGAGATCAAGCGTGGGAGTGTGGGGAATGATCATGCGCGCGCACGAGGGCAGAGATGTCATGCGCCCGCGCAGGGTTTGAATGAGCTCGCGAGTTCCCGTTTCCTCGCGCGTAGATCTGTTATCCTCTCGCGAATGTCATTTACCGCGCGCGCCAGCATCAGTTGTGCGCTCGTTTATAATTGCTAGTGGTGCACGATATATCGGCCGCCGATATGGTCATTTTTTTACACATCGGTATCGTTCCGATGTCAAAATATGGCCGATGTGAACAGGCCGATATTTGACATGTGAAGTTAAAGATGAAGTTGATGATGCTGACTCGCGATCTTAGCAGTAGTGAACGTGCCTGAGAGAAATACACATTTCATACAGATGACATAAGCAGAGAACAGTCTGTTTTCTTTCGTTTTGAATTGTTCTGTTTAAAAATAGACATTTCAAGCTTTCTATATACTGTATGTCTCCGGTCTGTGAGGCAGGTAGATTTCGGTTCATTTATGAGACGCGCTCCAGGTTCACTCGCCGTCGCCTCCGTGTCCTGATTAAATATTTTCTACTATATTTACTTCTTATCCAGGCAATTGGTTGATGAAACATTTATCAAAATTAAGATACAATTAATACAAAACGAAATTAAATTTAAAGACAGGCTTTTTGTGCTTTCTGTTTGAGGTCTCTGTGAAAGTTTTAAAGCAGTCACTGGCGCTTTCAGAGCGCTCACGTCAACTGTCCCGTCCGTAACATTGTTAACGCAGTCCAGTGCGACTTATGTTTTTTTCCTCTTCATGACACATTTTTGACTGATCGTTTTTTTGACTCGTAGATATTTGAATATATTGCTTGATATTTGATACCCGTTCGAATTAGATTTTTCTCAAAAGTGACAGCACGTGTGATTTGTGGATTACTGATAAGCGCGAGTGGAGAAACAGGCATTTATTGATTCATTATCAGTGTTGAGAAACATAGCCTTCATGTGTTACGTTATTGTATTAATAATAACTAAAGTAGCCTACCTAATTATGTTATATTTATTTTGTATGAAAACTAGCACGTTCGTTACTCATGGATTAAAAAGTAGGCTACTGTTGTATCAGTGCTGCGCGAGCTCTCTCTCTCACAAACACGGACGCGCGCACACACAGAGAGAGAAGATAAAGTTAAGTTTAAATTTTGTTCTTGCTTGTTTTTTTTCTGTCAAAATATCAGAAAGTATTTTGTATTATCCATCCGTGTTTTTAAAATTCGTTAAATGACGGACGTTTTACTGTTAACACAGCCCATGTCGGATTCGTCTTATAGCCTAGGCTACTTGTTATTATTTTTAGAATGATTCGTTATGCTATTATTGGACTCCTGTCTATTCATTGTCAACTGTTTTCTATAAATATGTTTGTATTGGCTAACATTTATTCAGTTAATGAGTGTCCTGTTTAAAATGTGCAATGTTCAAACGCAAAGACAGCACGAAATAGAAGCCCTTTTCCCTGTGGTATTTTTTAGTATCATATTTGGATATTGGAATAATAAATAAAGTAGCCTATCTTAATTTTACACAATGTTCCTGTTTTTTTTGTTGTTTTTTTTACTGTTTTCTAAGGGTTTCTTAATTTTAGACAAGTTGACCAGCACACATTACTGTATATGCAATGCAGTATAATGCATGTGTGTCGTATGTGACATATTTTGCACACAGGTAAAGGTGCCCAATATCAGTCATTTCTAAAGTAAAAAAAAAAAAAAATGTGTTTTGGAAAATAGCTTTTTATTTGATAATCATTAAAATTTGTTTTCTATACAGAGATATCGACATCGGTAAATATCGGTATCGGCCATAACAGCAATATTAATATCGGTTATCGGTATCGGCCACAATTTTCACATCGGTGCATCACTAATAATTGCCATTGAATTGCCGTCATAGGAGAACTCATTTTGCCACTGTTAAGCAAGCTCTGCTCTGCTGTTGTGTTGCCGCGCATGCGGAAAAGTTGCGAGAGTTATTTACGTCACGTGATCGGCTTTTTTGATCGGCGCTTTTGGGGGTTGCCGATCAAGCTACTTTTTGCCAATATCGGCCGATCATGATCGGCGGCCGATCAATCGGAGCATCACTACAAATTATTTAATAATAAATAGACATAACGTACAGATATTACAATGTGCAGTTTTATTTTAAGTTCACAGGGCTCCAGACTAACATCTGAGGGCAGCAGCACCGGAGCCACTGAGTTCTACAAAAAATATCTGGTAGCACTGGGGCTGACAATAAAGCACTAAGCTTAATTTAGGGTGTAGATGAAATTAACTTTATTATCATTCATAATGTCTTAAAGGTGCTCTAAGTGATGCGACGCGTTTTTTAGGCCCAAACATTTTTTGTCACATACAGCAAACATCTCCTCACTATCCGCTAGCTGCCTGTCCCCTGAACACACTGTAAAAAAAACGCGGTCTCTCTAGACACCACAGGCTCCACAAACGGCAACAAAAACAAACTGGGCTCACCCGCACAACGAAACATAACAAACAGTGCTCCAGCCAATGACCGACAAGAAGTATTGGAGGGTGGGGTTTGGGGGGTTAGTGCGCGTACACATGAAGGGGGTGTGGAGGAGAGAGAAGCATGAAGAGGGAAGTTTGAATTATGGTCGACACACGACCAAAGAGACAACGTTTCGATGAACAAATTGCAAAGAAGAGGGACAAGGATAAGGAACGAGGATAAGGAACGCGCGAAGTACCGAATTTACATCGGAAAAACCTTCGAAAGGTGGCGAGAACTCCGCCGGCAGAAGGGCTTCCAATCCGACATAAGTTAGTTGCTCTGTTTTTGCAGAACAGGTAAATCCATTTTTCTTTCTAAACTGACGTTCATGTTCGCCAAACCAACACAAGGATGTAATTAGCTAGAACTATGCAGTCAGCGTTAACTTTGGTGAATACAACATGTATGTTTCTAGCAGCGATCAATCTCTATTGTAAATGATCAAGCAAATTCACAGTAGGGCGATAATTTGTGTGAATGACTGTTTTCACCCACTGTTTGTTATGAATTTGAATGTCCATTTATAGGCTATTGACAACTTTGACTAAATTTGTTTACGCCGCCGCCGTTGTTTATGCTGACTGGGAAACGCGAAGCTAACGTTATCTTGCTATTATTGCGTCCTTGTATGGGAGCTATAGTTATAACCTCAGGTGGCGAAACGATTAAGATAGTGTTTCTCTTTTTCTGCATTCTGTTCTGCAATATATAAAAGCATTTATCTAACTTGGCGACATTACACATTGAATGAAGTATCAGTAAAACTTGTTTGTAGTGACTATTTTGACTTTCCTTTATGCCGGAAGGGAGGGGAGGAGGGAGGAGACGGGATGAGGAGGAGGGAGGGTCTAGCTAGCCTCCGTTTTGTTTGACAACAATTCGAATGTCAACAAGAAGTTACGACTCCCGGGATCGCTTAGAGCACTTTTAATATTAAAAGCAAAACGAGTGAAAAAAAATATATTACGGAGCGAAAAAAGCCAATAAGCATCCTACTGTTTACAATGGTAATTTACATTTTTTAAATAAGTGTTTAAATAAGAGTTTTCCTACATCTTAAAATGTTTAGTTTTAGGACAATCTTTGAAGGATGAATAAAAAATGTGTTTGTCATCACATTAAAAATAACATTTATATATGATATTATAGTTTTGAAGTGCTGGTAAAAGATGTGTAGTACTTGTAAGCGTTTGACTATTTCTGTCACAATACCATAGTTATGGTTAGAGTTACATTAGCCTAAATCCATGCTGAATGGTGAATGACCTAAATAAATATTTGGTCGCACAGGCATGAAAAATGGTCGCAAAATGCGATCATTTGGTCGCAGTCTGGAGCCCTGTTTGGGGAAGTTCAAAAGAGACTTGATTATGGGAAAAAGGAAGAAACATACCTGAAGGATTAAAATCTTTTTTATCGACAACATTATCATTATTCTGATCTTCATCCTCCTCCTCATGGCTCTGTTGTTGTTCCTCTGCTGTGGTTTCTTCTCCTCGTCTCTCTATCAGGTTCCTGCAGTCCTCCAGTTTGAAGGAGTACATCTTCATCTGCTGTTCTCCAGCGTTACAGTCAGAGGTTTGATCAGTGGATCCATGATCCTGAGCGTCAGTATAACACAGTAAAGTGAGGCTGAGCTCTGAGTCCTGTGTGTCTCTGGATCTCCAGACTGAATCCTGAGCTTCTGTCCCATCAGTCACACACACTGAAACCTTCTCCAGATCCTGACAAACACATCATAGATCAACACAAACAAAGAACAACCTGTTGATATTAGCCTCATTACTCAGCAGTTATCTCTAGTGGTTATACTGGTGATTTGTTTGCATATTTTGCTGCTGGCTTAATTTGAGATGTGCATAAGAAGTGAGAAGCTAACAAAACTTTGGTTTGATTGAGCTGAAGGATGAAATGATGAGCTGCTCAAACCTCTCTGTTGGGTTTGTCTCCTCTTTCTCTCAGCTTTGCCTCCAGTGACGCCACCTCTTTCTTCAGCTGACAGATTTCAGTGATGAAATCCTCAATATCCAGCATGGACAGATCAGTTCCTACTGATTTACAGCAGATCACATCCATCTGCACTGTCATGGTCAACATCTGAAGACAAACACATCATGAGCAGAACTAAAGAAAATAACATTTTATTTTTGGAGAATATTCAGAAACATTTCATTTCAGATGTAAATGTTTTGAGCCACCACAGAGCATGAATTTTATCAAATGTTATATTACATGCATATATTCAGATATTAAACAATATTGTGAGATTTCTGCTCATTTCTCAAGAAACTTTTAGAACATTACAGTGTCTAGAATTTAAAATGAAGCATTGTGTTAGTATACTACACTATTGCTTACTACAAACATCTAGGTTTAAACGTTGGTTACTGTAGTAAAACAACAGGACACGGTTACTTAAACCATGGTTGTTTTTCATATTTAAATTCATTAAATAGAGACAGAAAAATAACAAGCAAACAGCATACACATAAATAATGTAAAACAGATTAAACACCCACCGTCTGAGAGCTCCAGTTGTCTTTCTTTCTTCAGTGGTTTTACCGGCAGACTAAATAACGTCACAGCGCCTCCTACAGTACGAGCGATGGAGTAAAAGAGTAGAGGCTTCACCAACCCTGATTTCTCTTATTAAAAATACAATTGTATTTCAGTAGCTTTGCCAAGAGACTAATATACTACTAAAGAAAGACATCGACAAACGAATGTTAGTCGGTCAGCCGGTAAATCAAAATGACCGTTAATATTTGAATAAGGCAAATTCGCGGCTTTCTGTGGAAGACAGGAGAAAGCGCGCGCAGATCAGAGGCGCACTGTACATTAGGTTACATGTTCCAGACGCTCTCGGTTTAAAATAAACGCTGTTCTTCACTTTGTTGATCTGTGAATCCTGAAAAAACACTGTTAGTCAGTTTCCACACTTCACGTATCAGCATATAATTTCTGCGTCATGTGACACAAGACTGTAGTAACATCCCATCAAAATACAGACTGAAAATAGAAAAATACAGAATACAGGGGGAAAAAACATTGAATATTTATTAAAATAGCAAACAGTGATTTTAAATTGTAAAAATGTATTGTATTTGCTATTTTTCTGCACCTCCTCCAGCAAAACACAGGCAAGAAGAAATTAAGCAGGCCGGCTACAAACACACACTCCCTGAGACAAACAGAGAGAAGTAACACAATAACTTGCATTATTAATTGCATTAAACTGCTTTATTGAATGCTGAGATATGACTTGGTTACTGGTAAGTACAGGCTTGACTCCTGTTGCACATTAATACAGACAGTATTTGAGGCGCTACTGTAAGCTGATTTGTGAACGAGATATTTCACGATTCACACCTGTAAGTAAATGCAATTGTCAATCCCAAAAACTGACAGTATGACCTTATAACGTTACTGTACCTGTAGTGTATTATTTCTGGATCATTTCAGCTTTGTGTAAGAAAGTGACCGAGGGAAATAAGACTCATTTCATGCCATCATGTTTTTCAGTAAGTCTTAAATAGCTGCTAAAAGAATTAGGCCTCGTCATTCTGTTAGTGTGATTAAATACCTCACAAACATCAGACACTGATCTGCACATTACAGAGAATTTTAAGTTGTCACAAAGAAACAGATTTTCATCCAGAGGATTCATTTCTACACAGTTAATAATGTTCGAGAACTGGGGCGTCCAATCCTGCTCCTGGAGGGCCAACATCCCACACAGTTTAGCTCCAACACACTTGCCTGGAAGTTTCTAGTGAGTCTGAAACCTTTGCTGTGTTCAAAATCACCCCCATACCCTCATTCACTATTCCCTACATCAGTCCACTAATATAGCCTAAAATGATTACATGATGAAGCTATGATGATTCTGGAGCGGCGTGTTTCTTCTGGTGAGTCTGAAAAACCCCTTTAAAAGCGAATCTCTCGCCGCAGATGGAGCAGCGGTAAGGTGTCTCTCCTGTATGCCATCGCTCATGGATCTTCATGGCACTTGATCGAGCAAAAGTCTTGTCACAATGGGAGCATTTAAAAGGTTTTTCTCCTGTATGAGTCCTCTTGTGTAGTTGTAAGTCACTTGCCTTATAAAAACTCTTCCCACAATCACCACAGTGATACGGTCTTTCTCCAGTGTGAACTCTCATGTGAATTTTAAAAGAAAATTGAGTCGCCAAGCTCTTCCCGCAGTAGGAGCACAGGTACGGTTTCTCTCCGGTGTGAATCCTCTCATGGGTTTTCCGGTGAGTCGAATGATGGAAACGTTTCTCACAGTGTGAACACTGATACGGTCTCTCATTGGTGTGTGTGAGTAGATGGCTCTTCAGATGGGATCTCTGGTTGAAGCTCTTCTCACATTGAGGGCACTTGTATGGACTCTCATTGGTGTGAATGAGTAGATGGCTCTTCAGATGGGATCTCTGGTTGAAGCTCTTCTCACATTGAGGGCACTGATACGGTCTCTCATTGGTGTGTATGCGTAGATGGCTCTTCAGATGGGGTCCCTGGTTGAAGCTCTTCTCGCAGTGAGGACACTTGTACGGCCTCTCATTGGTGTGTGTGAGTAGATGGCTCTTCAGAATGGATTTCTTTTTGAAGCTCTTCTCACATTCACTGCACTTGTACGGCCTTTCATTGCTGTGCACGAGTAGATGGTTCTTAAGAATCCATCCCTGGGTAAAGCTTTTCTCACAGTGAGGGCACTGGTACAGCTTTTCCTCCCTGTCCATATGAGTCGCCTTATGACGGTAGAAACTAGAAGAGGAATTACATTTCTTCCCACACTGATCACAATGAAACTCTTTCTTCTTGTGCTCTTTTGAATGACGTCTCTTTTCTTCTGAGGTAGAAAAGCTGATGTCACATATCTTGCAGGTGAAGTCTTTCTGTTCTGTGTGTTTTCTCTTACGTCTCACGAAATGTTCCTGTTTGCTGAATGTTTTTCCACAGTCGGTCACTGTCTGTCGCTGTTTGGATGTAGAGGCAGTTTCTTCATCAGAAGATGAACCAGCGTCGTCATCTGAAAAGAACATAATGGGCATAAGTCAAGTCACCTTCATTTATAAAGCGCTTTTTAAAATGCAGATTGTTTCAAAGTAGCTTTATAATAATGCAACAAAGCTTGTTTCTAGAAGAAAATAGCGTCAAAGTCCAGGTTTAGTAAGTTCAGTGATGGTTCATTTTTGTTGTAAAAAGTTATCAATTTAGTGCATTTATATATATATATATATATATAGCCACTCTGGAGAAAACCATTAATTCACGAGTTCACACTTACAAATGATTAGATAGAGTAAAAGAGCATGTGTATTTGGAGTGCTGTCTGGGGGAGGCCTCCGAGGCCGGAATGTGGCCGGAACCCAGAGTACTCCCAGAGAGGATATGTGAGACGAAAGTCAAGTCATCTTCCTTTACATAGCGCTTTTAGCAATACAGAATGTTTCAAAGCAGCTTTACAGTGATAACAGGAAATGAATGGGACAGAGATTGTTTTGGCTTTACAGCAGCTCTAGAAAAAAAGTTATTGTCCAGCTAAAGTAAGTTTTTGATTGATTTACTTCTGTTGCAATGATCATTAGTTATTAACTTAGGGGCCGCTTACACAACACCGTTTTAACCGAAAACTAGGGTTGGGTATCGTTTGGGTATTTTTCGATACCGGTGCCAAATCGATACTTTTAAAAACGGTAACGGTGCCTGAACCGATACTTTAAAAAAAGAGAGCCTCAAACGATGGTGAATGACATTAAATAACGGCTTTTTTATTGAAAAAAATTAAATAAATTCTTAAAATCTCAAACCAGCTTTACATTTTTGCAATTCTTTTCACATTTCTTGCCTTCTCTGGCCAAATACAACACCTCTACTGACTTATTGCATGTCCTGCACAAGGTGAGCGTTATTTTAGAACGCATCACCTTAAATGCCGTGACACGAAACCCATCGTGGAAGAAGAACACCGTCATGTTTACAGCTCTTATCAGGATCAACTGAATTCTGGATTTTCATAAGTACGTGAGGTTCGCGGCTCTATTCTTGCAGTAAACTTGCACAACGTTCTTGAATGAATAATTTATTAGATGTACGTATGTTATTGTATGGACATCAACTTGACTCGATCACACTAAACATGACGCGGAACAAAACGAACAGTGATTGGTTGCGTTACATGTCAGTCAGTCCTTTTTTTATTCTTAAATACAAGAAACCTTTAAGAAACCTTTATAATGATCATATTTCATGTTAGTTGATCTATAACGCACAATGGGCACCATGTTAGTACACACTGCAGTTTAGAGAATTGAATCTGTCAGATTTAGGCCTACAACACGTCAATTCATCCACTTCTCCCGAAATACATAGAAGTGGCTGGTGAAGTGTGAGAAGAACAGAGTAAATGTTATAGTTACCTACACAATGTGTATCTAATCCGCTTCCATAGATATCAGTGTGTATTTTACAAACTGTAAATGTTGTTTTGCTAGTACTTATGTGTATTTAACCCTAAAACCGTAATGGGGACAAATGTGGGCAAAATTATTATTATTATATTTTTTTTAATACTTTCCTTAATCTGAGCGGTACAAGACTTGGCTACTTTTCTTAAGTTTTCCACCTGAACACACAAAAACAATTTGACTCGATTCTACAATGTTAAGTGGGTGAAAAAAAAACTCCTTAATCTTGTGTTCGTGGACAAAAATGGGCACCCATAGGAATGAATGGGAAAAACTGTAATTTAGAGCTTTTTTTTTTTTTGTCAAAAAAAAAAAAAAATCAATAGATCCAACACAATGCATATCATACATACACACAAATGAAGGGGTGATCCTGTACAACACTCTCAATGTGGCAAACACTCAATGAGCCAATAACAGAGCTTTTTATATATATATATATATATATATATATATATATATATATATATATATATATATATATATAAATAAATATATATATAAATATATATAAAGTCACTCACACATACAAAAACAAAGAATTGAATGAGGCAATGACTGAATGTTTTATTTTTTATTTTATTCCAATCAATCAGCTGTGCACGCGCGCACACAAACACACACATGCGCACAAGCATGTAAACATTATAACTATGATTATTGTTTGTTCTTACCTGTTTATTCTTACTTAACACTTACTTTTTTGAGTTATTGTTGTTTATTCTTTCCTGTTTGGTACCAATTAGTTTTTTGAGTTATTGAAATTTGATGTTTTTTGTTTGAAATAAATGATAAATGATCAGCTACTTTGTATTTTCCTTATAGCATGGTCATATTTGTCTAAGCATATTTTGCATCTTTGTATAGTCTCACCTAACACAGATATATATATATTTTTTTTTATTACAATTTCAACTTGTGATAAAGTCAAAAACTTAAATTCATTATAACAGTTTTATAGAATTCTAGCCTATATAATTGTTAATTTTATACCAACATAATACACTAGATGTCACCAAATTTATTTATTCTTTCCTGTTTGGTACCAATTAATTTTTTGAGTTTTTGAAATTTGATGTTTTTTGTTTGTAATAATCGATACATGATCTACTACTATTTTCCTAATAGCATGGTCATATTTGTCTAAGCATATTTTTGCATTTTTGCATTGTCTCACCTAACACAGATATATATATTTTTTTAATTACAATTTTAACTTGTGATGAAGTCAAAAACTTAAATTCATTATAACAGTTTTATAGAATTCTAGCCTATATGCAGCCATTGAGTACTATAGCCATATTTACTATTGATTTTATTGATATTATTGCTTTTTTGTTAATTTTATACCAACATAAGCCACCAGATGTCACCAAAGCCACCTTTTTTTTAATGTTTTAGCTAAATGAATTTAATGAAATGATTTTTTTTACTGAAGTTAAAGAACTATTAAATATAACATAAAATAAGCATAATTTAAATAGAAAATATGGTACTTTTAGTGGAAAATAAATTCAAAAATACCCCCAAAATAAAAAAAAAACACCATAAATTGATAGTTTTTATTTTATCGAAGATAGTGATATAACATTTATTTTTTTAAAAATGGTTGGATCACACCTGAGACCTCTGTGCCCACATTTGTCCACAATGCGGAATTAAGGGCTGTAATGTGAATACGGTTTGAGGGTAAAATGTCTGAAACCTAAAATAAACCTTATGTGGTTGAAAACACTGAGTAGTTGTGATATATGACAGCGCTGAGAGCGTCTGTCTCTGCTCAGCGCCAGCCAACACGCGAACGCGGATTTGAATTTAGTAGGGCAGTAATCAACCAAAGAAATTCTTGGTCGACTAAAGTCCTGACATTTTTAACAAAAAATCGACTTAAAATGACGTTAGGAAAAAAAACAACTTTAAATTAATTAGCTGCGCACTGTGCGCCTTGTTGTCCGCCTAAATGAATTATAAATAAACATAAAAAACTAGTAGGCTATTTGCAGTATTAAATCGTTTTTGACGTAATTATTTTGCACTGAAATGAGTCACACGAGTCTGTGGGCTCTGACAGCGTAGCATCACGTGCACCTGCGCAATATCA
The DNA here is from genome assembly GCA_021554675.1 of Leuciscus idus. Taxonomy (NCBI): domain Eukaryota; kingdom Metazoa; phylum Chordata; class Actinopteri; order Cypriniformes; family Leuciscidae; genus Leuciscus; species Leuciscus idus. The sequence goes on from CM038623.1 coordinate 5,100,880, forward strand.
TAGCCTATGATTTCCGAAAATAGTACTATGTTGTCAACTAGTGATATCATGACAAGAACTTTTGAGGAATATGTAACATAATTTAGACAATTGTTTTTTTCATATGTATTATAATAACTGACAGACATAATTTCAGCCGCTCTGTGCTCTGTGATAGGAGCTCAGCTTCGCGGCTGAGACACGAATAGACTATTAACTTAAAGCTTTTACTCTTAAACACAAAAGGCAAGTCCACTTTAATTAAAAAATTATATTTATTAAACAAACCAGATCAAGTAATAATATTCAGCAAACCTTCTAGTAGCCTACTTTCTTCAATCTGTCTCTCTTCTCCAGTGGGTTGGGCTAATCCAAAAGACGTGAAAACAAGGGGGGTTTTCTGAAGACAGACTGTTACCTGTGAAACAGCGGTGCTCTGAAAACACCCCACCCCACTTTGAAAAAGCTTCCAAGGGGCAAATATTACTCTTTCTTTACAAAGTGACATTGCCAAATTACCTGTATAATACATCATTTTTTGTTGTTTCCGCAGGTCCATGCAAACTGTAAACCTCCAGATAAACAGAGAGACTAATATTAGCGTAGACGCCATCCTATGATATAACAAGTACATCAGGTAGGGGATGCACCAATCCACATTTTTTCACTTCCGATCCGATTCCGATACCTGAATTTGGATATCGGCCGATACTATTCCGATACCAGAGCTGTGTTTGCTTTAATATTATTATCATTGTTTATTTTATATGATGCTGAAATAAACTCCTCTCAACATGCAAGTATGATTGACGCCTCAGACACGCCTCAATTTCGCTTCAAACTTTTGCTTTTTACGCGCGTCAATTTCGCTCTCTGGACGCGTGAATGGATTTAAAATATTCAAGCGTCCAACTAGACGCGCTATTCGCGTTTGGTGTGAACGGACAGTAACGTGGTGCTTTTTTAAATGTTTGATTGCGTTCATTGTGTTGTACGACGCGAGGGACTTTCCGCCTCTCTGAATTACGGCTTTGCAAACATTGCATTTTGCTGTCTTGCTCTGCGGGGTTTCCAGTGTGAAGTATTTCCACACAGCGGACATGTTGGCTAGCCACAATGCTGCTCAACGCTATCCTGCAAACTGCGGAATGGATTTCCTGAGTGGGGGCGTGTCTCATAACTCTGTGTCTCATTGAGCCGCGCCTACGTTCAGGAAATCCATTCCGCAGTTTGCAGCCAGCTAGCAGACTAGCCGGCGGGAATCACTTTTGGAGTCATTTCAGCAGACAACGTTAAATCGCAGACATGACTCATGGATATCGGATATCTCTGCAGGTTGGATCGGGAAAATCCGATACGTGAATTACGCTGGTATCGGTCCCGATACCGATACTGGATCGGATCGGCCCCATCCCTAAAGGTGTTATGGGAAGTGTTCCCGGTTCCGGCTGACCAACATGATTTGAATTGAATTTGAATTGAATTTACATGATTGAATATAGAAGTTGATAATGTGTTATGTAGGGGTGTGAACCTACACCGGTCTCACAGTTCGGTTCGATTACGATTATCATGTCATCGATTCAGTTCAATTTGATATCATGATGCATCACGATGCACCGCATCCTCAATTTTAAATTTTACTTCAAAAGTGATGTGCGCGCGTGTGCTCGCCTGTTCGGGAAGTCGCAGTGACAGAAACAGTGACATTCCAGTTTAAGGGTGTATTCACACCAGGAAAGTCCGATAGTTCACTTGCTTTGGTCCGGACCAAATATATATATATTTTTTTGGTACGGTTCGCTTTCACACTGCTCTTTTTGCAAGTGAACCAAAATTTGTAAACAAAACCACACGTGTGCTAAGGTCATCCATTCATTGGACAAGGATTCTCAAGTAGGGAAATCAGGAAGTGCAAAAAAAAAAGCTCAGCATGGAGATATTTCGTACTGCAATATTTGTTCTTTTACTGTTTTTGTGTTATTCTCTACAAACGCAAAATGAAGAAACTAATGAGTAATGTCATCTATACGATGTTGTAATTCGGATTTTGAGAAGACGACGATGTGCTGCAAGACGGTTCCGGCGGAGAGAACATGCTCTCATGTGCGCCTACCATGGCATGCTGACAGTGGCACTGCACAGAAGACGGATAAGGTATAAAGTTTTCATTCACAGAGAGGGGCTATGTTCACGCATTCAAATAATGAGATTCTTTTTGTATATACTGCTAACAAGTGCTGTCAACGTTAACGCTTGCGATTAAGTTTGTCCAGTTTAATGTAAATTAACGCAGCACCCCCCTCCCATCCTTGTATTGTAACTATCGTTACATTATATGAACTCGCTCGTATTCATGCAAATGCTTTTAAAGCATTTATGCGCGATTAGACTAAAGAGAACGCTCTGTATGTGAATGTCCTGATGCACACGCTCATTCATTCATTCCATTCCAATGATGCACACACGACGCGCAACAGTATCGTGTGGCCAGACAGCGCGCCGGAATGTAATTCTCTTTCGCACTTGAACGAACAATAACACAAACCATTATGCCAAAATGTCCGTTGTGTTAAGTATCCTCATAAGAGCAGTCAAATAATTAAATGACCGTAAAGACTTAAAAATAATGTAAAAAAAAAAAAAAAAAAAAAAAAGATCGATTGACTGCACTACTGCTAACATTACTGCATACTACTATCCCTAATAAGTCATGTATTGGCATTTTCATCACCCCAATTTACATAGTAAAAATATAACCATGTCACACTTTGCACACTGCTTTTTTCACCAGATTTGTCTGTCATAGGAGATAGTTATCCGTGTAAATAAAGACACAATCTGCACTCTTGAGTATTGAAAATTCTATAGACTACCTATGGTTAATAGATAGGCCTGTTGTTGTTTCAGCATGTTCCCCTCTATGTGAAACTGTCTGTAGCCTACAGGCTAATTTCTATTTCACATTCTTTTTTTCTGCCTTCCCTACAGGAGAATCTGGGTCAATCCACGCTCTCAGGATTGGTGGCAACTTATCAATAATACCTGGACTGACAGAGAGTGGTTGCTGAATTTCAGAATGAGAAGAGGCACATTCATTCATCTCTGTGGTATTCTTCGGCCCTGTTTGACCCGCCAACACACCAGATACAGAAGACCACTCCCTGTAGAGATTCGTTTAGCAATTTGTCTGTGGAGGCTAGCAACTAACCTAGAATACAGGTCGATTTCCCACCTCTTTGGTGCTGGTACGTCCACTTTCTGCCTCATCACCGAAGTAGTAGTCACAGCCATAAATACAATCCTGAAACCACTGTACATCAAAACACCCTCTGATGCTGATTTAAGAACAACAGTACAAGGTTTTAGAGATAAGTGGGGATTCCCCCAAGTTGCTGGAGCCATTGATGGCTCCCATATACCTATCAAGGCTCCACCCATCACACCAGCAGACTACTTTAATCGGAACGGGCAATATTCAGTCAACCTTCAGGCTGTGGTAGACAACAAAATGAAATTTTGGGACATAAATATTGGACAGCCAGGAAGAGTCCATGATGCTCGTGTTTTTGCCCTTTCGTCTCTTTTTGATCGGGGCCAGAGCGGCAGACTGTTGCCACAATGGACTGGAACCTTTCAGGGAGTAAATGTGCCTCTAATGATCTTAGGAGATGCTGCCTTTCCATTACTCCCCTGGCTTATGAAGCCATTCCGAGAAGGCAGAGGAGTGACTGCTGAACAGATCAACTTCAACCACCACCTGAGTCAAGCAAGGATGACTGGTGAGAGAGCCTTTGGGCGCCTCAAAGGTCGATGGAGATGCCTCCTTAAGCAACCTGCTTAAGCAACACCAACCTGAGCTCAAAAAAACCTGAGTCAAACACAGACAGATTAGTGTTTTACAAAAACAGATACATGTGATAAAAAGCAATTAATTACAATCAATTATGAATATGCAAATATATTCAAAATAGCCCAATAATAATTCACTTTTCAGTTATTGGGCCTGTTACACTAAACAACCAATGCGAACTGAATTACCGTTCAGTAAACGTTCAGTACAGTTAAGTAAATAATTTTTGACAGATTTATTATTCATATGAAAAATAGGGCATTTGACAAAATCCTTAAATAACCTCACCCTGACCTGCAGTGGGAAATATAATAAAGGATAAAGGACAGATTATTGAAAATGATTACTGTCCTTTGCAAACTCATGCTCATCATCGAAGTGTTGTGACAATATTAGCCGCTGCACCAAAAATGATTACTAGGGGACAGCAATTTTTTAATGATGATTCTGGCCAGTGACATTTTTAACAAAATAATATTGTCACTACATCGTTCAAAAGCAAAACGGTGGTGGCAGGTAATATATTTTTTATGATGTGCATTATTCTCACAAATTATGGTTCCTTTCTACATAATTTAATTCAATTTAATAAAATTCAAAACAGAAAAAACTCATGTATTCTAATATATAGTTTGTAACGATTACTTCAGATAGGCTATAAAATGTAAAGATTATAATATGTAAAGATATATATATATATATATATATATATATATATAATATATCTTTACATATTATAATCTTTACATTTATGTATATGACAGTTTCATATGACAGTTTGCCCACCTATGGAACAGTGACAGTTAACAGATAGTATTACTAATAAGTCAAACATTCATCCTCTGCATTTTACCCATCCCTCTCAGGCAGGGAAATAGCAAATCATATTAATGTAATGAATAATTGTCACTTTTCGACCAAAATCATAAATCACAACAATGGCATGCGTGTGTAGCCATTCATTCACCATTTTCATCGAGCTCGATTTCTCCAAAGTAGCTGCTAGAAGATGGTTGAGTCATTTGGCTTGATGAGGTCTTGTCTGTAGGGCTATATGACTCGACAATGTCAACGGGACAAACTGTTGGTCGCGTTCCTAGGATTTTGTCCAGTTCGTCGTACCATTGACATTTTTCTTTCTCTTCTCCTGAATTTCCACTCTTGTTTAGAGCATCGCGCACTTTCATATACTGTTGCCGAAGTTTTTTTACTTTAACGCGGCACTGTGCGGGAGACCGCTCATATCCCCTCTCCTTCATCCGTTCAGTAAACGTTGAACACATCAGTATTTTTATGTGTCCTCTCCAGCAGCTGTGTTACATGGGCATCTGCCCAAATGTTAATAAGGCAGCTCGTCTCTTCGAAGCTCCAGGTCAAACCACGACTCATTTTATCAAATGTAGTAAATCAACAACAGATCACTTTCCCATAACGCAACTCCGACTACGGAAGCCTGTTAACTCAAAGGCGCAGTGCTTTCTTGCAATTGGGTCGGTTCATGTTCACATCGTAAACGAACCGTACCAGAGTTCGTTTGGAACCGTACCGAGACCACCTCTTCAGCTGGGTCTCGGTTCGATTGTTTGGTCCGCACCCGAGTTCGATTGCTGTATTCACACCTGCCCAAAAGGTCCGCACCAAGGGGGGAAACGAACTAGAGATCGATTAAATCGAACCAAACAAGGCAGGTGTGAATACACCCTAAGTTTCAAGGGAATAACGCTTGTTTATGACATTAAGAAAAGGAAAATCTGTCAAATAAATTTTGTTTTAAAGAAATGTTCCTTTAAAAGCAGCGCTCATTAATCAGTGTATTATGTTACCATTAAAGATGTGTGCATCAACCGTCGCCGAATCCGCTGTTGAAGGTGACGATCATCCATTTTTAAATCACGCGTAACAACACAGAATAATTGTAATTTGACCCTCGGGTGCGGATACTTAAATCAGAGAAAATTATTGGGGCGGGTGGATGATTTGTTTTTGGCTGTGGATTCGGGTGACGTTGGAGCTCATCCGCTTACTCTAGCAGTCAGACTCTGCCAGGCGTTAACAGCTCGGGGTGAAAAAGGCTAACGTGGTTTAAGTTTGTGGTATTACCTACTGCATATTCTATTTGTGCGTGACATGAGCACACACAGCACGTGTCTTCAGGTCGTGCTTACCAGGTTGTTCATAAAAGCCGAAATGTGCCCAGATGTAGGCTTTTAAAGTAGTTGGAGCATTTTTTATTTTCTCGCACTCGCACCTCCCTCTGCCATTGTATGCTACCGCGACAAAGCACGTACGCGACAAATGACGTCAGAAAAGCGTCAGTACATTATAATCGGTTATGGTCTATTTCTGAACCGATACCGAATCGTCCTCGTCTGCATCGCGATGCATCGTAGAAACAATTAATTTCGACACCCCTAGTGTCATGTGTATGCTAGGTAGGGCTGTAACGATATGCAATATGAAACCGAAATCGTGATTAGTGGTCAAGGCCGATATATCGGCCGATATTTGCCATTTTTAAGATATCGGCATCAGCTGATACGTTTTTTTCTGATACGTCAACATTCAGCAAATGCGCATCTACATCATTTAAACAAATATCTGAATATCTAATAAACATTTAATTTCACAAACGTTGCAGATTTAATCGAATCCAGCTGTGATATCTTGTGAAGTGTGCATTTGTAGCCTGCATAAACGGTCGGTCCGTGCGAAGTGAGTGAATGCAAACAGAAGATCAGCCTCACAGGCAGAGCCGATCCTGACCTCTCTGGGGCCCTAAGCAAAATTCTGTAAAGGGGACCTCCTACCTGACCCATGTAAAACATTTGCCATTGCAACAGTCACACCTGACACCCCAGTAACTAGTACTAATGAAAATGTAATTCCTGATATCAAAAATAGACATTGTTACTAGAAAAAGTACATTCTTAATATCAAGAATTCACATTTTAAATGTAATTATTGATATCAAAAATGCATCCTGTGAATGAATAAAAGCTCAAATGGCTTGTCATAGCACGTCACTGTGTTTTAAATGATAAAAGCAATACTTGATACTTGATGGTTATTATTTACTGAGGGATGTGCATCGATATTGACCAGTATGTCCAGCCAATCAACATTTTAAATGCAATATAGCCTATTAATCAATAGTCAATGTCAATATATTGCTTTATTGCAGAGTTATAACTAAACTGACTTGGAGTCTAGATAATCCTTGTCTTGTTTTAAAAGTATGTGTGCCTATAATGAGGAGTGCCATCACGCCCATATTGTAGCCTACTGGTACCCACAGATGTTTTGCTGGAAAGTGCGCGTTTCATTTCGTGCACGCGCATATGAACGCATGTTAACACGTGACACGGTTATCTTTTCCGAGCTGCAGTTTATAAACAAACACCGTTGCCCTTAGTCGTAAAAGTTGCATTTCACTCGCACTATTTTTTGTGTCAGGCACAAAGTCACAGAACACAGCCCTGGAAGTGTAAGCAAGACGCAGAAAGACCAAAATATGCACTGCCCAGACAGACTAGAGATAGATGCACATCAACTTAACTTTACTCTTCTTTGCTGACATCAAACTTGGGAGAGGAGAGAAGAGAACACAAGTCTACCTGATTGCTGTTCCCGCAATTCACTCTCATGGTGGGTTTTTTTCTCTCTCTTTTCGTGACCAAAAGGATAGTTCCGCTTAATTTTCTCATCGATATTGTAAACTTTGATTGACGCGCTTTGACACGAGGGGGAGGTGGGGCCTTGAGTAATTTGCGGGGCCCTACGCAACTTCGTAGTGTGCGTATTGGGCTGATCGGCTCTGCTCACAGGAGACGCAATCGAAAAACTTTAAATCCTTCATTTTAAAATATGCTGTGCTATATCCAGTTGCCCACTGTGCCATATTCATATCGTTTTCACTGTGTGCTGTATGTAAAATACTAGGGATGTCCCGATCCGATCCACGGCATCGGTATCGTGCCGATACTGGCCCAAAACGCTAGATCGGATATCGGAGGGGAGAAAAAAAAAGATCCGATACGATACCTATTAGGGGTGGAACGGTACATGTATTCGTACTGAACGGTGTTCGGTGCATGGATTTACACAGAGAATACACGGTATAAAAATAAATAAAACTCGCGTGCACATTATTTAATGTAATACGGAACTAACGATACTGTTAGATACGCGCATAGACATATGCGGGTTCTTTAGGGACGGACACCTAATCTGTAGCCCCGCCTTAGCTCTATATTAGGGCTGAACAATTAATTGCATTTGCGATAATAATGCGATATGATGAAATGTGATTTTTTTAACCGCAAAGCTGCGATTACAGTCTGGTCACATGACACGCGAGAGTAAACCAGTCTGTATTGCAGATGAAGCATCAACTTGGCACGCTACGCATGTAGACCTGGCATAGGCCTCAGGAAATAACAGTTTATGTTTAATTTATGTGATATTGTGTTATAGATTCTCTCCAACGATTCTGTATCGATTAAGATAATTTCAGATTTATGTCTGAGCTTAGTTTTAAACACAGATAGGCTACGTGATGATGCGTGTGCTTTATAAACAACCGTATTCTGCTTGCTTCTAATTCCTCTGTCTCTCTCACACACACACACACACACACACACACACACACACACACGACACCACTCGAACTGTACGAGAAATAATCTTTAATAAAGTTCTGAAAAGTTGAAGCGAATTACAAGGACATTCGCGGTCTTCACTGTACAAGATATGAGACGCGCGGTCTGCGTGATGTTACTCTTGTAGTGCGCGGCCTCGCCCACCGGTATTTTACTTACAAATGTTCTACGAAGGCATCATATGTCTTGGAATGCAGTTGGCTTACATATTAAAAATATGAAAATCACAGACAGAAGCTGCTTTCAATTTCAAATACTCACGCGCGCTTTGCGAAGAGTGCTTGAGCATGCGGCTGTGAGCGACTCCGTCTACGTGGTTAAATGTACTTGCATCTCAAAATGCTTTTATGACGCGAAATTAATGTGACAGTCAGTTATATCTTAAGTTATTAAACAGACAGGACAAACCACATCTTATCATTTAAAAAGGGATGAAAACGTTCAGACAGCCGACTCTTAAATACTGAAAGCACTCTGTTTATTGCTTGTAATATTTTTTCCCCCTCTTTGTTATTTGTTTTGAAGCTATATTTGTTTAAATTATTAACATGTAATTGAATTAATTTAGTTTTTTAATGTGTAATTATTATAAGTAGGCCTACTTATAATTATGTAATTAAATATTTTAAGTTTTATTAATAAGATCAATTAAAGAAAAAAAATTTTATCGGCTCATGAGGTGCCTAAAGATTCCCTTCCCTATTTTACAATGATTTATTGCTTGTTTTTGTTGAATAATAGAAAAGATAAAGAGCTTAAAAAATAATCGCATATTAAATCGCAATCGCAATATTGGTAAAACTAAATCGCAGTTAGATTATTTTACAAAATCGTTCAGCCCTAGTCTATATCGCTTCAAATGCTTATGCTCGCTTTATCATTATACACGCACGGCGCGTCCTATTCGCTTTGGATGCGCGAATGGATTCAAACGCGAATTTGACGCTCTATTCGCGTTTGGTGTGAATGCAGCAAAATGAACAGGTTGCGATGTCAAGATTGCAATGCTGGAATGTGTGTGTGTGTGTGTGTGTGTGTGTGTGTGTGTGTGTGTGTGTGTGTGTGTGTGTGTGTGTGTGTGTGTGTGTGTGTGTGTGTGTGTCAGAGAGAGAGGCACGGGCGCGATCGAAAAAACATACTCCGTCATTTTCATACAGGACATCATTAAAACTGCAAAAAGTGTTTAGCCTACTTATATTTGTGTAAAACACAACATTGTGCTTTTGTCAAACTGTAAACTCTTGTCAAACTGTAACTGTCACCCAACCAAAATCACACACACACACCCAACCAAAATCACACACACACACAGACACACACACACACACGCTGTTTAAAAGCAAAAATGATCTCATCTTTTGGACATTCATCATATTGCATTGGTTTTCATTTCTTGTCCTAAAACAGACTAATCTGTTTATTTTTAATTTACACATTCTACATTGATTAAAAAAGAAAATCAAATGTGTTTTTAAAAGTAGTATTATTTTATACAGAAATAAATTATTTATAATTCAGATGAGAATAAAGTTAAAGTTAATTAAAATTTTAAGGAAACAAATATATTGATCTAAAATATAGCAAATTAATTTTAAATTCATTCAGGTTACCAAACATATCTCAAGGTCTTTTGAATAAAGTGTGGCAGTCTTTCATTATCAGCTGCTGTTGTGGACTAGCTATATACTGGAGAAGTATTTGTTCTCCATTTGAGTGAGATGTTTTTATGTGGCTAATTGAGCAAAGTGCTTCCATATATTTTATTAGTAGTAGTATTAGTTCAAGAATAAAATAAAAATATCGGATTGATATCGGTATCGGCAACTAGCCAAAGCTGCGGCATCGGTATCGTATCGGAAGTGAAAAAGTGGTATCGGGACATCCCTATAAAATACCTTGTCTTTATTTGAAAAACTATGATTACCATTGCGCATGAAATTACCAGATTACTGAGTGCAATGTTACAGTGTTTACTTCCTTTTTATTCAAATATTCATATATTTTTAAACAATTACTTTATTTATGAAAAAAAACTGTAACTGGATTGCAGATTCAAGAAGTTGCCATCTAAAGTATAAGCATGTTTATTTTAAAGATTTGTTTTCTAATTTATTTCTAATTTATTAAATATTGATTAAAATAAATAAATATATATATCCTTCCCGTCCAGATCCAATGCTACCACATCTTTAAATTACTATTGGGCAATTCCAGCGTTATGGACGTGACATTTGCAATCAAAACTTGAAAATGTATTACCAATATATTGAAACGTCTGTTTATATATCCATACTCGAAAAATATCAGTATACACATGCGTTTTATATTTAATATGAGGGAAATACACATCCATTACAGACGTGACACAAAAAATCTTCAACATTTAGGTGGCAAATAATTTTTTTGTAATTCTGTGAAGAATCAAAGAATCAAAAGTAATACTACCCACCGGATGAAAAAGGGTTGGCTCTCCACAGAATATAAAATATTCATTTTATTTTATTTTTCGTGTTCGCATTTATGAGGAAAAAACAATGTTACGGACGTGACAGTTCTCCATTACGGACGTGACCGCTCTGAAAGCGGCACTAAAACTAAATTACTGAAAGAAGTGTTACCTGTAGTGGAAGAGCCTCTCCTCAATATTATTAACTCGTCTTTATCTTTAGGTCATGTTCCAAGAACATTTAAACTGGCAGTTATAAAACCTCTCATTAAGAAACCACAATTAGATCATAATAATCTAGAAAAATTATATACCCATTTCAAATCTTCCATTTATGTCTAAAATATTAGAAAAAGTGGTGTCCGCTCAACTGGGCTCTTTCTTGCAACAAAATGAGATCTATGAAAAGTTTCAGTCTGGATTCAGACCGCATCATAGCACTGAAACTGCGCTCGTTAAAATCACAAATGATTTACTTTTAGCTTCTGACCAAGGCTGTATCTCAATACTAGTTTTACTTGATCTTAGTGCTGCGTTCGATACTATAGATCACACAATACTCTTAGATCGACTACAAAATTATACTGGTGTTCAAGGACAAGCACTAAGCTGGTTCAAATCATACCTATCTGACCGCTACCATTTTGTCTATTTAAATGGAGAAAAATCAATCATAACTCCAGTAAACTATGGAGTGCCGCAGGGATCTGTATTAGGCCCTCTGTTATTTTCAATATATATGATGCCACTTGGTAATATTATAAGGAAACATGGAATTAGTTTCCATTGTTATGCTGATGACACTCAAATATATATTTCATCACGGCCGGATGAAAACGCTAAATTTTCCAAATTGACAGAGTGTGTTAAAGATATAAAAGATTGGATGACGCGTAATTTTCTTTTATTAAATCCAGACAAGACAGAGGTAATACTTATCGGTTCAAAAAAACGCCCACAAAACCTCGCACAATACAACTTTAACATCATAGGATGTCCTGTTACTTTATCCTCTACAGTAAAAGACCTGGGTGTTATACTCGATTGCAACCTGTCTTTTGAAAATCATATTTCATATGTTACAAAAACAGCCTTTTTCCACCTTAGAAACATTGCTAAGCTACGTAATATGCTATCAGTTTCTGATGCAGAAAAGTTAGTTCATGCATTCATGACCTCGAGACTGGATTTCTGTAATGCTTTATTAGCTGGTTGTCCTGCATCCTCCATAAACAAGCTACAGTTAGTCCAAAATGCCGCCGCTAGAGTTCTTACGAGATCAAGAAAACATGATCATATAACGCCGATTTTATCATCACTGCATTGGTTACCTATAAAGTTCCGTATTAATTACAAGGTATTGCTACTGACTTATAAAGCCCTAAACGGCTTAGCTCCAGTCTATTTAACGGATCTTCTATCACCCTATAATCCATCGCGCTCTTTAAGATCACTAAATTCAAGGCTTTTGGTCATACCTAGGATATCCAGAACCACCAAAGGAGGGAGAGCATTTTCACATTTGGCTCCAAAACTCTGGAATAGTCTTCCTGATACTGTTCGTTGCTCAGACTCGCTCTCCCAGTTTAAAACTAGATTACAGTCGCATCTCTTCGGCCAGGCATTCATATAATCCCACAGTTCAAACTACAATACGGCCTCTAGCTCATAAATGCCAGAGGAGAACTGGCCCCCGACTGAGCCTGGGTTCTCCCAAGGTTTTTTTTTTCTCCATTAGGTCACCTGATGGAGTTTTAGGACACCATTAGGTCACTTGATGGAGTTTTTCGGTTCCTTGCCACTGTTGCCTTTGGCTTGCTCAGTTGGGGATATTTTGGGGATATTTAATTTAATTTTATCAATCAATAAATTCCTCTTGAAACAAACTTTGTTGTATTATTTTAATTTAATACTGTGAAGCTGCTTTGATACAATCTGTATTGTGAAAAGCGCTATACAAATAAACTTGACTTGACTTGACTAAAAGACTGCTTTAAAATTTTCACAGAGACCTCAAAAAGGCATTTAAAACACAAAATATTAAGGATTGGCATATCAAGCAAAATAATATTCGATGATTGTTAGAAAATCGTACCTCTCCCCCCACATGCTCACCGGTAAGATGGCGTTTGCTCAAATCCCGCTTCGACATTAAATGTCTCTGTAGGCTACTGTAGGCTAATAGGCCTACTGGTTGTAGCCTAGTCATTATAGAAAACTTTTTAGTTTCATATTTATGTTTAAATTAAATAATTTATTTTTTAATTTCATCTATATTGATTATATGAAAAGTGAAAAGCATGAGTAAGATCATAAGATGCGCAATATATCGGGAGACAAATGGAGTGGGCAGACATGATTTTGACCACTTCATTAAGTTTGTTTTTGTAGAAAACCCTTTAAAGTGAATTTAGTGTTTTATTAATTGTATCTTAATTTTAATCAATGTTTCACCAACCAATTGCCTGGATTTAATAAATTAGTAAATATAGCAGGCAATATAATCAGGACACGGAGGCGCCGGCGCGTGAATTGGATCTCGTCTCATAAATTAGCCGAAACTCAGCGTATGCCTCACTTGCCTCACAGACCTGAGAAATTTATCTAAAGAAAGCTTGAAGTGTGTATTTTTAAAGAAAAAAATTCAAAACGAAAGAAAACAGACTGCTCTCTGCATATGTAATCTGTATGAAATGTGCATTTCTCTCTGACGCGTTCACTACTGCGAGTCAGCATCGTCAACTTCATCTTTGCAGCCGACACTGACACAGAAAACACTTGTTTATTAATAAACAATTGAAATGTCTCCTTGCTACATTTGACATATTCATAGTCATTACTTTTGCCAGTTCTTTGTGACAGCTTTTAGGTGCGTTATTGGCAGTGCCACCCTTACATGTTACATGAACGTGTCACCACCGCTCAATAATTAATATTGTTTTTTGGTGTTCAGTTTATACATGTTTTTCAAATGTTATTTAAAAAAAATTTTTTTTTTAAATTGATATCATCGTCCATCGTGATGGCTGACAGACATCACGATGGAGAGCCACCATCGTGATGCCACGCCCCCCACCTTGTCAGACCAGCCCAGTCTCACGGCAGTTCGTGAAAGGTCACGTAATTTAATCTATTGATTCGTGTACACCAGTGGTTGGGAACCTATGGCTCGCGAGCCATACCTGGCTCTTTGGCAAAAATCATGTGGCTCACAAGGTCTCTCACCCTTTACCAACAAACGATAAAAAAAAATTAAGACACATCAACAGAGATCGGCTCTCTGCAGAAAAAGCTGCCAATTACAATTCCCTTGTTGTACAGCCTACAGACGTTAATGAAAAGTTTATGATAATAATAATATTCAAGTTGTACCAGCAAAAGTGCGTGTTCAGTACTGTTCGCGAGTGTCACGAGTCACCACAGCAATCAACTAACCACTTGCGTTTCTGTGGTACGTTGTAACCGACCGCTCCTGCACTGGGATTCAAGCAGCTGCAGCTTGTTTAAGGTAATGGCGAAAATCATTTTAGAACAGCAGCGAAAATGTAAAAGTAGGCTATATAAACTTTAATATATCCTTATATTGAAACGGGTGCTTTGCTGTGCAAAGAGACATTTTGAAACATTTCACCCGCTGGCCGCTGCTACTTTAACTTTTGCCACAGAGACCCTTTATGGCCTATAAATGTGAGGTATTTTTGATAATCCGCGCAGATTTCAGTTGACGATTCTGTTTAAAGTTATTAATAACAAAACATGAATGTAAGAGAAAAAAAAGAGCAGGATGTGCTTTATATTGAAAAGAAGTCGTGAAAGAGAACTGAATTATACCGCATCCTCTGTGCGCGTGCTCCGAGTGCAACACAGACAAGCATAGTAACCTTTGTCTCCGGTTGCACACCTAAACGGCCAAATAAACACCGAAATATTTCAAAATGCCAAGTCGAGTACTCCCGTAAACACAGTAGATGTAAGTACTATGTGCATTCTCTCTCTCTCTCTTTTCGTGATGGTCAGCATGATTCCGTAGCATTAAGAGAATCGTTAATTGAATGATTTAATCGTTAATTTAGCCACTGTTTCAAATAAATACCTAGGGTTGTGTTTGTTTTCTTCTAAAAGGGTTGAAAAATAAGCAGATCTAGCCGTTTTTAAGGCCTTCCTGTACGCAATTGTGCTTTCTTTCCATGAAATGCGAAAAACCTCTAGTTTTGTTTTCTTCCAGTTACGCTCCATTTGTCTGATATTGTCTGAAGTTCAAAACAGACTTGCTTATGGTAAAAGACAAAGACCTTTGCATAATAAAAATGTGTGCCTTGAATTTATTCAATTGTGTTCGACAATCACAAAAGGATCACTAAACTTTTCTGGTCAAAAAAGGTAGAAACATACCTGAAGGATCAAATTCTTCATCATCGTCGACAACATTATCATTATTCTGATCTTCATCATCCTCTTCCTCCTCATGGCTCTGTTGTTGTTCCTCTACTGTGGTTTCTTCTCCTCGTCTCTCTATCAGGTTCCTGCAGTCCTCCAGTTTGACGGAGCACATCTTCATCTGCTGTTCTCCAGCATTACAGTCAGAGGTTTGATCAGCGGATCCATTATCCTGAGCGTCAGTATAACACAGTAAAGTGAGACTGCACTCTGAGTCTCTGGATCTCTGATCTCTGACACTCCAGAGGGAATCCTGAGATTCTTTTCCACTATCCTCATCATCGTCAATCTCATCATCATCATCATCCTCCTCCTCCTGGCTCTGTTGTTGTTCCTCTGCTGTGGTTTCTTCTCCTCGTCTCTCTATCAGGTTCCTGCAGTCCTCCAGTTTGACGGAGCACATCTTCATCTGCTGTTCTCCAGCGTTACAGTCAGAGGTTTGATCAGCGGATCCATGATCCTGAGCGTCAGTATCCTAACAAAATAGATAAACAAATAAAGAACCTGTTGATATTAGCCTCATTACTCAGCAGTTATCTCTAGTGGTTATATTGGTGATTTGTTTGCATATTTTGCTGCTGGCTTAATTTGAGATGTGCATAAGAAGTGAGAAGCTAACAAAACTTTGGTTTGATTGAGCTGAAGGATGAAATGATGAGCTGCTCAAACCTCTCTGTTGGGTTTGTCTCCTCTTTCTCTCAGCTTTGCCTCCAGTGACGCCACCTCTTTCTTCAGCTGACAGATTTCAGAGATGAAATCCTCAATATCCAGCATGGACAGATCAGTTCCTACTGATTTACAGCAGATCACATCCATCTGCGCTCTCATGGTCAACATCTGAAAACAAACACATCATGAGCAGAACTAAAGAAAATATCTTATTTTTGGAGAATATTCATAAACATTTAATTTCAGACGTAAATTAGTTTTGAGTCACCACAGAGCAAGAATATTATCAAATGTTACAATATTATATGCATATATTAGACATGATATGGTAAGGTTTCTGCTCATTTCTCACGAAACTGTGCTTTAGATTTTAAAATTAAGCATTGTGTTATGCCGCGTTCCAGGCAACCTGTAACCCGTGTTTTTCCAACCTTATACCCGTGAAAGTGCACTGGAACGGCAGTCAAACCCGTGACTTCCCACCCGTGAACTCGTACTAGATCGATGTACTCCCAGTTACGAGTTGGAAAAACACGGGTTACTAGGTTGCCTGGAACGCGGCTATACGAACTATTGTTGACTACAAATATCATGGTTAAAAAGTGGTTTACTTAAGTAAACAAGAGGACCTTTGTAATGGTTACTATAGTAAAACCATGTTTTTTTTTTCATGGCGAGCGGGCGAGGAAAAGCTATATTAAATTCATTAAAAGCTAGAGTAAGAAAAGGAACAAGTAAACCGCTAAAACGCATAATGAATAACATATTAAACACCCACCGTCTGAGAGTTCCAGCTGTCTTGTTTTCTTCGGTGCTTTTACCGGCAGACTAAATAAAGTCACAGCGCCTCCTACAGTACGAGCGATGGAGTAAAAGAGTAGCTTCACCAAACCTAATTTCTCTTATTAAAAATACAATTGTATTCTACTGGCGTTGCCTAGTGACTAATACTAATGAAACTACTTTTTGTTAGTCAGTCAGGCGGTAAATCAAAATGACCGTTAATATTTGAATTACGCAAATTCGCGGCTTTCTGTGGAAGACAGGAGAAAGCGCGCGCAGATCAGAGGCGCACTGTACATAAGGTAACATGTTCCAGACGCTCTCGGTTTGAAATAAATGCTGTTCTTCACTTTCTGTTGATCTGTGAATCCTGAAAAAACACTGTTAGTCAGTTTCCACACTTCACGTATCAGCATATAATTTCTGCGTCATGTGACACAGAAGACTGTAGTAACAGCCAATCAAAATACAGACTGAAAATAGAAATATATAGGGGAAAAAACATTGAATATTGATTCAAATAGAAAACAGTGATTTTAAATTGGAAAAATGTATTGTATTTGCTATTTTTCTGCACCTCCTCCAGCAAAACACAGGCAAGAAGAAATTAAGCAGGCCGGCTACAAACACACACTCCCTGAGACAAACTGACAGAAGTAACACAATAACTTGCATTATTAATTGCATTAAACTGCTTTATTGTATGCTGAGATATTACTTGGTTACTGGTAGGCTTAATTTCAGGCTTGACTCCCGTTGCACATTAATACAGACAGTATTTGAAGCGATACTGTAAGCTGATTTGTGAACGAGATATTTCACGATTCACACCTGTAAGTAAATGCAACTGTCAATCAAAAAAAAAAAAAACTGACAGTGTAACCTTATAACGTTACTGTACCTGTAGTGTATTATTTCTGGATCATTTCAGCTTTGTGTAACAAAGTGACTGAGGGAAATAAGACTCATTTCATGCCATCATGTTTTTCAGTAAGTCTTAAATAACTGCTAAAATAATAAGGCCTCGTCATTCTGTTAGTGTGATTAAATACCTCACAAACATCAGACACTGATCTTCACATTACAGAATTTTAAGTTGTCACAAAGAAACAGATTTTCATCCAGAGGATTCATTTCTACTCAGTTAATAATGTTCGAGAACTGGGGCGTCCAATCCTGCTCCTGGAGGGCCAACATCCCGCACAGTTTAGCTCCAACACACTTGCCTGGAAGTTTCTAGTGAGTCTGAAAACCTTTGCTGTGTTCAGAATCACCCCCTATATCCTCATTCACTATTCCCTACATCAGTCCACTAATATAGTGAATGAGTGAATGAAAACATGTGTGTGAATTCAGACACTGAGTGCACTGGAAAATTATTTGAAACTGAGCAAACTGACAACTCCACTAGTAAGATGAAAGGATTTATCTTGAACTCTGTCATGGCAATTATGTATAAACCTTATTTAAATAATGTAATAATTAATTAAAAAGTAATTGCCTGTATTATATTACGCTGTAGCCACATTGGACCAGTGGTTTGGAAAACGAATCTGCGGGCGCCATCTTCTGGATAGATGTAGGAATTTATTCAGCACGACCCTCACAGTGCATTATGGGTATTCTATAGCCACTGAGTGAACATTAAGCCTGGTTCACACGGGACGATTTTAAAATTGTCGGCCGATTTTCCAAACCTGAGAGACCCCACACACGGGGATAAAAAATCACGGGTCTAACAGTTTTGGTCGTACAGTGTGTGGTGCGCAGCCACACGGCAAAATCAACACATCACACACGAACTGATTTGACTCCCGAGCATTCCCAGATCAGACGGGAAATCGCGCAAAATACCTCGAGATCAAACGTGACTTCAGAGTAAACAATCATAGCGGACGAAGAAGATGCAGTGGCAATAGTTTGTCATTTGTTTTTAACCGGAAAAAAACGTTATCAGAAGAAAAGGCGATGATCTCCGACGTCCACCGGACTTTCTGGTGCGCCATGCCGCCGGCTGTTTTGATTATATTTCCCGGAGTTTCCTCGCCGCCTCGTCACCTCGCTTTCTGATTGGCTACACTCCACAGTCCACAGGCTGCGTGCTCGGGGGACACCACACACGAGAAGAAATCGGGCCAAATAAATCCAACATGTTGGATATCCCCGATTTGAGATCGGAGCGGTCCCGACGTCCTTCCGAGCAGACGAGAGCAGCCTTAACACACCACACACAGCAGGAATATCTGATCAGATTATTTTACGATAATCGGAGCATCCTTAAGATTGTCGGAAGGGCTGAATCGGGGCTAAAATCGGCCTAATTATCCTGCCGTGTGAACCAGGCTTAAGTTGTACACTTGTTATTGCAGTGCATTGTGGGATCTGAATGAATGCCCTTGACAACATCCACTATGGTTTTGGATGCCATCACAAATGGCTGTTTGCTCAAATAGTGCCCTATTTTAGGGTATGTGCAGATTTCAGACACAGCTCTTGATTAGCTGGTTCAGGTGTGTTTAATTATGGTTGAAGCTAAACTCTGCAGGACAGTTTGGGCGCCCCTGACACAGACACATTCTAGTTTTAGGTTTTTTACAACCATGAAATTACATTCCCACTACACTGCAAGGTGTTTTGACACAACCTAAAAATGACGACATGATGAAGCTATGATGATTCTGGAGCGGCGTGTTTCTTCTGGTGAGTCTGAAAACCCCATTTAAAAGCGAATCTCTCGCCACAGATGGAGCAGCGGTAAGGTTTCTCTCCTGTATGCATTCGCTCATGGACTTTCATGCCACTTGACCGAGCAAAAGTCTTGTCACAATGTGAACATTTAAAAGGTTTTTCTCCTGTATGAGTCCTCTTGTGTAGTTGTAAGTCACTTGGCTTGTAAAAACTCTTCCCACAATCACCACAGTGATATGGTCTTTCTCCAGTGTGAACTCTCATGTGAATTCTGAAAGAAAATGGACTAGCAAAGCTCTTCCCGCAGTAGGAGCACAGGTACGGTTTCTCTCCGGTGTGAATCCTCTCATGGGTTTTCCGGTGAGTCGAATGATGGAAACGTTTCTCACAGTGTGAACACTGATACGGTTTGACATCAGAGTGTATTTTTTGGTGTAACTTTAGAGAAGTTGAGTTTGTAAAGGTTTTCTCACATTCACTGCACTGATACGGCCTCTCATTGCTGTGCATGAGTAGATGTTTCTTCAGACTGGTTTCGTATTTCATGCTCTTCTTACAGTGAGGGCACTTGTACAGGCTCTCATTGGTGTGTGCGAGTAGATGGCTCTTCTGGTACGGCCTTTCATTGGTGTGAATGAATAGATGTTTCCTCAGATTAGATCCATCTCTGAAGCTCTTCTCACATTGAGGGCACTGATACAGCCTTTCATTGGTGTGTATGCGTAGATGGCTCTTCAGATGGGATCCCTGGTTGAAGCCCTTCTCGCAGTAAGGACACTTGTACGGCCTCTCATTGGTGTGTGTGAGTAAATGGCTCTTCAGATGGGCTCTCTGTTTGAAGCTCTTCTCACATTCACTGCACTTGTACGGCCTCTCATTGGTGTGAATGCGTAGATGGCTCTTCAGACTTGATCCCTGGGTGAAGCTCTTCTCACAGTGAGGGCACTGGTACAGCTTTTCCTCCCTGTCCATATGAGTCGCCTTATGACGGTAAAAACTAGAAGAGGAATTACATTTCTTCCCACACTGATCACAATGAAACTCTTTCTTCTTGTGCTCTTTTGAATGACATCTCTTTTCTTCTGAGGTAGAAAAGCTGATGTCACATATCTTGCAGGTGAAGTCTTTCTGTTCAGTGTGTTTTCTCTTACGTCTCACGAAATGTTCCTGTTTGCTGAATGTTTTTCCACAGTCGGTCACTGTCTGTCGCTGTTTGGATGTAGAGGCAGTTTCTTCATCAGAAGATGAACCAGCGTCGTCATCTGAAAAGAACATAATGGGCATAAGTCAAGTCATCTTCATTTATAAAGCGCTTTTTACAATATAGTTTGTTTCAAAGCAGCTTTACAGTGATAACTGGAAAATAATTAAACAAAGTTTGTTTCTAGAAGAAAATAGCATCATAGCTTCAGTAAGTTCAGTGAAGCTTCATTTTTGTTGTAAAAAAAGTTATCAATTTAGTTCATTTTTATATATATAGCCACTCTAGAGAAAACCATACATTCACGAGTTCACACTGTTGTGAGATAAAAGTCAAGTCAAGTCACCTTCATATTTATACAGTTGGTAGTCAACCAGAATGCCTACTACCACCGCGGCAAAAATAAACCAGTCGCATTCGCGAAATACAGGTGGTACAAAGGGACATTTTGCAAAACAGCTGCAATTGCCGCATTTTGAAATGTAGGCTAAGTGGAGGTGTGAACTAATTTATATCTCTGTTTGTAGGCTATCTGTTTATTATAATAAAAAAAAAGCAGCACAAGGTCTTAGAAAAACTTTATTATTTCAACAAGAATGAGACTGATTTGTAAAAAATAAACAAATAAAACAGGCAATCATATATATTGATTTAGATGATTTAACGAGTTTAGACAATTCTTCCTCTCCTATAGCAATGAATGAATAAAATTTTTCCTCAGGGAGACTACAATGCACTGTCTGATGCAATACTGTAGTAGACGGTTGCATAATTATAATTTTCTCTAGTATTATCAATCTTGTAAGTAAAGAAGTTCACAAAGTCATTACTGCTGTGCTGTTTGGAAACATCTGGGGTTGAAGCTTTATTTCTCGTTAATTTAGCCACTGTTTCAAATAAATACCTAGGGTTCTGTTTGTTTTCTTTTTAAGAGGGTTGAAAAATAAGCAGATCTAGCCGTTTTTAAGGCCTTCCTGTACGCAATTGTGCTTTCTTTCCATGAAATGCGAAGAACCTCTAGTTTTGTTTTCTTCCAGTTACGCTCCATTTGTCTGATATGTCTGAAGTTCAAAACAAACTTGCTGATGGTAAAAGACAAAGAGCTTTGCATAATAAAAATGCGTGCCTTGAATTTATTCAATTGTGTTCGACAATCACAAAAGGATCACTAAACTTTTCTGGTCAAAAAAGGTAGAAACATACCTGAAGGATCAAATTCTTCATCATCGTCGTCAACATTATCATTATTCTGATCTTCATCATCCTCTTCCTCCTCATGGCTCTGTTGTTGTTCCTCTGCTGTGGTTTCTTCTCCTCGTCTCTCTATCAGGTTCCTGCAGTCCTCCAGTTTGACGGAGCACATCTTCATCTGC
Organism: Leuciscus idus; assembly: GCA_021554675.1. Lineage (NCBI taxonomy): Eukaryota > Metazoa > Chordata > Actinopteri > Cypriniformes > Leuciscidae > Leuciscus > Leuciscus idus. Next base: position 5,122,967 of record CM038623.1, read on the forward strand.
TGTTCTCCAGCATTACAGTCAGAGGTTTGATCAGCGGATCCATTATCCTGAGCGTCAGTATAACACAGTAAAGTGAGACTGCACTCTGAGTCTCTGGATCTCTGATCTCTGACACTCCAGAGGGAATCCTGAGATTCTTTTCCACTATCCTCATCATAGTCAATCTCATCATCATCCTCCTCCTCCTGGCTCTGTTGTTGTTCCTCTGCTGGGGTTTCTTCTCCTTGTCTCTCTATCAGGTTCCTGCAGTCCTCCAGTTTGACGGAGCACATCTTCATCTGCTGTTCTCCAGCGTTACAGTCAGAGGTTTGATCAGCGGATCCATGATCCTGAGCGTCAGCATCCTAACAAAATAGATAAACAAATAAAGAACAACCTGTTGATATTAGCCTCATTACTCAGCAGTTATCTCTAGTGGTTATATTGGTGATTTGTTTGCATTTTGCTGCTGGCTTAATTTGAGATGTGCATAAGAAGTGAGAAGCTAACAAAACTTTGGTTTGATTGAGCTGAAGGATGAAATGATGAGCTGCTCAAACCTCTCTGTTGGGGTTGTCTCCTCTTTCTCTCAGCTTTGCCTCCAGTGACGCCACCTCTTTCTTCAGCTGACAGATTTCAGTGATGAAATCCTCAATATCCAGCATGGACAGATCAGTTCCTACTGATTTACAGCAGATCACATCCATCTGCACTGTCATGGTCAACATCTGAAAACAAACACATCATGAGCAGAACTAAAGAAAATATCTTATTTTTGTAGAATATTCATAAACATTTCATTTCAGATGGAAATTTGTTTTGAGTCACCACAGAGCATGAATATTATCAAATGTTACAATATTATATGCATATATTAGACATGATATGGTAAGGTTTCTGCTCATTTCTCACGAAACTGTGCTTTAAGTGTCTAGATTTTAAAATTAAACATTGTATTAGTGTATACGAACTATTGTTGACTACAAATACAATGATTAAAATGTGGTTTACTTAAGTAAAACAAGAGGACCTTTATGGTTACTATAGTAAAACCATGGCGAGGAAAAGCTATTAAATTCATTAAAAGCTAGAGTAAGAAAAGGAACAAGTAAACCGCTAAAACGCATAATGAATAACAGATTAAACACCCACCGTCTGAGAGTTCCAGTTGTCTTGCTTTCTTCGGTGCTTTTACTGGCAGACTAAATAAAGTCACAGCGCCTCCTACAGTACGAGCGACGGAGTAAAAGAGTAGCTTCACCAAACCTAATTTCTCTTATTAAAAATACAATTGTATTCTACTGGCGTTGCCTAGTGACTAATACTAATGAAACGACTGTTTGTTAGTCAGTCAGGCGGTATATCAAAATGACCGTTAATATTTGAATTACGCAAATTCGCGGCTTTCTGTGGAAGACAGGAGAAAGCGCGCGCAGATCAGAGGCGCACTGTACATAAGGTAACATGTTCCAGACGCTCTCGGTTTGAAATAAACGCTGTTCTTCACTTTCTGTTGATCTGTGAATCCTGAAAAAACACTGTTAGTCAGTTTCTACGGTGACGCATTGCTGCCACATATTATTTTTCCCCCTCAATTATGTCGTAATAACGAGATCTTATGTCGTTTTAACGACATCTTTTTCTCATAATAACGAGATCTTATGTCGTTAAAACGACATCTTTTTTTTGCCCTTATAAGGACATGTGTAGTCACGTAGCCTACAAAATATGCCTTTATCCACATCAAATTGACAGCCTATCGCGCCTTTATCACACGTTCAAAAAGCTTAAGCAAATAGTAGCAGCCCCCAATTTTTGCAAAATTAATCAATGAGGCCCTTTTTTGAAAATATATTTTAAATAGGCCTATACGTTTTTTATATATATATATATATATATATATATATATATATAAAACGTATAGGCCTATTTAAAATATATTTTCAATTACCTATATTTTCAATTGCCTATTAACAAAAATAAATCTTATATATATATATATATATAAGATTTATTTTTGTTAATAGGCTATATCTTCATTCATTACCTAGAGATATAATTAACCAAAAAGTAGTCAAAACACATCTAACAGAAAATTTTACAACATTGTGTTCTTATTTTGTTTAATTTATGAAATGTCAATCTTCGTCTTTATAACAGAAGATACAATACAATACAAAAATCTTCAAGATACAGCCTACAATCTTCACATAACGGATTGTCACCTTATAAACAGTCCTTTGTGTGGTGGAATAAGCAATGCTATATAGAAATATGGTTAGTATCTTATTTTAAATTTTATTTTATTATTTTATTAGTTCATTAATTATGCTAACTCAACTAATTAAATGTGAAGAGCTGGATACTAATTACTAATGAAATAATGTCAAATATTAAATGTAGGCTACTGATTAGAGTTGCCATAGACTAAAGGATTTTTTTAGACTAGTAGTCATTCATTTAAGCAATTAGGACTAATCGTACGTTTATATCGGTTTATATTCAATCCTGGGTGCATATAGCCTATATTCCGCGCTCAAGCACATGCATAAAACTTGCCGCAAAGCGCCGGCAAAAGTAGGCTAATGATATAATAAATGTAGGCTATCTGAAAAAAAAAAAATAACGAAGCATTTTAATTGTTTATTAATGAACTAGTCTTTTCTAAATCAGTGTAGGCTGCCTGCATACATCTCCATACATCTCCGCTGTAATGTAGCCTAGATGCGCCTTTCATACGGACAGGATTAGCCTACATAATCAGATGGTACCTTATTTGCTTTCGATTGGATTTTTTTTCGTTGGTGGACATTTTTTTTATAAACTTTATAGTTATATTTCTCATGTCTGTGAGGCTTGTCTATACACAGTTTGTCAGTTCATTTTTGAGGCGCGCTCCAATTCACAGAGATCATGAAAGCACGCCCTGTTCGTTTTCTTTTATTTTACAAAAGCACACCGTTTTCTTGTTGTTGTGAGTTTACACAAATAAAAGTTGCGACTGATGTATTATTATTTTCTGTATGACCAGAAATGATGGAGTATTTTAAGTTGTTTCCACTGTTGATAGGAAAATGCGAGTGATGACACCGGCGCCTCCATCCATGTAGTGCGCGCTCCACACTCCGCAGAAACAGATGGATATGCGCTTCATAATAGCAAACAGCGAGCGGCCATGCCAGACGGATAATCCTCTTCATGTTTAACTAATCAAATTCTGTTGCATTTTATTGCGCCAGTTTGAAAAGGGCGGCTGATACACTTAGCCTATACAGATAAACGCCCAACGCTGTTGTTTTTCTTTAAACAAATTCGTTTAGGCTTTAAAATAAATATTGTTTATGGGCTAATTAATGCCACAATAATTTGTTTATTTTATTGGCTAATTGTATTTTTCATTTTTGTTTTGCATTGAATACCATTGAATATTTTCATTGAATGCATTGAATATTTGCTGTGCACCGCAATTCCATCCTCCCATAGAAAGACACGTTAAGAGCCACATATTTTCTTTATAATAAAGGGTTTCTATGGAAGGAAAACGCATAACGTATAATTAAATGCATTGCGTTCATATTCTTTATCACTGAAGCTTTTTCTTTATTATAAGGGTGTATTATTCCATTAAAAAAGGACTGTTTATAAGGTGACAATCCGTTATACATCTTGAAGATTTTTGTATTGTATTGTATCTTCTGTTATAAAGACGAAGATTGACATTTCGTTAATTAAACAAAATAAGAACACAATGTTGTAAAAAATAAACAACTTAGGCTGTGTTCTGTTAGATGTGTTTTGACTACTTTTTGTTTAATTATATCTCTAGGTAATGAAGATATAGCCTATTAACAAAAATAAATCTTATTAGGCCTATATAATAGGCCTATATCATATTAAAAAAAACTTATATATAAAATATAAAAAAGCCTATATAAAATATATTTTCAAAAAGGGCCTCATTAATTAATTTTGCATGATTGGGGGCTGCTACTATTTGCTTAAGCTTTTTGAACGTGTGATAAAGGCGCGATAGGCTGTCAATTTTATGTGGATAAAGGCATATTTTGTACATGACTACACATGTCCTTATAAGGGCAAAAAAAAAAGATGTCGTTTTAACGACATAAGATCTCGTTATTACGAGAAAAGATGTCGTTAAAACGACATAAGATCTCGTTATTACGACATAATTGGGGGGGGGGGAAATAATAGGCTTGTTTGAGATGAGCAAAATCTGCGCAGAATCGATCACCGGTGATCAGCGCGAGATGCATGCCGGTTAGAAATGTGTCCGAGTGCGGTCCGCCTTGCTCTGATGTCATGCTGACGTATGTCAAAAATCTCTCGCGAGCGCAAGGCGCACCTGTCGGATTCTGCAGTCGAGCGCAGTTGCTCTCCACTGACTGCGCTGATCAAAAGCATGATGGGAAACGACTTGCTGACGACACAGCTTAATGTTCATTGGTTTAAACAACCGTGATGTATGACTCTGTCTGTGTGTTCCTACTTCCTACTACTTGTATCGCAATGATTTAATAAAGATAAAAGATAAAATAAAATAAAATAAAAAATAAAAAAACAACAACCGTGATGTATTGTTCTCTTTTAAAATGTTTGATTTTAAAACTCTGATATCATGTTTTATGTATGTGTGAATATTCCCAAACTATCTAACAGTGCGATCTCTATGGATTATGCAATGTATTTTTTATAAAAAAGAAAAGAAAAAAAAAACACATGTCTGTATTAAAGAAAAAAGACTGATAAACATGTATTTGGAATGGAATTAAATAATAGGCTACTTTGGGTGTCTTGTTCATTATATTTATTTTCATATAAAAGCAACAGAACTTAAATTCCATCCAGTTTATTAGCAACACTGTGCACGAGCGTGAATCCCGCGAATCCCGCGATATCCATCTTTGATCTCACAGGTGTCAGATCCACTGCGAGAAGAGAGAACTGTCCGGCTTGCCTGCGCTTTTTTCACTCCTCCTCTCACTGCAGCCGCCTACTCTCGACTACATTTCAGGCGAGGCGAGGCGCATCTCAAACAAGCCTCTCATGTATGTGGCAGCAATGCGTCACCGTAAGTTTCCACACCTCACGTATCAGCATATAATTTCTGCGTCATGTGACACAGACGACTGTAGTAACATCCAATCAAAATACAGAAAATAGAAAAATACAGAATACAGGGGGAAAAATATTGAATATTGATTCAAATAGAAAAGAGTGATTTTAAATTGGAAAAATGTATTTGCTATTTTTCTGCACCTCCTCCAGCAAAACACAGGCAAGAAGAAATTAAGCAGGCCGGCTATAAACACACGCTCCCTGAGACAAACAGAGAGAAGTTACACAATAACTTGCATTATTAATTGCATTAAACTGCTTTAATGAATGCTGAGATATGACTTGGTTACTGGTAAGTACAGGCTTGACTCCTGTTGCACATTAATACAGACAGTATTTGAGGCGCTACTGTAAGCTGGTTTGTGAACGAGATATTTCACGATTCACACCTGTAAGTAAATGCAATTGTCAATCCAGAAAACTGACAGTGTGACCTTATAACATGTTACTGTACCTGTAGTGTATTATTTCATATCCATGTCTGGATCATTTCAGCTTTGTGTAAGAAAGTGACTGAGGGAAATAAGACTCATTTCATGCCATCATGTTTTTCAGTAAGTCTTAAAGGGGACATATCATGCTAAATGCACTTTTTTAGCCCTTAAATGCATTTTGTTGTATATTTGGAGTGTTTAGAAGTACAGAAAAGATGAAATTATTCTCTTCAGGTGCTTCGTTGATATCTTTATATTCTGTTTTGGTCATATTTTTCAACCGGTTCAGATTTTTCTGTTATCTATGACGTTTTTTTAACTATCACGTCACAGTATTTGCAGCGGAACTGCCAAATAAGGACATTGACTTCCGGCCCAACACTTCGAGCAATCCGCCATTATTATTTCTCGCTGCAATTTTGTAGCCCAAGCTAAAGGATGCAGAAGTTACGAGAGGGTAAGTTAAAATGTTCGGTTGTTGGATGTAGTAACCCACACGCTTCATTACACCGTCTAATTTAGATGAACTGCCGCGCTTGTGACAGGAGCATGTTTAACTGAAAGAACGAGCAGAGAGAGAGACCCGGTCGCGCGCGCGCTCACTCTCTCTCTTCAGAGCCAGGCGAAAGTGTAAACAAGACATCACCGTCTCCAAACTAGACGCTGTCTTGCTCTCTCTCCCTCGGACATATTAATCAAAATAAATCGACACGGTGGTAAAAGGTCGGAAGACCAAAGTTTCATGTGTAAATACAGTACACACCATTGCGATACATCCATATGAAGACGTTGTTCTGCAGGTTCGTCGTCTTCATTTTCATCTCGCTCCGGCTCTGGCTCGAACATGTAAGGCTGGCTGGACAAGTCTTCCGTTGTTGACATTTTGTTAATAACGTGTGTATAAAAGTTTCTGTGCGCTAGATAATCCTATCTCTGCTACCAGACTACAAAAATGGCCGAACGGGGTGGAGTTGAACCGAGTGTCACCGCTACAACCTGGAGAGGGGGCGGGGTATGAAGTGTCTCAATATTATTTAAAGAGACCGCACCAAAACGAGTTGCTTTCAGAAGCACATTAGAAAAGGGGTAAAAAAGGGGCCTGTGGAGCTATAATAATGAGGAATTCAGACCCAAGCATTGCAGTTCCGCTTTATATAGACTACAAATGTATGATTTATATGTAAAAAGGAACAATTTAAAAGCATGATATGTCTCCTTTAAATAACTGCTAAAATAATAAGGCCTCGTCATTCTGTTAGTGTGATTAAATACCTCACAAACATCAGACACTGATCTTCACATTACAGAGAATTTTAAGTTGTCACAAAGAAACAGATTTTCATCCAGAGGATTCATTTCTACACAGTTAATAATGTTCGAGAACTGGGGCGTCCAATCCTGCTCCTGGAGGGCCAACATCCCGCACAGTTTAGCTCCAACACACTGGCCTGGAAGTTTCTAGTGAGTCTGAAAACCTTTGCTGTGTTCAAAATCACCCCCATACCCTCATTCACTATTCCCTACATCAGTCCACTAATATAGTTCACTTGAAGGAGTGAATGAAAACGAGTGGGTGATTTCAGACACTGAGAGCACTGGAAGGGCTGCCGCTTTAGCATAGTTTGTGCTGGTTAATAATCATTTGAAACTGAACAAACTGGCAGCTCCAGTAGTGAGATGAAAAGATTTATCTTGAACTCTGTCATGGAAACTATGTATAAACCTTATTTAAACAATTTAATAATCAATTAAAAAGTAATTTATACCTGTATGATATTATGCCGTAGCCAATTGGACCAGCGGTTTGGAAAATGAATGGATGGATGATTGAGCTGCAGGCGCCATCTTCTGGATAGATACAGGAATTTATTCGGCACGACCCTCACAGTGCATTATGGGTATTCTATAGCCGCTGAGTGTACATTGGTTGAATACTCTCCATTGCAGTGCATTGTGGGATTGAATGAGTGCCCTCAATTACATCCACTATGGTTATGGACAACACAACAAATAACTGTTCGCTCAAATAGTGCCCTATTTTAGGGTATGGGCAGATTTCAAACACAGCTCTTGATTTGCTGGTTCAGGTGTGTTTAATTATATTTAGAAATAAACTCTGCAGAGCAGCGGCCCACTAGGAGCAGGTTTGGGCAACACTACAAGGTTGTTGTTTTTTTAAACAAAACCTAAAAATGATTACATGATGAAGCTATGACGGCTCTGGAGCGGTGTGTTTCTTCTGGTGAGTCTGAAAGACCCCTTTAAAAGCGAATCTCTCGCCACAGATAGAGCAGCGGTAAGGTTTCTCTCCTGTATGCATTCGCTCATGGATATTCATGGCACTTGATCGAGCAAAAGTCTTGTCACAATGTGAACACTTAAAAGGTTTTTCTCCTGTATGAGTCCTCTTGTGTATTTTTAAGTCACTTGCATTATAAAAACCCTTCCCACAATCACCACAGTGATACGGTCTTTCTCCAGTGTGAACTCTCAGATGAACTTTGAAAGAAAATGGACTAGCAAAGCTCTTCCCGCAGTAGGAGCACAGGTACGGTTTCTCTCCGGTGTGAATCCTCTCATGGGTTTTGCGGTGAGTCAAATGATTGAAACGTTTCTCACAGTGTGAACACTGATACGGTTTGACATCAGAGTGTATTTTTTGGTGTGCCTTCAGAGATTTTGAGTCCTTAAAGGTATTTCCACATTCACTGCACTGGTACGGCCTCTCATTGGTGTGTGCGAGTAGATGGTTCTTCAGATGGGATTCTTGGTTGAAGCTCTTCTCACATTGAGTGCACTGGTACAGCTTTCCCTCCCTGTGGTATTTCTTATGAGTTGAAAGATGTCCTTTGGTGCGGAAATACTTGTTACACTCGCTGCATTCGAAAGGCTTTTCACCACTGTGCGTTTTCCGTCTATGACGATAGAGACTAGAAGAGGAATTAAAATTCTCTCCACACTGATCACAATGAAACTCTTTCTTCTTGTGCTCTTTTGAATGAAGTCTTTTCTCTTCTGAGGTTGAAAAGCTGATGTCACATATCTTGCAGGTGAAGTCTTTCTGTTCTGTGTGTGTTCTCTCATGTCTCGCTAAATGTCCCTGTGAGCTCAATGTTTTCCCACAGGTTACGCAGGAGAAACTCTTCACTGTCTCTCGCTCTTTGGATGTAGAGGCAGTTTCTCCATCAGAAAATGAACCAGCGTTGTCATCTGAAAGGAGCAAAATGGGCATAAAATATTGAACTTTTTAAATAACTTCTAAAGTTGAATGATCACTCAAAATAAAATTGAAATTGTGAACTTAGTGCGTTTATCAAACCGCAAAGGCTGTGTTGTACATAAATACAAAGTCTGATGTGATATTTTACACGCATGCAACTCTTAATATGCCATTCTCAGTAGCTGCGTTTCCATTACCCTTCAAATTGCGCAAATTGGAATGGCGAATTGAAAATACGCCTAATGGAAACACGTCAATTTCGCAAAAACTCCCATTTAGTTTTTCAGGCAATTCAAAAAAGTTATATTTCACAAAACTAGAATGGAAAAGGTTTTTCGCATTTACAGGTCACCTGGTGTACATAAAAGTCGATCATTCTTTAAAGAAGGTGAAGTATGTTTGGACAAAAGACGAGACAGAGTTCTTCATTAAACTTCATTAAAAAGTATCACGGGAATACTGGATTCTGCACAACAAAGAAATGCCACAATTAACACCTTGATGCAGATAACAGGGAGAAACACCCAGAAACACCTCATACGTGGACGCTAACAAGTATAAGAGGCTTTTCTTGCCATTAATGCTAGGATAACACACCTACGTCTCCTTCGGTTAATAATAATGGCTAGTGCGGTGGCTGAGATATACATAAACCTACCGACATCCATTGCAATGATTATTAGAATGACTTATCGTCAAAAACTTTTAGTCACATAACATGGAATAATGGAAATGCTGTCGTAATAGTTTCGCAATAGTTTTTTATCGACATTTACATAGATACGATTTTTACAATTTATTAAGGATAAAAACAATTCTGTTAATTCAACATATCTGGTCACAAAAGGAAGAAACATACCTGAAGGAACAAAGTTATCATCATCCTCATTCTGATCTTCATCATCCTCCTCCTCATGGCTCTGTTGTTGTTCCTCTGCTGTGTTTTCTTCTCCTCGTCTCTCTATCAGGTTCCTGCAGTCCTCCAGTTTGACGGAGCACATCTTCATCTGCTGTTCTCCAGCGTTACAGTCAGAGGTTTGATCAGCGGATCCATGATCCTGAGCGTCAGTATAACACAGTAAAGTGAGGCTGAGCTCTGAGTCCTGTGTGTCTCTGGATCTCCAGACTGAATCCTGAGCTTCTGTCCCATCAGTCACACACACTGAAACCTTCTCCAGATCCTGACAAAACAGATAAACAAAGAACAACCTGTTGATATTAGCTTCATTATCTCTAGTGGTTGTACTGGTGATTTGTTTGCATATTTTGCTTCTGTCTTAACTTGAGATGTCCATAAGAAGTGAGAAGCTAACAAAACTTTGGTTTGATTGAGCTGAAGGATGAAATGATGAGCTGCTCAAACCTCTCTGTTGGGTTTGTCTCCTCTTTCTCTCAGCTTTGCCTCCAGTGACGCCACCTCTTTCTTCAGCTGACAGATTTCAGTGATGAAATCCTCAATATCCAGCATGGACAGATCAGTTCCTACTGATTTACAGCAGATCACATCCATCTGCGCTCTCATGGTCAACATCTGAAGACAAACATCATCATGAGCAGAACTATAGAAAATAACATCTTATGTTTGGGAATACTCAGAAATATTTATTTCGGATGTAAATATGTTTGTTTATTTTCAAAAACCAGCACAGAGCAAGAATATTATACATATATGATTTTATACTATATAGAAATGTTATAATATATTATATAATTACATGCATATTCAGATATTAAACATGGTATTGTCAGATTACTCATTTCTATCGCAACTGTTTAAACTTTAACCATTGTGTTTATACTAACTATTGTTTACTAGAAATATCATGTTTAAAACATGGTCACTGTAGTAAAACTATAGGACATTTGTTATGGTTACTTTTCATACGGCGAGCGAGCGAGGAAAAGCGTCATGTGAGATAAAACAAAGACAGAAAAGATAACAACTAACTAGTACATAAACAGCTAAAACACATAATGTAAAACAGTCACACTTACCATCTGCTCCAGTCTTTCTTTCTTCAGTGGTTTTACGAGTACACTAAACTAAAGAATGTCACAGCGCCAACTACAGTGCTAGCGATGTAGTTAGAAGAGAAGAAGTGAACTGAAGGTTCGGCTGAGTTGGGACTCGGGAGCCTCACAAAACTATTGATTTTTACATTAAGACATCGATAATAAACGAATGTTATCAGTCAGCCGGTAAATCAAAATGATGCGAGTTCGCGGGTTTCTGTAGAGAAAGCGCGCGCAGTAGTGCAGTAGCGCGTGTAATATTGCAGTTAAAATACCACCACTGAGATATCGATCCGATAATAATCTACTGTACGTTTGAGTTAATTGTCGTTTTATCATTCTCAGGTAGTATAGAAAGTGTAAGTTGATTTGAACATTGACACAACCAACTCTGTGTCTGGACATTTTCACAAAAACTTCGCCATGAAATAGGTCAATATCGATGTCATGGAGTATGTGTGTTTTCATATGACCACCTGATGGCGATATATTAAAAGCTGTACAATCAGCTGAACATCAGATATAAAACCCAGCTGGACCCATACAGAAATAAGCATCGAAACATTGGGCAGAATAAGCAACAGCTCAGTCTCTTCTGTAGGAGATTTTGACTGACGCATGAGAAATGACCTGAAGTATTTGCCCTAATAGTGTTTCCTCTGGGTCACAGTAATACCATTAATGTCTGGTCACTTCCTGCCCCAAAGGTCATGTCAACATTATCTTTATCTCTTTCTTTTTTAAATTTTATTTTCCCATACTTGTAAACATTATTTCAAACAATATACAAGTTATGACATAATAGTTAACAAGAGAAATTATGTAAAATAACCTAATTAACCTGTTGAAAATCTTCCTATAAGAAATGGAAAAGGAGAAAGAAAAAAAGAAAGAAATAGAGAGAGAGGATTAAAGATTAAGATTAAAAGCATGAAGATAAAGATCAACTGTTTTAAGAAGCAATATTAAACATGGTACAAATGTGGCTTTCTTGTGTATTTACATTTATGGCTTATAAAACTTACCAATAAATAAAATGATATTTATACAAAAACTTGCTTTGATTAGATTCTTGTCGTAAAAAAAATAAAAAATAAATGGAAAATAAATAATGTGTCTATAAGATAAGGAAAAATCATGACACATTTTGGACAATCAAGGCATTAACATTCCTCCAGATAACGACACTCCCAAAACAAGTGACCTACAGTTTCAGACCAAACTTCACAAAGAGAGAGATGTGTCGATGTTACTTTTAAGTTTCTGCAAAAAAAAAAAAAATACTTGACAGGGTAAAATCTGTAAATAATTTAGATATTTCTTTAACTTTATTTTTTTAAAGAGCATGCGGCCACTTAAATTTTTTTTTTTTTTTTTTTTAAGATATTCCAATAAGAAATGATAGATGGAAATGAGGTGACAAGGTCCAAAAATAAAGACCTGAACATTTTTTTTTTAAAACTGTGTGGCGGTAAATTATGCTTGTAAATACGCATGCCAAAAGCATTTGTTGATGATAACTGGAAAGTTTAATAGGAAGTTTACTTATAAAATAATTGTGCATTAAAAGGAAATGTATACATTACACTCCAAATAGAATATTGATATTGGAGGAAGCATTTCAGCAATTCATTTTAAAGAAATTATAAAGGGAGTCAAAATCAATCAAATTTATCGCCTTATTGGAATTTTAATTCCAAATAAGTTGAATAAGTTGATTCAATTTTAAGTTGATTCAATTTCAGTTTCAATTTTATGAAACTGATTTTCTAATAGTTATTATCTAGTTATTTTTCAACTTGGAAGTGGATTTATCCACTAATAAGGACTGAGCAGCACACGGAGAAGGCTTCTGCTTTAGTAACTCTTTCTCTCTTTCTCTTTTACTGTATCTCATCTCTGTTCTTATGTGAGAAGCTCCGCCCACTGAACCACAAGCCCCGCCCCTCAGATATGATATTGGCAGCGCTTTCTGCTGATTTGTGCATTTATTTGTTTACTGCACATAAAACCGTTGAAGGCCTTGCATTGATTATCTGATATTCCCACTCTCACAAAGACACACAAACAGAGAGACGCATGCAAACTGTTAAACTGCTGGAAAGGAAACATCTGCTCGCCTCAGGCTCCGCCCACTCGGTGCTCTAAGAGAAATAAAGGCCTCATGTCTAACGTTTGTTCTCTCAGAGTCTTTAAGCTTTTATGTGCCCAAGCTTTTTGTTACATAAATATTTACTGCATTAGTCCGGTCATTCACACACACACACACACACACACACACACACACACTCACTCACTCTCACACACACTCACAAACAGACACACACAAACACACACGCACACACATTCTCTCTGTCTGTCTCCTTTAGTTGTCGTGGACTAATGGGAATTAAAGTTGTATTTCCTCCACACACACAGTTCGCGGGGTCATGGGAAAGGTCAGGAAAAGAGACACAGAATTTCAACTTATTTTAAATAATTATTAAATCACTTACTTGACTTGACAGTGTGTGTGTGTGTGTGTGTGTGTGTGTGTGTGTGTGTGTGTGTGTGTGTGTGTGTGTATGTGTGTGAGAAAGAAAGACTAAACACACTCAGGAAATGGTAAGCCAGAAGACCCTGAAGCTTTCAGCTGGAGTTTTATACTCATTTTGTGAAGCTTTTGTTTCACAATACTTCAGTCTTCAATGTACAAAGTTCACACAATACTGACTGTCTTCATCTTCAACACTACAAACAGAGACGTGTTTGTTTCACCTTCTTTTTATTTACTCATTTCATAGTTTGTCCTCATCTGTTTGAGATTCATTACAAACACTGAAAATGAAGAGAGAAGAAACAGGCTTTCAAAAATGATATAAATCAGATTCACAGCTGATCAGTTCCTCAGAAGAAGTGAAGGCTTTCGCTGTCGACTGATAATAGACCACATCTAAACCACACGGAGAGGCCAGGCGTCTTCTTTCAACAAACCACACTCACACACAGAAATGCATCAGTGAAATATCTGTGCACAAAAACAAAATATAATTCATATATTAATCAACAAATACTTTTTTTTACACTGCACATTAGCAGATAGATCAGCGCACATGCAACTCATAATGCAGATTGACACAAACACTCACCGAACACAATGTTCTTTGGTTTGATTAACAGTCAATGGAAAGCAATACGAGTGAGGCCGCTCACCTTCACATGATGAGTCTAGTCTTGTGTCACGGTCAGATCCATCAGGACACGTGCATTTATAAGAGCCAATGGTGTTCACACACTTCAGACCATCTGTGCATGCAGAGGTCTTCTCAAGACACTCATTGAAATCTGTTGGGGAAACAGTTGGTATTAATCATAGTATTTTAATCATAGTAGTCATTAGTAATCATAGTTTATCCCATAAACCCCTCTCGTACCCACACACTGTCCGGTTGTTTCCGTGAAATTGGGTGGATTTGATTGAAATCCTTCATCACAGGTGCAGAAGTAACTTCCATGTGTATTGAAACACTGAGCGTTTTCGCCACACAGATTCGGCGTCTCACACTCATCTTCATCTTAAGAGAGGCAGGAATCAAGACAGAAATATCATTACAAAGTTTAAAAACTACAGTTACACAAATTCCCTCTTCTGAGTGACATACAGAGCATTAACTGTGTATTATGCACATTATGATTGTATTAAAACACACAAGGTTCTCATTACCGACACAGGTCCTATTTTTTAATGTTTTGAATCCAACGCCACATCCATGAGACTCACTAGACAGCAGGAAAAAACCTGATGAAGAAAAAGAAGATCTGTAGAATTATCTGTTTTTGCATTCATACATTTAGAAAAATATAGAATATATTTAAAAATGTAGACATTTATAATGTTACAAAATATTTCTATCTCAAATAAACTGTCCTTGTGAACTTTTTTTGTTCATCAAAGAAACCTGAAAAATAAAATGTACATCAGGGTTCCCAGAAAAATATGAAGACGCTCAACGGATGATAATCACTGATGATAATCAGAAGTGTTTCTTGAGCTGCAAATCTGTCCGGGTTCTGCCCTGCCTCGTCTGTGTTGTCGGATTCATGTTTCTGTGTTTGTCTTGTGTCTGAGCACATGGCTCTGTCCTGGCCTCCTCTTGTCCCGCCTCCTTGTTTCCCGTGACCACGCCCCCTTGATTAGTCCACGTCTTGTCCTCTTCACTAATTGTGCTCACCTGATCCTCATGTGCTCCGGTCCCTTTATATGGTACCTCTTTCCCTCATGTCTTTGCTGGTTTGTTTTGTGTATGTACTTTGTGGGGTTTTCCAGTTTGTGTTCTGGAAATCATCTTAGCGCTTAAAGGAACACTCCGACTTTTTGGGACTTTAGCTTATTCACAGTACCCCCCAGAGTTAGATAAGTCCATACATACCTTTTTCATTTCTGTGCGTTCTGTAAGTGTTATTTGACGCACCCACCGCTAGCCTAGCTTAGCACAAAGACTGGATGTAAATGGATAATGGTAGCATACTAATCCCAATAAGTGACAAAATAATGCAAACATTTTCCTATTTACATGTTGTGATCCGTATAGTCACAGCGTGTACAAATAACAAGGCTATATGAGACAGAGACCCTTTTTAATCGTATAAATACTGGGAACTATATTCTCACTAGGCGTAGGAGCACAGCTAACGTTACTTGGGCGGAGTGGCTACTTGGGCGGAGTGATTAGCGCAGCACACGAGACGCCCTGTTGATGGTTCCGTAAACAAAACAAACGTGACTAACGAGCTAGACGTGACTTGTGATCATGGCTGACTTTTAGGAATTGTCAGAGGAATTTTACTGTGTATCAAACCAAGATCCCGAACCATATAGTTTTGAGCCAGAATACACAGACGAGGAGTTACAAACTTTGGAAGCTGTTCATTAGCAAGTTGAATGTTACAGTCCTGAGAGTTACATTTAGCGCCGCTCATTTGTTATTGAGCGATACAGTGTGTTCATGACAACACAATAATAACAATAAAGAGGATACACAGAGCCCTTATTCACGTAATAGTGTCACTACTAAGGTTACATTACATTAGCATGGCACTGTTACAGTATGGCTAATGTTAGTCATCTCAAAACATAACGGAACACTTACCGCAGCAACAGGTGATTCAATTTGTCCTGTCTTTATTATCGATGGGATGGCTGTATCCTTTAGCACACGGTTCATGGTCCGTGTGGCAACTTGCATTTTTTCAAAATAGTCGTCTATAGTAAAATGTTCAGAGCAAACGAAATACTTTGTGATGCTGTTTACAGGTGTGTTTGTAGCCATCGATTCATCAGGTCAGCGTTTTTGGTTGGAATTCTATGAAACATCATAGTATTACCTGGTCTCCCCTGTTTATTGTCGCAGCTCTTTACAATACAGCGAACGCCCATGATTGTAAACTATAAATTTACTCTCTAGTAATTGCTGACTCTATTACTCCAACTCTGAGTGAACTCTCTGCTCCTCACCACAGGGCGTCTCGTGTGCTGCGCTAATCACTCCGCCCAAGTAACGTTAGCTGTGCTCCTACGCTTAGTGAGAATATAGTTCCCAGTATTTATATGATTAAAAATGGTCTCTGTCTCATATAGCCTTGTCATTTGTACACGCTGTGACTATACAGATCACAACATGTAAATAGGAAAATGTTTGCATTATTTTGTCACTTATTGGGATTAGTATGCTACCATTATCCATTTACATCCAGTCTTTGTGCTAAGCTAGGCTAGCGGTGGGTGCGTCAAATAACACTTACAGAACGCACAGAAATGAAAAGGGTATGTATGGACTTATCTAACTCTGGGGGATACTGTGAATAAGCTAAAGTCCCAAAAAGTCGGAGTGTTCCTTTAATCTAGTTTTTTGTTTTTTTAAATTAAATATATTTCCCGGTATCAGAGTATCCTTGTTGCTATTTTGTTTCTCCGCTTCTGTTCTGCTTAACTTTTGCTCTCGTTCTTTATAATCTAGTTTGAGTTCTCTTTTGTCTTAGAATTTTAATTGTAGTTATTTTCTTCTTTCCCTGTCTAGTGGAAGACTTGCTTTTCTTTTGCAATTCCAGTTTTGATCTTTAGATCTCTTTTGTTTTACTTTTTCTCATTAGTTTGTGTTTGTTTATTTATTTCTCTATTTTAGTTTCTCTAGTCATTAGAGAGCCTTATCAGGTTTATTTTGGTTCTCTTAACTGTTACTATATCTTGTCTTGAGTCGTCTTGTATGTTCTTCTGTGTGTTCCCTGTATCCCCCGAGTCCCCTGGCCCCTGACTCCTGACCGGTACAGCTATCTAGCTCCTGCGTCAAGCCTCTGGTTCAGTGAGCCTCTACCTGGTGGCGAGACTGGTGATCTGAGATCTACATCGAGCTACGAGTTCCTTGTGTTCCTGTCTGGTCTTTGCTTTGGAGCCGCCTCTATTGCACTCACGTCATCACCATCTTACTGGCGTCGTGTCCCCTGCCCTGCTTTCTGAACTGTGGTTCACGCTTCACTCTCCCTGTTGTCTCAAGTCTTCAGTCTGGTTAAAGGATTAGTTCACTTTCAAAACAAATGTTGCTGATAATTTACTCACCCTGATGTCATCCAAGATATCTATGTCTTTCTTTCTTCAGTCGAAAAGAAATTAAGGTTTTTGAGGAAAACATTCCAGGATTTTTCTACACAGAATGGACTTCAATGGCAACCAACTATACCAATGTTCAAAGAAGGTTCAAATGTCCGTCTCAGTGCAGCTTCAAAGTCTCGACAAGATCCCAGTCGAGAAATAAGGGTCTTATCCAGCGAAACGATCGGTCATTTTCAAAAATAAAATAAAATAATTTTATATATATATAAATATAAATATATATATATATATATATATATATATATATATATTTCACTTTTTAACCACAAATGCCCGTCTTTATACCATCTCTGAGATGCGGCACGTATTACGTCATCAAATTTGAAAGGTCACGAAAAATAAATACAAATAATAATAAATTAAAATTATAAATTTTTCCGTGTCAGAAGATTTTGAAGTTGGAGGAGAAAATGAGTTTTTCGCCCTTCCCTACCTTTTTGAACCGGAGTACACAGACAAATAACTTAGTCCTCGTTTACACTGTCAGTGAAATGTGACCCAATTCCGATTTTTTTGCTCATATGTGACACAGATCGGATGTGTTCTATGACAGTGTAAGCAGGAACAAAACGCATGCATTCGGATATTTCGAGATCGGTTTCAGGCCTCATTCATATGTGGAAATAAATCAGATATAAATCGGATATGTGCCAGTGCGACTGTCATGTAAACAGGCAGATCGGATTTTTCTGAGGCATTAGGCGACGTCTCTGCGGTTTAATGATGAGAGAAAACCTGGACGGATGGCCCGACAAAACGTTGTGTCGTCGTAGGAGAGGAATGTGGACGAACGTTGACACAACATATCAAAAGTTGGCTTGCTCATCCTAAAATTTCGGACCCACTGCTTCTCGTTAAAGCCAACATTTAAACACAATATGCTCCCACCAGTCCTGAGATCTCTCTCGCACACAATAACTGAAGCATGAGCACAGGCTGCAATGATGGCACTTTTCATCCTCCTCCGCCTCATAATCATGGTGATGTTTGGCGATCTTTGCATATATCGCAGAGCTAGCATCAAGCATATTTTGCGTTCGTCCATCTGTGCATGATAATTTAACCCCCTTTAAGCATGCACGATGTTTCAGATAGTATGGCAAATGTAAACGCATTAATCGGATATGGGTCACAGTGGAAAGAACGTGTAAACGGACGGTCAAAAAAATCAGATATAGGCAACAAATCAGAATTGGACATCAAGACCTGCAGTGTAAATGGGGCCTTAGATGACGTGACGCTCGGCGACCTTTCCAACGTGATTACGCAATGCGTGGCACATCTCAGAGATGGTACACGACGAGCATTTGTGGTTAAAAAGTGTGTGTGTGTATATATATATACTGTAATAATAATAATAATAATAATAATAATAATAATTAATAAATAAAATAATTAAAAACATTTATATTTATATATATATATATATATATAAAATTATTATTATTATTATTATTTATGAGCCATTTATGTTTATTGTTGGCATAATATTTTATTTTGTTTGGATATATTTATATTAGTATTTTGGACACTGGGTGACAGTGATTAGATGCACATGGTTGTATATCCATTCTTACATCAGCACTGGAGAATATTCAGCATTGGCTGCTTAAATCCTGCCTGCTATTGAACAAAAAGAAAACTGTTGCCATGATTTTCTCAAAAAAAACTCATAAAACTGGAGCGGTCCAGCGTGTTCCTGGGGGGAGTGGAACTTGACATTGTAGAAGAGTTCAAGTACCTCGGGGTCACACTGGACCCAACACTTTCTTTCAAAAAACACATCAAACTTACGGCGAACAGAATCAAATTCAATTTACATAACTATAAACAAATCAGACCATCAATGACAATTACTTCTGCTAAAATGTTTCTACATTCAATGATATTTTCATATATAGATTACTACATCACAACCTGGTCACTCACTGGAAATACAATTTTAAAACCCATAGAAATGTTATTTAAAAAATCTATAAAAATACTTGATCAAAAGCCTCTGTCATCAGTGTAATATTTTGGGAAAATACAATATGCTCAATTTTGAAAATTTTATTCATTTTAAAAATAGCTGTTTAATTTATAAAGTTTTTCACGGACTGGCCCCACCTTCACTTTCTACATACATCAAACCAAGGTCTGACAGAGGTTTTTGTACCAGAGCCTCATTTAGAGGAGACCTAGAGATCCCGCACAGAAAAACTACCTTTGGACAAACTGTTCTGTCTATCGAGGAGGTCATTTTTGGAACAGCCTCCCAACAAACATTAGAGAATGTCCCACTTACTGCACATTTAAAAAGCACCTTAAACAGCTTCTTAAAAGTTCCCAGTTATGTCCTCATTTTGACTAATCTTATTGATGTAATGTAATCAGCCTGAATGTGTGCTAATGTGTTTCTTGCTTGATACTGTATATTGTCATATTCTTTTGTGCTGCATTATTTATTTTTTTATGTTTGTCTTCCTGCCTCGGGACTACAGGTGAAAATTAGCATTTATGCTATAACCTGGCTCATTTACAGTCTGTACAGAAATGTTAAATTGTTTATTAATGTGCACTGTCCTGAATAAATAAATAAATAAATAAATAAATAAATATAGGGGGCATAGGTGACACACACAGATCTCACCAGACAACAGACAACAGAGCACAGATCATAGACCACAGATTAGAGTCTACAGATCAGAATACACGCAAACAACTGGAAACAAGATAAGAAATCAACCGGTATGTTCATCTGTTTGTACTATTTACTACAATAAACCACAAACCTCAACTGCAATAATCTCTTGAAAATCTTTGTGTGTCTGCGTAAAAACTTCACTCCTACCTGTGCATGATGGTAAAGCTAGAGGTACAGCAAGGCAAGGATTGCCATAATCATATTTTATTTATTTATTTATTTATTCATTTTTATTTATTTATATTTATATATTTTTTGTTTGTTGAAAATGACCAATCTAGATAAGACCCTTATTTCTCGACTGGGATCATGCCGAGACTTTGAAGCTGCATTGAGACGGACATTTGAACCTTCTTTGAACATTGGTATAGTTGGTTGCCATTGAAGTCCATTCTGTGGAGAAATATCCTGGAATGTTTTCCTCAAAAACCTTAATTTATTTTCGACAGAAGAAAGAAAGACATGGATATCTTGGATGACATCGGGGTGAGTAAATTTATCAGCAAAACATTTTTGGAAAGTGAACTAATCCTTTAATAAAGGCCTTTATTGGTTATCCGCTCATTTGCGTCTGGGTCCTATCTCTTGCAGAATTGTGACAAAATCGGCATATTAGAATGATTTCTGAAGGAAGCTACACTTGTTGTACTATGTTGTACTATGTGAGAATTTGTTGTACCTGAACAACAATGCATGCGCAGAACGCCTGCCCACAAAGAGGACTCAAGAAACACATTAAACACGCACAACTCTTCTGGTTTGCTACAGCATTATAGTACATTATATTACGGGGCTGTTGAATGCTTGAATCTGATTGGTTGAGGAACGTTCTAAGGTGTGCAGGTATTTCCAGTGAAACACACAGCTAAAGTAGTTCCAGCAGGTCTTGACCGCATTACAGCTCTATATCACTACGCCAAATAAAAGTTATTTAAAAGGTCTTTACAGCCGACAACAAGAACCAAAACCCACAACAACACTGACCAAGCAAATATAGTAAACAATAGGATAAAAACAAGTTTTTGCCACAAAATTAGGTCACATACTATCTCTCTCCCGCTTAAACACACATACATACAGTACAGACACACACTTTCAGTGCTGATCTGACGGTTTTATCAGTGAAATAGTTAACAACTTAAAAGCTGACATTTCTCTTTATCAACGTAATGGCTCTGTTCTCGATGCAGATAAATATATGCTTCATTACCACCTCGGCTGTGCATTATTTTCTAATTCATAGGACTGTTTTCAATGATTCCTTACATATAGTATATTATTAACTACAGCCAATCAGTGCAGCCCTGATGCATGTAACTTTAAGTACTATCTTTAACGTAAAGATAAATTATCACACACATTAAAACAGTGAAGCATCAACTCACCAAAAACAATAAGTGTGCACTTCATCTCCATGTTAGGAAACACTGCGATTCCTGTCTGTTTCTGCTTTGGTTTGTGATATATGAAGGGTTAGTCACTTCTTGTCCTTCGTGTTTCAGTGTACAGGGCTCAGATGAGTGCAAACTTTCACACTGAAGCGGTCACAACCTGAGCTGGAGGATATTGTAGACTTGCTTCCGCTCGACTGAAGGGTTAGACATGTGGTCTTCACAATTTTTTTCATGAGAGCCACACTGATAGGACAAATGTATCATTTATCAGTCAAATTTGTAACTGAGACAAGATGATTTCCCTTAATGACAAAAAAGCAGGATTACCTTAATGCTGGGATGAGTGGAAGCATGCATGCATTTCCTTGGCTTTCTTCATGTTGTATTTGTGGCTTGTTGTTGCAATTCTTGTGAGGCATGCACGATGTTCAGTGGTGAGGTGGTGTCTCTGTTTCCTCTTCATACGTTCATGGTTGAGAATGCTGATTCACAAGTGTATGTGCTAACAAAGAAGGACATCACTTTTTGCACAAGTGGCTTCAAAGTGGGAAAATCTTCTCCAGACATCAAACTCCAGAAGTGACAAGAACATGCTCTGAGTTCAGCTTCGAGAATGTCTTTTGTCTGCAGTTCTACCATTTCTGCCAGTTGGAGAGTGAGATGATCATCCACGTGGAAGGGGTTTTCATTAAAGTTGAACATCCCCTTGTGCTCATTCACATCCTTGAATCTGGACTCAAATCCCCCCCTCAGCTCTTCCAAAACATTCACACTCCTGTGTGGCTGAAGAGCTGCTGCAGAGATGGGGCATTGGTGGGAAGTGAATGAATTCTGTCGTTGTTTTAACCCAATTTTTGGGTCAAATATGGACAAACTCAAACGTTGGGTTAAAAATGCAATTCAACCCAACCCCGTCAACCCAACGGCTGGGTTTGTCCATACATGACCCAAAATTGGGTTAAAACAACCCAGCATTTTTCAGAGGGCAGTTATTTTGTTCTGAAATGCTCTTGATTGCATTCAGCATGTTGCTTGGAGGCTCATCTCTTCCTTGAAGCTGCAAGTTGAGAGTGTTTTCAGGTTTTCAGTCAGAAAGGCCAGCTGTGTGATCCTGCACCGGTTCCCATTTTCCTTTGCTGTCCAGGAAAGTGCAAATCCCAGGGAGGAGGCTCAGAAATCGTTCAAGCACTTTCCCACGGGACAACCATCTCAATTTACTGTGCATCATTTAATCACCATACTCTGTGTCTTAGCGAGGCACCAGGGGCGACGCAAGTGTGTTTTGCTAGTTTCAGCCTGACGCAGTTATCATTTTCACGTCCTGCACCACGTTGTTTAAATAGCAAATGCATTTGTGCCCATTTATGCGCCCATGGGCAGCTGGTCTGAGAACGAGGTGTGTTCTGGCTCATTGTTGGCACTTTGCTATTTTGAGGCAACAGAAATAGACTGAAACCTGCTCTAAAGTCAATGGCGCGATATTTTTTTTGTTATTTAAAGAGCGTGTTAGTAATGTGCGCCTATAGGCGGGTCAACAACGCGTGTACACTCTGCTTATTACACACACACTCTGCTTATTACACACACAGGGACACACAGCAGCACACAAACATGCCAAATATTACAAATAAAAGGATTACAATGTAAAAGATTAATATTGTGTACATAAAGATATGGTGGAATCCGGCTCGTGCCGTAGATGGTCTGGTTGCGCTTTAACCTCACACACACACACACAGCTTTAACCTCACACATACACACAGCTTTAACCTCTCTCTCACACACACACACACACACACAGCTTTAACCTCACACACACACACACAGCTTTAACCTCACACATACACACAGCTTTAACCTCTCTCTCACACACACACACACACACACACACATTCCTGTTTGACAGTCATAGTGAGGTCCGGGTAAATTAACCTGTAAACTGAGGACCACCATTTCTGCTGCATCTACAGGTAAATGTTGACTAGATTTAAACACTAGATGTCTCTGTGATTCACATTATCACCTCAGATTCTTTAAAAAACAAAGGAAAAGACCCAGTTTTTTACCACCTGAGTGAGGACATTTTCATGGGGGGCGCTATTGAGTCCGTTTCAGATTTAATTATTTTAGAATATTTTAATTAATTAGTACATTATTTTTATCTATTTATTTGTTTTAGAATGAACATCTCCAAGTTATTATTTAACTGAACAAACATGAGTTCAGTAATGACTCAGAGCTTTTTTTTTTCATGTTGCATTAAGATAGAATAAATAGTTTAATCTGGTCATTATACATTACCATCACTCTATTCTTCTATTTGGTCATTTTCAGTGCTTTGCTACAATCTGTATTGTTAAAAGCGCTATATAAATGAAAGTGATTGATTAAGCATTGTCCTGTTGGTCACCATTAAGCTACTAGAGAAATGCAAAAAAAAGTATTTTAAAAACAGTCTAATTAAACGTTTGTTAGACTGTTTTATTCGTGTAATTTGACGAAGCAGATGAACCAGAGTGAACAGCTCGGTTTTATTCATTTAACACAGAAATTAACACTGAAGGCGAACACAGACACAGACGTTTTTAAAACATAAGGATTCGTGAAGCAGACCTCCGTTTCACCGCAGCAATTGTGTTGTAAACAAAGTTCTTAACATCTTTCCAAGATCGTTCCTTCAGGACCTTCTCTTCTTCTAGGCACCTCATGCAGTCTGCTTTTCCAGGAACTCTTTGTTCTGCCACAAACCTTGCTAGATGTTTGTTTACCGCCCTTCTCTCTGCTTCACTCCATGGTTTCCTCAGTGTTATTCCGGATATCTCTACAAATGACAAAGACAATACAGATTGCAGAACAATAAAAACAGACCAAAATGTAGCTTTCTTAACCTGCTTTTACTTGTCCACAGTCAGAGAAAGTATTTTGTCCTAATTTTATCCTCAAAAATATTTGTTCCAATTCATTCCATTTGTTAAGTATGCATCAGTACTAACAAAAAAAAACCTGGCTCAAACTAGTCTTAAGAGGTCTCTGTACCATTAAAACATTCTGCAAGTTTCATAGCTTAAGTTGCCCTCCTCATTACAAACAAAAGCATTTAATCAATCAAGCGCCAAACACAGCTTGTTTGGATACTGTGGGATTGATGACGTTACATGGACAAATATATCTGCACGTGACCACCTCTAGAGCAAGACATCAACCAATAGCTATAAATCACCACACCACAGGCCCCGCCCACTGGCATTCTGGGACTCTGCTGACCTGGGGAGATTGTAAATAGCATGCACACCCCACAAGCCAGCAATCCACATGATAACAATAATAAATAATTAATGCATTAATGCATGTAGATTAACAGGATTAGTCATAAACACTAACAAATATGAAGTGAACAAATGGTCATAAATAAGTAAAGAAGTTTTTGCTTTTGACTTTTTTTGCAAAAAAATAAAAATAATGGGAAAAAAGTCACCCAAGAATTGAACTTAAAATTGCTGAACTATAAAAAAAATAGTTTTGAGGAAACACTGAAAAATGCCAAACTTAAAATGACACCCTGCGGCTTGTGACGATACACTGATGTCCTAAGACACCAAACCATAGGCTTTTGTAAGAAACTGAACAGAAACTGACCCACCAGTTGAGAAACGCTTTAGACTAGTCCTATTCAATGTTTTTTGTTTGTTTTTTAAACATGATACTTTAGGAGTGTCTTGTTTTTTGTTTAAACTAAATGTTATTAGTAATATAAATACAATTAAAATAATAAATTTAAATTGAAGATTATTTTGAAGAAAATACACAAACCGTGGGCCTATTTTACTAGTTTTAAACTCCAAGTAAAATGTAAAGCCTGCCATGAAAAGGCGTTGTTTTTTTCCTAAGCATTATGGAAGTGGTCAACACTTTTATAATCAATGCATCATTACGAATCATTAACTCATCAGCTCATTAGTAGAGACTGCAAGACCTGAATTGGGTGTATCTGTTAAGGAAGACATACTAAATGTGGAGGGCAGGGGTGCTGTAAAGACAAATAAATGTTCTAATAATCTTTAGATCCATCAGTTATCAAAATTGTTAGGAGCAAAGATATAATAAAAACTTACCCTTAGCTTTCCCTTTAGCCCTTTTCCCCACTCTTTTCCTCTTTGATGAGGAGAGCTTCTTGGCCTGCTCTCGATCTGAAACAGACAAACAGTGAAGCTCAGGAATTGTGGGATGTTCAGTACTGAAGCACTGATAGTGAAAGCTGACAACACTAAAGTGTTTATGGTTACCTGGACTTCATCACAAACACCAACTCACCTGCTGTATCTGAACCCTCATCCTCAATGCATCTCTCTGGGGCTTTCTGAGGAGAGAAGAGCTCAGCCACTCTTTTCCTCTTTGATGAGGAGAGCTTCTTGGTCTGCTCTCGATCTGAAACAGACAAACAGTGAAGCTCAGGAATTGTGGGATGTTCAGTACTGAAGCACTGATAGTGAAAGCTGACAACACTAAAGTGTTTATGGTTACCTGGACTTCCATCACAAACACCAACTCACCTGCTGTATCTGAACCCTCATCCTCAATGCATCTCTCTGGGGCTTTCTGAGGAGAGAAGATCTCAGCCACTCTTTTCCTCTTTGATGAGGAGAGCTTCTTGGTCTGCTCTCGATCTGAAACAGACAAACAGTGAAGCTCAGGGATTGTGGGATGTTCAGTACTGAAGCACTGATAGTGAAAGCTGACAACACTAAAGTGTTTATGGTTACCTGGACTTCATCACAAACACCAACTCACCTGCTGTATCTGAACCCTCATCCTCAATGCATCTCTCCGGGGCTTTCTGAGGAGAGAAGAGCTCAGCCACTCTTTTCCTCTTTGATGAGGAGAGCTTCTTGGCCTGCTCTCGATCTGAAACAGACAAACAGTGAAGCTCAGGAATTGTGGGATGTTCAGTACTGAAGCACTGAGTGATTAACAGTCCTTAAAGAGCAGACTTTCTGTAAACAGACTTCATGCACAAAAATGCATGAGATATTTTACTCAATTAACAGATTAACAAATGAAATAAAACAGTGTTTAGTTTTGATTTATATTTACAATGCTCTCTCCAGCACAAATACGTTCACAGAAGAAGAGGAGAGACAGCAGAAAGTGCTAGCTGCTTTATTTACTAACACACTATTTCAGTTTTTATTGTGAGAGTACACAGATAAACCTCAGACTCTCTCCAGTCTCTATGAGCATTAATGGTGGAGTATTTTAAGACGCGTTTGAACTGGTCTTATGAAGCGGTTCAGATAACGCCTGAGCCTCGTTCAAACATCATATCAAACCTAACACTGCCTGACATCAAGATTAGATAAGATACATTTTTAATGACATTTATTTACACAATTTCTAAATTCTATTAGGACTCATTGGACCTCTAAAAACAGGAGAAAAGTGCAGAATGAACCAACTTATTTTTAATCAATGATTTTAGACAAATACATTATAGATTGACTACAAGTTTAAAAACAGCACTACACTTTATAATTAAGAAAATAGAAATTATCATCATGAAATGGGTCTTCCTGAACGGCAATACCAAAAAGAAGAGGTCAAGATATTGCTGTATGACAGGTTTTTAGTTAACCTGTTTTCACAAACTTGTATAGATTTTAGTAGTTGAGCTTTCCCTGAACAACTAAAATGTGAGCGTCTAGAAATGTTTAGATCAGATGATG
Source organism: Leuciscus idus (assembly GCA_021554675.1). Lineage (NCBI taxonomy): Eukaryota > Metazoa > Chordata > Actinopteri > Cypriniformes > Leuciscidae > Leuciscus > Leuciscus idus. Next base: position 5,150,195 of record CM038623.1, read on the forward strand.
ATGCTTATAATGAGCTAGGCAATAAGAAATTAGTATATAAAACATTGGAATATTATTTATATACTGTGCTAATAAAAAAAAAAGCATGCGTGCATGAATGACAGCACAAAAATTGTATTATTTTTTTTTTAAGAGCAGGTAAATTATTGTACAAAAACATGTACAGTTTATCAGTGCATATGAAATTAAATGATACTCATTACTCTAAAAGGCTCAATGCTAGAATGTTAGAATTACTCAAAGTTTAAAAGTTTATTTGTTAACCAAAGAAGTTAATTTTTTTATTAAAATGTTTAAGTTTTAGTGTTGTTTTTTTGTTTTGTTTTACTTAACTATTCCCTGTTCTTATTTTGAAAGAATAAAGAGTTAGACAATAAAAAAAAAGTATGCTTTAAGGTTTATAGGGAGTTTAAGATGTAATTAACAGTTTGAATAATTAAGTTATTTATGGAGTATCTAAATTACTTGTCAGACAGAGTAATTAGAAAGGCACTTTAAGTAACATTAGTAACAGGAGTGATAACATTAGTAATTTAGCTCAGGTGAATATCTCAGTATTTTTAAGTTTGTCGAATGGCTTGCTACAGCCGTACATGGTACATGTGATGGATCTGGTAAATTGCACCACTCAATGTGCAAGTAATCTTACCAATTTTCTACAGTAGTGTAAATAGGGTATGTACCCACAAAACGCTGCATTGGAAAAAAAATTAAGTCCACCATGAGTGTATTAAAAACAACTGTTACCCGATCCTTACTAGTCTCAAACATCCTCAATGGTGACACGTCGACGTCACTTCCCTTGTTTGGGAAAAGCAGGTAAAAGTCCACCTACTACGTCTGTGTGCATGTCAACTTCCTGTCAGAAAGCGATGCATCTAACGACGAATGCAATGATATTTTGTTGATAAAACAATTTCACAAAAAAACATTGTGAAACTAAGTTGTTATTACTTCAGGAAAAAAAAAATGATTTATATTTTAATCAAGGTGATGTCACGAGACTCCGCCCACATCACAAGTTGACATGCACACAGACGTAGTAGGTGGACTTTTACCTGCTTTTCCCAAACCAGGGAAGTGACGTCGACGTGTCACCATTGAGGATGTTTGAGACTAGTAAGGATTGGGTAACAGTAGCAACATTACTGGTGTGCTTTTTGAGACAAACAAAGGCACGGGCATATTTTAAAAGGTCAGTCAGTGCAAGTTTCTTTCAGTTCAAACAGCTCAGACTTTGTGCCTATATTTTAGACTAAGACAACTGTTGTGGCTTAGAATCTAGTGGAAATGAGATTGTGTTCAGAATCTAGTGTGGTTCTGCACTGTACACAGAGACTGGAGAAACTTAAACTCACCTGCTGTATCTGAACCCTCATCCTCACTGCATCTCTCCGGGGCTTTCTGAGGAGAGAAGAGCTCAGAACATGTGTCTGAAAAACAAAAAGTGACATGAAGAACATGATGCGGCTGATGCAGTGGAGGAGATCATTTATAGGAGTAAGATTACTCATGTTAGTAGTTACTGTGACGTATACACATTTTACTAGTTAGACTTTTCCACCTTTTTACAAAAGGTGCTTCCAATTAATGTCACATTTGCTGGACAAGTTTACTGTTTATATGGACAAGTATTAAATTTAAAATTGAAATTATACCTTCATTTGCTTCTTTTCCTCTCTTCGGCCTTCCTTTTTTTGTTTGTCTCTGTGAGACAGAAGGACTTTCACCTATAAAAGATTTTAAAAATCAAATACTAGTGCTTGATCTTGGTCCAAAACTCAGAAGTACAAAAGTAACTTTGATTAAGTGAGCTACATATATTAATTACACGTTTTCCCCTGATTTCACAGACAAGATTTAAGCCTAGTCCTAGACTAAAATGTAAATCTGAGCTGATTCAACTGAAAGCAACTTGCACGGACTAATCTTAAAACATCCCAGAGCCTTTGTTCTGTCTTAAGATGCACAGCAGTGATGTTTTTCCTAAGCATGTTTATAAAAAAATTACTCAAATGTCCTAATTGAACTATATGGCCTGACTTATGCTAAGCTCTGTCTGTGACCAGCCCTTGGTCTATGTGAAAGTACATTTCTATGACACGTTAAACCAGTGTTACGGTCAAGAAGATTGCATAGCCCCACCCAAAAAGTAAACAGTGCACCAGCAATAAACATACATAGTGCATACATACCGTTTACTGAAGGACGGAGTGTGTCAAGGTTCTTCCCTCTTAGGGTTTCAGTACCTTGCTCCATTGCAAACAGAAGCTTACTTATTTTGGCAATTTGGAATGTTTTGTCCGTCTGTCTGTAAAAGTCACAGTGAACTCTGATGTCATGACCCATGAACCTTGCAACTTGCTCCAGCTCTTGTTCAGTAAGGTCCAAGAGTTGGCAGAGTGTGGCGACCTGTTTTCTTAATTTTGTTGATCTTAGGAGTTCAGGGTTTTCAGTTTTACTTTCTTTTGCATATTTTCGCAGGCAGTCACATCCACGTATGTTTGTCATTGCATCAGGTCTTGCAAACAGATAAGGATTCTCAGCAGGTACGCCAGCTTCTTCTCTCCTTTGGACCAACAAATTAATTGACTCCTTCATTCTCTCAGTCAAGAAAACGGGAACTTTTTTTCCTCTTTTGCCCCTGATTTCTATGCGAGTTAATATCTTGCTCAACTCCTTTTCCAGCGGTGACAAAGTACTGTAAATATCCTCATTAATGGCATTTGTGCTCGCTTTCTTGTAGGTGTCGAGAGTTAAGCGAGATGCTTCGCCTTCACGGCGCTTGTTGAAAATAATAACTTGTGCTAGAACGGTCTCATTTAATGCCTTGTAAGCTCGTAAATTCATTTGCTGTGTCAGGTTTGCTCTTGCTTCATCTTCTACCATCCTGAGATGGTCTCTCAGAGCAATCACATTTTTGGTGAGGGGGATGTCATCTTCTTTATTCCATCTTTTTTCTTGAATGGTTTGGTGAGCGGCGATAGAAACACTGTTCCTCCAGTTTTTCTCCAGAAGTTCAAAGAATTTTTTTGCTTTCTTCTCTGAAAGATCATCTTCATTCATAAGAGCCTGCCCAATCAGGACCTCTACAGCCCCTTTCAAACAGAATCCAATTTTTACTGCTGTTGAAGGTTTTCCATACTCATTCTTGCCTGGACTAAATTGGGTAAGACGCTTGGCAACATTAACAACAAACTGAAATCTTGCAGGTGCACACAAATCTTCAAGACCTCTGACAGTGTTGTCCATTTCTTTAGCAACCAGCATGAATCGGCCAAGCTCCCTCATTCTTTGTGCAATGTACTGGTGCCTCGACCTGACACGACCATGTTTTCCATACAGCGATTCTCCATACTTGCAAATTAAAGAATCATTTCTGATGTGAAACGACACATCATCTTGTCTCATTGTGTTGATGATCTTCTGACACCCGTCGGAGGATGCTGCGATTGGAAGCAGGCATGCAGCACGACTTTGCACTCTTCTTCGTGTGTTTTTTTGGTTATCATCTTGATCTTTCAAACAGGACTGTTTTGTTCTGCACGACGACTGATGTCTCCATAGATCTTTCTTTCTGAACATCCCAAAACAGAAAGGACATGGCAGGTAATCCTTAATAGAAGCATCAACTGAAGGCTGTTTCCAAGTTATTATTTGTCCTGATCCTTTCTCTAAAACATCTGTATTGTGTCTGAAATCGCCTTTGTTTCTCAACTGTTCCAAAAGAACTTTTCTTTCTTTGGAACCTAATGGAAAACTAAAGGCATATCCCACATCTTTAATATCCATATGTTTTCTTTCCAAATGTCTGGAGATCTTGGTTTGTGCTTTACTGCAGTAGAGACAATAATGTTTTTTGTCCCATGCTCGCCTAAAGCCTTCCCTTTTTGTTGAAGTTTTTACGGTGACAGCTGGTTTGCCTTTGTCTTTTTTGTTTATCTGTTGTTTTTTGTTGTGTCTTTTGATGTAACTTTGGGAGTTCTTTTCTTTATTTATGGTACATTTGCCGTCTTGCTGTTTGTCATCATTCAAATCTTCATTTTCGCTGGACAGATTAGGTGCTCCTTTGTCAGGGCTTGAAAAATCTTCTCCACTGGATGAACTTTTAGGTTTGTAGTCTGGATCTAAACCAGAGCAGCTGGATATGTCTGATTCAGGGAACTCTGAGACTTCTGATTCCTCTTGATCTGACTCCTCATGAATATCATTAGACTACAAGTAAAATGCATAATTATCATGAGATCATTAAAGAGACATTTTGAAGATGTGCTATTTGACTTTCTGATATTTAAGTAAGTTCAACAGTAGCTGTAACACTTAGCAAAAAGGTTTATTTGTTAACATTAGTTAACTACTTAACATGAACTAACAACTAACAGCACTTCTACAGCATTTATCAATCTTAGTTAAAATTACCATCAAGAGTTACTTATGTATTATTCAAATAAAATTTTGCAACGGTTAATGCACTTTTTTTTTCTTTTTTTTTTTTTTTTTACAGTTAACTATGGTTGCACATAAAATAGGCTATATTAGGCCAAACTACATTAAAAAGCAGAACTGCTGCCCCACGCACAGTGACGAGTGTGAGAGTCATGCAGATTTGTGTTTCTAGGGCAGATAAGGTTGTTTACCGTTATATATAGGGTTAGGGTTAGTGCAGCAAATGTATTGCTCATTGTTAGTTCATGTAAGTTAAAGGGTTAGTTCACCCAAAAATGTAAATTCTGTCATTAATAACTCACCCGCATGTTGTTCCAAACCCAAGACCTTCAGTCATCATCTTTGAAACAGAAGTGAAGCTATTTCTGATGAGGGCGATTAATTAAAGGGATAGTTCACCCAAAAATGAAAATGTGATGTGTATCTGCTTACCCCCAGGGCATCCAAGATGTAGGTGACTTTTGTTTCCTCAGAAAAACACAAACACACACAGACAAATCCAAATGACACCCTGCGGCTCGTGACGATACACTGATGTCCTAAGACACCAAACCATAGGTTTTTGTAAGAAACTGATCAATATTTATATCATGTTTTACCTTTGATACACAGCAATGTCCATCTGTCCTGAGCACGAGCTCATCATCCGGTTCGTGACTCGTGTAGCGCTCTGGCGTAGAATACGCAAACACCGGAAGCGATCCGTCGCATGAGTACAACACTCATTGTTTACACAGAGCACAGAGGTTGTGGGTATAGCGGCTATTCAAAGCGGTAATTACTTGCTTAAACCGATTTAAAGCTAAAAGATTACGTTTGCTTGCGCAAACTCATCTGAGACTGTTTTTTATCACCGGTTTCCCTTCCGGTGTTTGCATATTCTACGCCAGAACGCGTTCACATGTAAAGAGCCGGATGATGAGCTCGTGCTCAGGACAGATGGACATGGCTGTGGTAAAAAAAAAAATCAAAGGTAAAACATGATATAAATATTGATCAGTTTCTTACAAAAACCTATGGTTTGGTGTCTTAGGACATCAGTGTATCGTCACGAGCCGCAGGGTGTCATTTGGATTTGTCTGTGTGTGTGTGTGTGTTTTTCTGAGGAAACAAAGTCACCTACATCTTGGATGCCCTGGGGGTAGGCATGTGCCGGTATAAAATTTTCATGCTGCGATTAATTGATTGAGCTTTTATCACGGTATACGGTATTATCACGATATTTTAATTGCTCAAAAGAAACAGATGGATTGGAAAAGAAAAAAAAAACAACTTGCATCACAATAGGTGTAATTGTGATTGTCAAAACATTTGGTAACTAAACAGAATTTTACACAATTTTCACGATTTCAATTCAATTCTTGGGATTTGATTTCAATTTTGATTCAATATTGACTCTTTGGATAAATATTAGGTAGGCTACAGTAGATAGCCTACATGTTAATTTTTCTCAAGAAAAAATAAATCTCACATAATGCTGTAAACATACAGAGAGCCCTGTCAGCTGGTATTATTAAAGGTTAAAAATTAACAAATTAAATTAAATATAATTTGGTTTTCATTATAATAACAATTATGACACAAGTAAAAATATAATACAAATGTAATATAGTGCACATATTTAGCAAAATACTCCTCTCTATAGCTATTTTTTCTAGTCAACTAACATGCTGGTCATTAAATGGCTTTCCTGGGGTAAATGTAACGTTCTGTGACATAATTGTTCACCTGCAGCTTTATTGACATTTCCGTGGCTGAAAAACACTGATTGATGATATTATGAGGCATAAATACCTTTCGGTAAGTTGTACTGTATCTTTAAATAAGAGGTAACAGATGATCGGTTTACTTGAACTGAGGCGCTACAGCGATCGGTCACGTCACATTTACAAGCACCAAAACGGTATTTATTGTCTGAATTTCGTAATAAAATGGACAGAACATGAGAGCTGAGAATTGTTTTCATATCATAAGTAACCTGCTCTGTCTAGTCTGTCGGTGTCAGTGTCCTCTTTGCTCCGCGATTTTTCTCTGCGTGAGAAAATGGATGTGTGGCGCGAGAGCGTGTGAAAAGTGTCGACTGCGTGAGTCTCACGGCGAATGCGTAGAGTTGGCAGCCCTGCTTTTAGGGGGATAAATCGTCGGCAGCGTTCCTCCTTCCGCCATGCTTGTTCTCCCTGTGAGGATTGTTTACATTAGACTAGAGTGCACACTGCGCCGCATGCACACAGTGCTTCTACATGTGGGGATTGTTTACATTAGACTAGAGTGCACACTGCGCCGCATGCACACAGTGCTTCTACATGTGGGGATTGTTTACATTAGACTAGAGTGCGCACTGCGCCGCATGCACACAGTGCTTCTACATGTGGGGATTGTTTACATTAGACTAGAGTGCGCACTGCGCCGCATGCACACAGTGCTTCTACATGTGGGGATTGTTTACATTAGACTAGAGTGCGCACTGCGCCGCATGCACACAGTGCTTCTACATGTGGGGATTGTTTACATTAGACTAGAGTGCGCACTGCGCCGCATGCACACAGTGCTTCTACATGTGGGGATTGTTTACATTAGACTAGAGTGCGCACTGCGCCGCATGCACACAGTGCTTCTACATGTGGGGATTGTTTACATTAGACTAGAGTGCGCACTGCGCCGCATGCACACAGTGCTTCTCCATGTGGGGATTCATTACATTAGACTAGAGTGCGCACTGCGCCGCATGCACACAGTGCTTCTACATGTGGGGATTGTTTACATTAGACTAGAGTGCGCACTGCGCCGCATGCACACAGTGCTTCTACATGTGGGGATTGTTTACATTAGACTAGAGTGCGCACTGCGCCGCATGCACACAGTGCTTCTACATGTGGGGATTGTTTACATTAGACTAGAGTGCGCACTGCGCCGCATGCACACAGTGCTTCTACATGTGGGGATTGTTTACATTAGACTAGAGTGCGCACTGCGCCGCATGCACACAGTGCTTCTCCATGTGGGGATTCATTACATTAGACTAGAGTGCGCACTGCGCCGCATGCACACAGTGCTTCTACATGTGGGGATTGTTTACATTAGACTAGAGTGCGCACTGCGCCGCATGCACACAGTGCTTCTACATGTGGGGATTGTTTACATTAGACTAGAGTGCGCACTGCGCCGCATGCACACAGTGCTTCTACATGTGGGGATTGTTTACATTAGACTAGAGTGCGCACTGCGCCGCATGCACACAGTGCTTCTACATGTGGGGATTGTTTACATTAGACTAGAGTGCGCACTGCGCCGCATGCACACAGTGCTTCTACATGTGGGGATTGTTTACATTAGACTAGAGTGCGCACTGCGCCGCATGCACACAGTGCTTCTACATGTGGGGATTGTTTACATTAGACTAGAGTGCGCACTGCGCCGCATGCACACAGTGCTTCTACATGTGGGGATTGTTTACATTAGACTAGAGTGCGCACTGCGCCGCATGCACACAGTGCTTCTACATGTGGGGATTGTTTACATTAGACTAGAGTGCGCACTGCGCCGCATGCACACAGTGCTTCTACATGTGGGGATTGTTTACATCAGAGTGCGCACGTGTTTCGCGCAGCATATACGCAGTTGGTTTAAGCGGTTGATGGAAAATAAGCTAATGCGCAGTCTATAAATATAAATTCTGATCTATTATTTTTCACGGTATTTTGAAGTGCCCGCGATAACAATATCGTGCAAATTCATTACCGCGATTTATCGCATTACCGAATACCGGCACATGTCTACCTGGGGGTAAGCAGATACACATCACATTTTCATTTTTGGGTGAACTATCCCTTTAATTAATCGCCGTCATCAGAAATAGCTTCACTTCTGTTTCAAAGATGATGACTGAAGGTCTTGGGTTTGGAACAACATGCGGGTGAGTTATTAATGACAGAATTTACATTTGTGTCAACCTTTACTTTAATGCATGAAATAATGTTACCAAACGACAACTTACTGTTAAATGGTAAAGTGTTAAAGATCTGTCTCATATTCTCTACTGTAGCCCACGTAAATGTGGCTGGACTAACAGCCATGAGTAATAATCTAAACCTAATAATTCAGATTTTACAGAAGGATGTCATCACAAATAATCACACTGCTTCTAGGAATTAACGGTTCTCTCATTCTTTTCTTATAATGATTCTAGATCCTTTAATTGATTTGTATTATGCGATCACATGGTGTCGTTTAATTTGAAAACTTAGTTTCTGAAGACTATTAAAAGATTTTGTAAAGACACATACCTGTGCTGACTTTCCTTCCAATACCTGCACATCATAGAGAAGATTAAAAATTATTCCAGTAACATGTTACAATTAACAAGCTATACAGTAATACTTGACAAATGTTTCAGCATTCAGTTATTTCCATGAGATAAATAAAATACGAAATGCATATATATATATATGAGAGAAAAGCTAAGTCAAAGCTCCTGGTTATTAGTTGTCGCTTCTCTACTTGACTGAAACTGTTTCCAAAGCGCGTGCCCCTCCCCCTCCCCCTCAAACACTCACACAAGTTACACGAACTCTGATATTGGAAAAAATACGTCTAAAAACAGGTCAGACCTGCAAATCAAACTGAGGCTAAACAAAATTGATATTTATTTTGTGAAAATCGAACGACAAACATATTGACCTACAGATACATTAAACCAATCTCAGTGTGGGATTTTCACTTAATTATTACTGGTAAAAATTGCCCTTCAAAATTAATTTAAAGTGATGTTACAGCATCTTAATGACTAATATTCGACGTCAAATATTAATGTGCCCGCTGGGTTAAGAACTAGGCCTTAGATCGTAAAATGTTACCTGTAAAGTTACTCTAACAACCACCGCGCCACACGACAATCATGACCAATACAAAATAAAATAAAATAATTGCGATGACAAATATGGTGAAGTCTTACCTGTCGTTCAGCAGCAGCAGCAGCAGCAGCAGCGCATTTATCGTGATGCAAACGCAATCTCTCCATCCTCCTCTTCAATCGCTCCATTTCTGCGGCACTCGCTGTGCAGGTGTTCGGGGAGTGGGGGAGGGGTGGGAGTGGGGGAGGGGTGGGCGTGGCCATCAATTAAGGCCTAATCAGGACTCAACTGAGCAAACTATCACGAGCATGTTCTCCAGTGTTTAAAGTCACAAACCGTCAGTCCAATTAATGTGAACAATATTAAAACGGCAGCTATTGCTGTAGTTAAATGCACATTCATGAACACACTACAATGGATCAGTAGTGAAGTACTCAAATTATTAATACAATGTGGAACTCTTTAAGTAAAATAATAATAAAAAATCTATAACCAGCTAAATATACTTTAAAGTAATTATTTTGAAAGTATCTTTTAGAATAAATACTAGATTATAATTTTTGATGCATAAATGAAACCAATCCTATTTTAATTATTAACCTTTTTTATTTTTTATTATTATATTGATATATTTTTATATAATTATATTATTTATATACTTGGTTGTTTTCTGTCAATAATATATATTAATCAATCAATCACTTTTATTTATATAGCGCTTTTAACAATACAGATTGTAGCAAAGCACTGAACATTATCGAATAGGAGAATAGAGTGAAGGTAATGTATAATGACCAGATTAAACTATTTATTCATCAAATGCAGAGATGGTCTCTGTAATCAAAATGATGATAATCACTAGAAATAAGGGGCCCCGAACTAAGCTAGCCAGAGGCGACAGCAGCAAGGAACCAAAACCCCATTCGTGAGAGAATGGAGAAAAAACATCTTGGGAGAAACCAGGCTTAGTTGGGGCCAGTTCTCCTCTGGCCGGTTTCCGGTTCAATATTAAGCACATGTCAGATTGTGCAAAGGACTTCTAGTGTGTGTTATATATAAATATCATTTTTGCATTCATGGTAGTTTCCTTACTAAGAAAACAAAAAAAGTGGTTCATTACATGGGCTCACTGATTAGTTTGCAGTGATTAGTCATGTGACACACTAAACATTTGAATGAGACCCGCTTCATTGCACCGGGTGGCCTTGAGCACCTTTTTCACTGTGCAGGGTCGTCTGATAGTCTTTAAGGCCGGGTCTCACAGACAGGACTTGGCCTAAACCAGAATTAGGCAATAGTTCAATTAAGACATTTTTATGAATATACCTTAGAAAAAAGCATTACTGGTGTGCATCTTGAGACAAAACGAAGACCGTGACATGTTTTAAGTTCAGTCAGGGCAAGTTTCTTTCAGTTGAAAGAGCTCAGACTAGACTTTCAGGTGAAAAAAACAGCATATGCTGGTTAGGTAGGTTTTGGTGCTGGGATGCTGGTTTTAGCTGGTTTATGCTGGTCCTTGACCAGCAACATGACCAACATAAACCAGCAAAGGACCAGCATAAACCAGCATCCCAGCACCAAAACATACCTAACCAGCATATGCTGTTTTTTCAGCAGGGTGAGTCCATCCAAGAATGTGTGCAGGACACACAAGCCCTGTTCAGACAGGACAGGTTTTACATTTAGAGATGGAGTACAGAAATTATTACCAGAGCTTCTCTGTGGTGTTTGTCTCGTACAAAAGTGCCGTATCAGAGATCATTACAGACAATATCAGGACATATTATGCCAACTTCTACCTTGTGTAAAAAGGTCAACGAAAATACCTCAGCTAACAATCCTGTGTTGACAGAAAAGATTTGGTCAGTTTCTGTTTAAAAGTAGACACCTCGAGTGTTTACCACATACAATTCAGATCAAAAAGAAGGTTGAAGGCACAACATTTCTTTTAGCCTTCCGTAGATGCCTTTTTTTCTGACAGAATCCAATCAGAATTTAATTAAATTAATTTATATATCATTCAATTTGACCTGTGTATGTGTCACAAGACATGGATGTAAAGGCACAACATAAATCGAGTTACCCCAGTTTTACTGAGATTTCTCATCAAATGTGAATTCCCTGATAGCACAGGTACATCTCGGAGACGTCTATTTGACGTCTATATTTACATCTGCAAGACGTAGTTTGCTCATCTGCAATACAACTATTGGACGTTTCCTATCAGATGTCAAATAGACGTCTATTAGATGTCTTTAAGATGTTTATGATGTAGAATGTATGTAAAACTGACATCTTACAGACGTCTGCACACAGCAGATGCTTTCCAGATCAAGACATCTTTAACAGACATCTTGCAGACGTACGTGTGCTATCTGGGTTGGCCATTAAAATTACAGACATCTTGAGGTGATATTACACTACTCTTCTACTCTAGCCTGTGATTCTTCAGAAAAGCTCAAAAAGACTTGTTATCTTAATATGATACTCGAGGAACCCAAGACAACAGCACTTCTTCATCCACATTGTACACCAAACATAATTTAGCAAACTCCTGTTTTTGTTTCAAGGAAGCCTATATTCTTCAGTTAGCCTAATGATTCAGCAGTGGGGTGTTAAAGCCTGTATGAGTGTGTACAAATCTACACTCTTTAAACAAACAAAAGCCAAAAGCTCACAGGTATGCATCGATTAATGAATGTCCAGCAAGTTTTATCAGACAAAAAGTGACTAAAAATAGGTCAAATGGGGCCTAAACAATAAAAGCTCATCCATAACGTCATATTTGTCAAATTAGCTGGGGTGGACAGTAATGTAACAGTCAGTATTGTTACTTTGTTAATGTACTTTAGTAGAAGTATCTCTAATTTATCAAATAATTTTTATTTGTACAAACTTTTATTTCGCTTGATGCCAAGGTTTAATTGCAAGAATTTCATAAACACATGTAGTTTCTTATTATTTTGAAATAATCATCACGTGCTCCGAGACGCAGAAGCGGTGTTCGATTCGTGAACCAAATGATTCTTTTCAATCAAACTGTTAAATCGGTTCATTAAACACAACTGAAAGATTTGTTAGTTCGTTCATGTTGACGATTCAGTGATTCACCGAATATGATTCAAATAATGCGGTTTGAACGGATCACCGCGAACGGAAGACGCTGGCAGCGGGAGCGCGCGCGACAGACGGCATGTAAGTTATTAAAAACAGAATTTTGAAATATTGTAAATGAAGTCAGGACTGTTAGGTGTTTGTGAGCTAAATGTTTAAGCCCGCTGCATGGACTGCTTTAATGTGGACATGTTATTAATTAATGCACATGCATCTTCATACAAAACGAGTATGCTTGCGTAGTGTTACCTTTTTATATTTTATGTTTGCTATTGTCAATATGCATTAACACATGTTCTTTTTCCTTATTTTATATATTTTATTATTTGCACTCATTTTGTTTTCACACTAGGCCCTGGTTTCACAGACAGAGCTTAGCTTAATCCAGGACTTGACCTTCAATTATGATATTCAAGTAGCTTTTATAAAAATGTCTTAGAAATAACATATAACATATTCACAAAATGTTTTATCTTAACCACTAATAGCTTTCCTTAATATAATTTTACGTTGTTGAGAAGTTGATAGGTTCAGGGTAGGAGTGGGGTTTGGTGCTCTACAAAAGTATGAATATATATATATATATATATATCCTTTACATTTTTATACTATTTTTAATATAAAATGTATGCTTTTACAGATGCAAGGAATTGCGTGCCTCGTGGTCTGACACATGCATGTCTTTCACTGAAGCATCAGCATGAAGTACCTTGCATGTATTATTTATTATTATTATTATTATTAATTATTTATTAACATTAAAAAAGTGAGATTCTGAGCAAATATGTGATGAATTGAGAGTGACTTATTGATAGAGATACTGTAGAAGGAGGTGTATTTACACAGCTGTCTCACCTCGGGGGTTTTCTGCATCCCTCAGCACCTGACTCCTCGCTCTCTGCTGCTTCCTACTCCTAGCTTACACAGAGTAGCTACTCTGGGTTTGACTGAAGCTCCAGACTTGGAGACTGTCCTCAGACTGTCCTTATTATTTTACTCTATTCCATCAGATGTAAGGGTGAATTCATGAAAACAACTGCCCCAGGTAATCTGATTTTTTTCTTTCTTTATCTTCAAAGATTTGTGTGTATTATGATAGGACAGTAAGTAGACAGGAAGTGAAGTGGCAGAAAGGTTTAAGGCTAGTCTTAAAGTAAAACTCAAGTTAGAGCTGTCTAACTTTAAATAACTTGCACTGATAAATATTAAAAATGTCAGTGCCATTTTTTTTTTCTCAAGATTCACACCAGTAATGTACTTATCAGAGCCATTTTATTAAAGCTACTTACATATCCTAATTTAACTAAGGCCTAGTCCTGGCTTAGTCTTAGAGCTGTCTGTTAAACTGGGCCTAAATACACTAAAAATCAAGTCCTTTTGTACTCTTAAGGAAAATCAAAAAGGAATAATTTTACAGGACTAATATTTCATTAGTGTATCTGTCCTGTTATGCAAGTAAATGCATATGGATGTAAAAAGTTTTAAATAAAACACTGAAAATGATATGTAATCCATGTTAATAAATTATACCTCTATTAAAATGTACCACTCTTTTACTGCAGTAATATTTTAACCGTGACTATAGTAAACACAATTATAATAGACACGTCTATTCTTCAGAGCAAATTAACCATGGTTTTACTGTGCTATCCAAGGTAACTTAGTTTTTGTACTATTATACATACAATAATATCTAAAAATGGCAATGGTTAACTAAACTATGGCTACAGTCTTTTGTGGATTATAGTTAATCATTTTTAAAAGGGTAATCATGTTTTTGCATTGAAGCTGACCTTTAACCTTGTGTCAGCATTTCATCACTGTACCCTATTAGACGAGATACTTTTTTTAAATGTGTCCAAAATTAGCAAATCAATTCTTAATTTATGGCCTAAAAGTATTTTGTGAGTGAAACTGGACATCTGTATTAAATAAATTCCTTCCGTGATATACCACATTCACAAGAATGGGAAGAACATGTGGTTATAGTAATCTTGACCTTGACCCAAAACCTACTCAGTTTATCTTTTAGTTTGTGAACATCTGTGGCAAATGTGAAGAACTTCCTGATATAATGCATTGAAATATATGGAAAATGCAGTACACGTGAAAAGACAGTGGGGGCGCTAGAGAGCAAAATGGAGTAAACGTGAAAAGACAGTGGGGGCGCTAGAGAGCAAAATGTGTGTGAACGCCCGGGGTAAATTCACACACTTTTTTCTCATTTTACTATCTTTTCGAGGACCTCTCTGAAACTTTGAGAGAAGCCTATTTTCAGCCTCCAGAGGCCATTACAGTGAAAACAAAGTGAGGACCGGCCAAAATGTCCTCACTTTGCAAAAATGTCCTCACTCCAAAGGTTAAAAACTCACGAAGGTCCTCACAAAGATAGCTATACAAACACACACACACACACAGCTTTAACCTCACACACACACACACAGCTTTAACCTCACACATACACAGCTTTAACCTCACATATACACACACACACACACACAGCTTTAACCTCACACACACACACACACACACACACAGCTTTAACCTCTCACACACACACACACACATAGCTTTAACCTCACACACACACACACACACACACACACACACACACACACACACATAGCTTTAACCTCACACACACACACACACACACACACACACACACACACACACACACACACACACACAGACACACACACACACACACACACACACATAGCTTTAACCTCACACACACACACACACACACACACACACACACACACACACACACACAGGTTTATGGGTCAGCTGAGTTTTGTGCTGATGAGGCAATAAGTTCTTCATGACATCAGCGTAAACATGTAGTCAACAAACATCCACATTTGTTGTACTTTCTGAAGTGCTTTAGAGATGAAACAGGCTTCGCACATATTCACAGCGGACCAACACCACAAACAATGAAAGTTTGCACAATTTAATACGTCATAAATGGATTGTTCGGTATTTAGTCAAAGTCTAACAAATTGCCGAAACCAATTTACTGGTATTTTTGGATCTCTTACCGGTAATTTACCAGTAATGAAAAGAAAACACATTCTTCACTTCGACTGCAAAGCCTTTTTAGGCAGAAAACACATAAGAACAATAAGAAATGTAATTACAGTTATTTCCCTTCACTCTTGCAAACTCTTCTTTTATGGTGAAAACTGAATGTGTTTTGAGCCCTGTCTGAGTCCAGAGCTTACATTCATTGAAAGTCTATGGGATGTGCTGGAGTAACTACAGTAGTTTTAAGCATATAGGCCTACTGTAAAATAAAGTACAGGATTATACTGTTATTTTTAGTCTTATTTTATTAACTTTACTGTTGAACATTCAATTACACCAGTTATTGCTTCACATCTACAGCTTTATTCAGGGTTCATCTTTTACACTTCATAGCTGAACTTCAAAACAGATTTACCAGCATATTAGCCATATTTCATCAATGAACAAAATACAGTTATAGCCATACTAGTAAAATCTCAGTAGCCTAACACTTTGTGACATTGGAAACTAAATGTTGGAAATATTAAAATAAATGTTTGAAGAGTTAAAGTACTTAATTAGAAGTAGTATACAACAATAACAGCGAATACAGCGAATACAAAACGTTTAAAACCACATGCTGTAAAGAAAAAGGTCCTCTTTATTGCGAAGACTCTTCCCGCCTATCAAGAAGATGAAGCTGTTTTGTTTGGAGCTGAAGAGACTTAAGTTGAAATCCTTCTGTTTGATTATTAAACACACCTGCATATATACTGAAGAGACTGATGAAGAGGTGTTTACTGGGAGATTACACAAGCGAAAGATCCTGAACCTCTCAGGCTGTCACACACACACACACACACACACACACCGACAGAGAGACTCATGGGTCAGCTGAGTTTTGTTTCCCTCTGTGTACATCTAGAACCACTACAAGTAAACTTCCGATGTTGTTGTGTACTTTCTGAGGTATAAAAGAGGAAACGGTCCTACACACATGATGTCCTGTAATCACAGCTGATCACTCAAAGCCAACCAGAGCCACCACACACTTGCACAATTCATCACGTCATATTTCGAAAGTAATTCTTCTCTTGTTTAGTCGAAGTCTAAAAATGTCAAACGCTTTCCTCACTTCGACCGCAAAGCCTTTTCAGGCACAAAACATTCAGGCCGAAAGATGATTACTGTGAATGCAGCGATTATTACATGTTCACTCTCGCAAACGCAGAATCGTCTATCAAGGGAAATGTGTTTCAAATGTGAACCTGAAACATGCCTGGTTTAAATAGATCTGTTTCGCTTCTGTTTCTGATCATGTACATGTAAAACTCATGAGAATGAGTAATAATCGTCTCATGATTGATGATCTTCATATGAGCACACAGACTAAAATACATATAACGCCGTATGATTTGTGGTTTGGAAACACTGCAGTTTTTTCCACACAGGGTTTTACGTCTATTGAAGTAGCTGTGGTTTTGTGTGTGTGTGTGTGTGTGTGTGTGTGTGTGTGTGTGTGTGTATGAGCAACCTTCCTTCAGTTTCTTGCGTTACATGCGGTCTGTTTGCATAACCGTTTATCTTTTGTAGCTCCTAAAGCTCTTTTGGCCTTGTGTGTGACACTGAGTGATTCTGTGAAGCATCTTTATAAAGCGTATGAATGAGTGTTTGATCTCTGACAGCGTTTCACTTCCTGTCTTCGGTCTGCTTCAGGGAAACAGTAACTTTGGCAACCAGACACGGTTGATTGATCATGTGACACGGTGCCAAGTCGCATCATCAGTGCTTCGCAGTGTGAAACATTCCCTGAGCTACAATGTTACAAAGAGTTGCTTAGCAACGCACAAACAAAACAATTCTAAACTGTTTTTGCCTCATTAAATATTCATGAGCTGTTACTGTGACTGTGTTTAGTTTCTGTTCTTGAGGGTTACAGTTTTTTTTCAACTGCTTACACACAAAATCCTCACTTGTCACACAATGAAACCTGACACCCAAACACCAGAACCACACACCAAATCTGCAAAACCATACACTAATTCGACTCTTTTTGCAAATCACCACACACAATTCTCTAAATGTAACACACACAAATCTAACAGGAAGTATCTTGATTTTCTTTTTCAAACACAACCTATCAAAATGCCACAGTAATTCATCAGAGCCTCACACACACTCCTCACACACACACTCACACACCAGGGCCTCCCCACCCTCCACCAATATCATATACTGTACACTAGCTGAGCATACACCACATATAACAGAAGATGGTGATGTTGTTGTAAAACCTTTATTTTAAAAGTTAAATGTTTATTTAAAAATGACAACTAATAAAAACTAACAAAAAGCAAGAAATTGTTAAATAATAATAAAACCAATTTTAAAAAAGTAAAAGCAAAATCATGTTTTTTTTCCCCATTAGTCTGTTATAATTCATAAATCAAAAAAGTAAACATTTAGAAATTGACAAGAATGCAGTCAAATAAAAAAAAATATATAATAATGTATTGTCTTATTTTTTTATAAAGATAATAT
>CM038623.1:5910657-5928157 GCA_021554675.1 Leuciscus idus
GTATATTGTACTCATCAAGCCGGACAACTTTCTAATTTACATTCATTAGCTCCGGCCATCAGGAAGTCAGATATTTTGGTCTGAATGTGGATTTCTTTGCAAAATCAGCCTCTGAATTTTTAGCCACTCCTCTTAAACTATTTATTTTATTCCCACCAAACTTTTTCAACATGATGAAAATACATTAAATATGCTAAATTGTTAACGGATAATAAATATCTCAAACGGTTTTGCTATGGCGAGGGATTAAAGTAATGTACAAAAAGGAATCAGAAAACATCTCATATCTTCTACAAATGTAATTATACACCGTTTATTTTTATATAAAATTATACAAATATTAGAACTAAACCCATTTTATTCTGTTTTTGCAATTCAAGAAGTATAAAAAAAGTTAAAAACAGGCTATTTAGTGCTATTTGGTTCAACAAAAAAAGCAAATATAGGGCTATACTGCCCTCTTGTGTCCAAAAGGATATAAATATAGTATATAAAACTTTTTACTAGGTAGGCCTATATTGTATTTAAATATAAATGTATTAGGTATATGACTGTGAGGATATTTTCCCATCGGTTAATCGACGTGTGACACGAGCGGGTGCTTTTAAATCGCTAATATAAAAGTGAAAGTAAAATTCGGACGTCCGCACGGACATTGATAATGGTGCACGTTGGAAAGAATTATACTTTTAAACATAACACTAAACCGCCATTAGGTGTCGCCAGGCGACCGTCTTAATGAGCGAGTCATTGATTCATTTGTTCAAACGATTCGTTCAAATGACTGAGTCATTCATGATTGAGACAGATGTTTATGGATTGATCATTGAATCTTTGAGTCAACCGATTCGTTCAAAATGCTGAATCATTCAGTAATGAGAAAACAAGTTGCCGTGAGATGCGCGACGGTTCTGCTGTGATCTTTGTTTAACTATTTTCGCTACTGAAACAGAACAAAAACAGTCAATATTGCATCTAAAATGTAAGTGACTTAATTATAACTGTTTATTAACCTGTTGTATGAAATCAATGTCACAGTTTCAATCGTGATTGTATTCAGGAAACAGTAGCCTACTTGTCAAGTGAGGTTGCTCAACTCTATCATAGGTTATAAAATATATAAAAACTCCATATTTGTAATTTTTATAGTCAGTATGTTGTTAACTGGGTTTCTTTTTTGTGTGCTGCGCTCATTTGTTTACGTTCCTCCTGGAGAAGCTGCACGAGCCTCAGCAGCGCAACCTTGTTACCATTGATCAGTAATACATTTATTATCAACTGTTGATTGCAACTTAAAATAATGTAATAAAATTAGAATAATCTCTCGTTTTAGTGATTCCCAAGTTATTTTTTGTCATTGACGTTCAAATCAGGCTACTCTGGTCGGGCAAGCCAAATTCTCTTTCAGGTAGGCCTATTGTATATATATATAAATATATTAGGGATGTCGGTTAATCGACGTGTGACACCGCTGGGGGCTTTTAAATCGCTAACTTAAAGTAAAATACAGATGTCTGACTTTAATAATGGTGCTGAGTAGAGCAAGCATTTTCAATGAATTCCTATGGAAGTAGGAATTAACTAAAAAACGTTCACTCTGTTCTGCTCGTTCCTCGCCGTGGGCGCTCACAGTTATGAATGCCTGTTTAGCCAAGAGCTTTTAGTTTAATTTTAAAATGAACGCCATTTCGGGGGGTGGATTGCTTGAATTTATTTTACAAAAGCACAATGTTGTGTTTTATTGCGAGTGTATATAAATATAAGCAAACACTTTGCAGTTTGAATGATGACCTGTATGAACAAAATTATGTGCCAATTATGTTTTTATGTGTCTACTGTTAAATCACACACACATTCCAGCATTGCAAACTTGACATCGCAGCCTGTTCATTATAGCCTTAATAAAATATAATAAAATAGTAAACCTAACATATACACACTGCTCTGTTTAAATAGTCAGTAGTACAATTCGTACATTCACAGTAAGCACTGCTCCACTGTGATTTTTCCAAGCACATTTTTGCGCGTGTGAAGAGGATGATTTTTTCCGTCGATATTGGAACACGAGTGAAGTACAAAGCCTATAATAAAGAATAGTTTAGCATCCAAATACATCACAACTGTTGAAACGTTTTGATTCTAATGAAAGGGTTACGTGAGCCCAACACTTACTTTCGTTTTTATTTTTACATTAAATTTAAAGGATTTGTTGTGGAATATTTTGAGTGCATCATAAAATCAGAATAAGGTAAGACAAGTAAAATTTCCCATTTTTATTATATATATATATATATATATATATATATATATATATATATATATAAATATAGCTGCGAGCAGCGATGGAGGGCCCAAGCCGGTGACACCGCCACCCTGGTGCCTTTAGTGTAACTAAAGGCACCAGGGTGGCGGTGCCACCGGCTTGGGCCCGCAATCGCTGCTCGCAGCTATATTTATTATTATTATTATTATTTTGTCAACCTTTCGGGCACTTTTGGGGCCCTTAACATGCTCGAAAACTCTTGAAACTTTGCACACGGGTCAGAACCTGCGGCCATCAGGGCTGGGCTGAAGCTGGTACCCGGGCGTGGCAGGGGGGCTCGACAGCGCCCCCTGGAACGGGATCCGAACACTTGTCCATAAATCAAACACACTTGCATGTAATAATATGAAACTCGGTACACATATAGATCTCATCGGGCCAAACAACTTTCGTACTTTTACTTTTTACGCCAGCCCAACAGGAAGTCGGCTATTATGGGTTGTTTGGAAACGCATGCTGTGGAATTTGATCTACTCCTCCTAGGGAATTGATCCATTCGCCTCCAAACTCGGTGTGCATGAAGTCAAGACATTGAGGATGCTAAATTGCGGACGGATTTTTGATATCTCAAACGGTTTGGCCGTGGCGAGGAAACGAATTTATGGCGAATAAGGGACACAGGAAGTGTGTTATAACTTCTGCATACATTAACTGATCTTGATTAAACTTCAGCAGTGTGTTCGTTGTAAGAGGCCGATCACATGGATGTGACTATTGTGAGTCAAAGTTATAGCGCCACCAACTGGCAGCAGGACGTGTGTCACTTTCAAAATGCTTTGAAATAACCCTCTTATTTTTACCAGATTTGCTTCAAACTTTATGTGTATAATGTAAACACACGGATGATGTAGACCTGTGAAAGGATTATTGATATCTTAGATACTGTTGCCGTGGCAACGCATCAAACTTTAATATTCTTTTTTGATGCTTTTGAGACTCTTAACATACTTGAAATTGCATGAAACTCGACAGACACATCACATTTATTAGCCAGTAGACATGTGCAAAGTTTCAGAAACGGGCGTGGTGAGGGGCTCAGTAGCGCCACCTTTAGTCAAAAATGGGGTATTAGTTTTACCTACATTAACAAAAATCGTTATGTATATTGTTCTCATCAAGCCGGACAACTTTCTAATTTAAAGTCATAATCTCAGACCAACAGGAAGAGAGATATTTTGGTTTGAATGTGGATTTTCTGAAGAATTTTCTCTCCCTCTCTCTGTGTCTCTGTGTGTGTGAGGGGAGGGGGGATTTGACTATTGCTTTTATATTGTTAATCAAGGTTTCAGGGGCTTTTGGGGTCCTTAACGTGCTCAAAAACTCTTGAAACTTTACATACAAGTCGGAACCCCCTGCTATCAGGGATGGGTTGAAGCTGGTACCCGGGCGTGGCAGGGGGGCTCAACAGCGCCCCCTTGAACGGGGTCCCAAAACTTGGTCCATAGATCAAACACGCTTGCATGAATTAATTTGAAACTCGGTACACATATAGATATCATCGGGCCGAACAACTTTCCCCCCGTCAAGTTTTACGCCAGCCCAACAGGAAGTCGGCTATTATGGGTTGTTTGGAAAACGCTTGCTGTGGAATGCGAAGTACTCCTCCTAGAGAATTCATCCAATCCCCACCAAACTCGGTGTGCATGAAGTCAAGACATTGAGGATTCTAAATTGCAGACGGATTTTTGATATCTCGAACGGTTTGGCCGTGGCAGGGAAACGAATTTATGGCGAGAAAAGAGAAACAAGAAGTGGAATAACTTCTGCATACATTAACTGATCTTGATGAAACTTCAGCAGTGTGTTCGTGGTAAGAGGCCGATCAGATGGATGTAACTATTGTGAGTCAAAGTTATAGCGCCACCAACTGGCAGCAGGAAGTGTGTCACTTTCAACATGCTTTTGACAAAAGTGGGCGGGTTAGTTTTAACTACAGTAAAAAAAAAATAGTTTGTATATTGTACTCATCAAGCCGGACAACTTTCTAATTTACATTCATTAGCCGCAACCAACAGAAAGTCAGATATTTTGGTCTGAATATGGATTTTTTTGCTAAATCAGCCTCTGAGTTTTTAGTTACTCCTCCTAAAAGGTTTATTTTATTCCTACCAAACTTTTTCAACATGATAAAAATATATTAATGATGCTAAATTGTAAACGGATATTGAATATCTCAAACAGTTTTGCTATGGCGAGGGATTCAATTAATGTCAAAAAGGAAGCAGGAAACATCTCATAACTTCTAAAAATGTAATTATACACCATTTATTTTTATATAAAATTATACAAATATTAGAACTAAACCCATTTTATTCTGTTTTTGCAATTCAAGGAGTATGAAAAAGTTAAAAACAGGCTATTTAGTGCTATTTGGTTCAACAAAAAAAGCAAACATAGGGCTATACTGCCCTCTTGTGTCCAAAAGGATATCAAAATAGTATATAAAACCTTTTACTAGGTAGGCCTATTGTATTTAAATATAAATGTATTAGGTATATGACTGTGAGGATATTTTCCCATCGGTTAATCGACGTGTGACACGAGCGGGTGCTTTTAAATCGCTAATATAAAAGTGAAAGTAAAAAACGGACGTCCGCACGGACATTGATAATGGTGCACGTTGGAAAGAATGATACTTTTAAACATAACACTAAACCACCATTAGGTGTCGCCAGGCGACCATCTTAATGAGCGAGTCATTGATTCATTCGTTCAAACGATTCGTTCGAATGACTGAGTCATTCATGATTGAGACAGATGTTTATGGATTGATCATTGAATCTTTGAGTCAACCGATTCGTTCTAAATGCTGAATCATTCAGTAATGAGAAAACAAGTTGCTGTGAGATGCGCGACGGTTCTGCTGTGATCTTTAACTATTTTTGCTGCTGAAACAGAACAAAAACAGTCAATATTGCATCTAAAATGTAAGTGACTTAATTGTAACTGTTTATTAACCTGTTGTATGAAATCAATGTCACAGTTTAAATCGTGATTGTATTCAGGAAATAGTAGCCTACTCGTCAAGTGAGGTTGCTTAACTCTATGTTATAAAATATATAAAAACTCCATATTTGTAATTTTTATAGTCAGTATGTTGTTAACTGGGTTGCTTTTTTGTGTGCTGCGCTCATTTGTTTACAATTCTCCTGGAGAAGCTGCATGAGCCTCAGCAGCGCAACCTTGTTACCATTGATCAGTAATACATTTATTATTAACTGCTGATTGCAACTTAAAATGAATGTAATGAAATTAGAATAATCTCTCGTTTTAGTGATTCCCAAGTTATTTTTTTTTTGTTATTGACGTTCTAATCAGGCTATACTCTGGTCGGGCAAGTAAAATTCTCTTTCAGGTAGGCCTATTGTATTTATATATAAATATATTAGGGATGTGACTGATACAATTTTCCCACCGGTTAATCGACGTGTGACACCGCTGAGGGCTTTTAAATCGCTAACTTAAAAGCGAAAGTAAAATACAGACGTCCGCACAGACATTGATAATGGTGCGGAGTAGAGCGAGCATTTTCAATGTATTCCTATGGAAGTAGGAATAAACTAATACATTTTATTTATGTTTTTATGTGTCCACTGTTCAACCGCAACAGCGTCACACACACACACACACACATTCCAGAATTGCAATCTTGACATCGCAGCCTTTTCATTATAGCCCTAATACAATATAATAATAAAAATAGTCAACATAAGATATACGAATTACACTGCTCTGTTTAAATAGTCAGTAGTACAATTTGTACCATTCACAGTAAGCAGAGCTCCGCTGTGGTGTTTCCAAGCACATTTTTGCGCGTGTGAAGAGGATGATTTTTTCCATCGATATTGGAACACGAGTGAAGTACAAAGCCTATAATAAAGAATAGTTTAGCATCCAAATACATCGCAAATATTGAAACATTTTGATTCTACTGAGAGGGTTACGTGAGACCAACACGGCTTACTTTCGTTTTTATTTTTACATTAAATTTAAAGGATTTGTTGTGGAATATTTTGAGTGTATCATAAAATCAGAGACAAGTAATATTTTCTGTCTTATATATATATATATATATATATATATATATATATGTATGTGTGTGTGTGTGATATATATATATATATATATATATATATATATATATATATATATATATATATATATATATAAATATATATATATATATATAAATATAGCTGCGAGCAGCGATGGAGGGCCAAAGCCGGCGGCACCGCCACCGGCTTGGGCCCGCAATCGCTGCTCGCAGCTATATTTATTATTATTATTATTATTATTATTTTGTCAACCTTTCGGGCACTTTTGGGGCCCTTAACATGCTCGAAAACTCTTGAAACTTTGCACACAGGTCAGAACCCGCGGCCATCAGGGCCGGGCTGAAGCTGGTACCCGGGCGTGGCAGGGGGGCTCGACAGCGCCCCCTGGAACGGGATCCGAACACTTGTCCATAAATCAGACACGCTGGCATGTAATAATATGAAACTCGGTACACATATAGATCTCATCGGGCCGAACAACTTTCGTGCTCTAAGTTTTACGCCAGCCCAACAGGAAGTCGGCTATTATGGGTTGTTTGGAAACGCATGCTGTGGAATTTGATCTACTCCTCCTAGGAAATTCATCCATTCGCCTCCAAACTCGGTCAGCATGAAGTCAAGACATTGAGGATGCTAAATTGCGGACGGATTTTTGATATCTCGAACGGTTTGGCCGTGGCGAGGAAATTAATTTATGGCGAATAAGGGACACAGGAAGTGTATTATAACTTCAGCATACATTAACTGATCTTGATGAAACTTCCGCAGTGTGTTCGTTGTAAGAGGCCGATCACATGGATGTGACTATTGTGAGTCAAAGTTATAGCGCCACCAACTGGCAGCAGGAAGTGTGTCACTTTCAAAATGCTTTGAAATCTCTCTCTTATTTTTACCCGATTTGCTTCAAAGTTTATGTGTATAATGTAGACACACGGCAGATGTAGACCTGTGAAAGGATTTTTGATATCTTTAATACTGTTGCCATGGCAACGCTTCAAACTTTAATATTCTTTTTTGATGCTTTTGAGACTCTTAACATACTTGAAATTGGATGAAACTCGACAGACACATCACATTTATTAGCCCGTAGACATGTGCAAAGTTTCAGAAACGGGCGTGGTGAGGGGCTCAGTAGCGCCACCTTTAGTCATAAGTGGGGGGGTTAGTTTAATCAACAGCAACAAAACTTGGTATGTGTATTGTTCTCATCAAGACGGACAACTTTCTAATTTACATTAACGATCTCCGACCAACAGGAAGAGAGATATTTTGGTTTGAATGTGGATTTTCTGAAGAATTTTCTCTCCCTCTCTCTGTGTCTCTGTGTGTGTGTGAGGGGAGGGGGGATTTGACTATTGCTTTTATATTGTTAATCAAGGTTTCAGGGGCTTTTGGGGTCCTTAACGTGCTCAAAAACTCTTGAAACTTTACATACAAGTCGGAACCCCCTGCCATCAGGGACGGGTTGAAGCTGGTACCCGGGCGTGGCAGGGGGGCTCAACAGCGCCCCCTTGAACGGGGTCCCAAAACTTGGTCCATAGATCAAACACGCTTGCATGAATTAATTTGAAACTCGGTACACATATAGATATCATCGGGCCGAACAACTTTCCCCCGGTCAAGTTTTACGCCAGCCCAACAGGAAGTCGGCTATTATGGGTTGTTTGGAAAACGCTTGCTGTGGAATGCGAAGTTCTCCTCCTAGAGAATTCATCCAATCCCCACCAAACTCGGTGTGCATGAAGTCAAGACATTGAGGATTCTAAATTGCGGACGGATTTTTGATATCTCGAACGGTTTGGCCGTGGCGAGGAAACGAATTTATGGCGAGAAAAGAGAAAAACGAAGTGTTATAACTTCTGCATACATTAACTGATCTTGATGAAACTTCAGCAGTGTGTTAGTGGTAAGAGGCAGATCAGATGGATGTAACTATTGTGAGTCAAAGTTATAGCGCCACCAACTGGCAGCAGGAAGTGTGTCACTTTCAACATGCTTTTGAAAAAAGTGGGCGGGTTAGTTTTAACTACAGTAAAAAAAAAATAGTTTGTATATTGTACTCATCAAGCCGGACAACTTTCTAATTTACATTCATTAGCTCTGGCCATCAGGAAGTCAGATATTTTGGTCTGAATATGGATTTTTTTTGCTAAATCAGCCTCTGAGTTATTAGTTACCCCTCCTAAAAGGTTTATTTTATTCCTACCAAACTTTTTCAACATGATAAAAATATATTAATGATGCTAAATTGTAAACGGATATTGAATATCTCAAACGGTTTTGCTATGGCGAGGGATTCAATTAATTTCAAAAAGGAAGCAGGAAACATCTCATAACTTCTAAAAATGTAATTATACACCATTTATTTTTATATAAAATTATACAAATATTAGAACTAAACCCATTTTATTCTGTTTTTGCAATTCAAGGAGTATAAAAAAGTTAAAAACAGGCTATTTAGTGCTATTTGGTTCAACAAAAAAAGCAAACATAGGGCTATACTGCCCTCTTGTGTCCAAAAGGATATCAAAATAGTATATAAAACCTTTTACTAGGTAGGCCTATTGTATTTAAATATAAATGTATTAGGTATATGACTGTGAGGATATTTTCCCATCGGTTAATCGAAGTGTGACACGAGCGGGTGCTTTTAAATCGCTAATATAAAAGTGAAAGTAAAAAACGGACGTCCGCACGGACATTGATAATGGTGCACACACGTTGGAAAGAATGATACTTTTAAACATAATACTAAACCGCCATTAGGTGTCGCCAGGCGACCATCTTAATGAGCGAGTCATTGATTCATTCGTTCAAACGATTCGTTCGAATGACTGAGTCATTCATGATTGAGACAGATGTTTATGGATTGACCATTGAATCTTTGAGTCAACCGATTCGTTTCAAAATGCTGAATCATTCAGTAATGAGAAAACAAGTTGCTGTGAGATGCGCGATGGTACTGCTGTGATCTTTGTTTAACTATTTTTGCTGCTGAAACAGAACAAAAACAGTCAATATTGCATCTAAAATGTAAGTGACTTAATTGTAACTGTTTATTAACCTGTTGTATGAAATCAATGTCACAGTTTCAATCGTGATTGTATTCAGGAAATAGTAGCCTACTCGTCAAGTGAGGTTGCTTAACTCTATGTTATAAAATATATAAAAACTCCATATTTGTAATTTTTATAGTCAGTATGTTGTTAACTGGGTTGCTTTTTTGTGTGCTGCGCTCATTTGTTTACAATTCTCCTGGAGAAGCTGCATGAGCCTCAGCAGGGCAACCTTGTTACCATTGATCAGTAATACATTTATTATTAACTGCTGATTGCAACTTAAAATGAATGTAATGAAATTAGAATAATCTCTCGTTTTAGTGATTCCCAAGTTTTTTTTTTTTTTTTGTTATTGACGTTCTAATCAGGCTATACTCTGGTCGGGCAAGTAAAATTCTCTTTCAGGTAGGCCTATTGTATTTATATATAAATATATTAGGGATGTGACTGTGATACAATTTTCCCACCGGTTAATCGACGTGTGACACCGCTGAGGGCTTTTAAATCGCTAACTTAAAAGCGAAAGTAAAATACAGACGTCCGCACAGACATTGATAATGGTGCGGAGTAGAGCGAGCATTTTCAATGTATTCCTATGGAAGTAGGAATAAACTAATACATTTTATTTATGTTTTTATGTGTCCACTGTTCAACCGCAACAGCGTCACACACACACACACACATTCCAGAATTGCAATCTTGACATCGCAGCCTGTTCATTATAGCCCTAATACAATATAATAATAAAAATAGTCAACATAAGATATACGAATTACACTGCTCTGTTTAAATAGTCAGTAGTACAATTTGTTCCATTCACAGTAAGCAGAGCTCCGCTGTGATGTTTCCAAGCACATTTTTGCGCGTGTGAAGAGGATGATTTTTTCCATCGATATTGGAACACGAGTGAAGTACAAAGCCTATAATAAAGAATAGTTTAGCATCCAAATACATCGCAAATATTGAAACATTTTGATTCTACTGAGAGGGTTACGTGAGACCAACACGGCTTACTTTCGTTTTTATTTTTACATTAAATTTAAAGGATTTGTTGTGGAATATTTTGAGTGTATCATAAAATCAGAGACAAGTAATATTTTCTGTCTTATATATATATATATATATATATATATATATATATATGTGTGTGTGTATATATATATATATATATATATATATATATATATATATATATATAAATATAGCTGCGAGCAGCGATGGAGGGCCAAAGCCGGCGGCACCGCCACCCCCGGTGCCTTTAGGTAACTAAAGGCACCGGGGTTGCGGTGCCACCGGCTTGGGCCCGCAATCGCTGCTCGCAGCTATATTTATTATTATTCTTATTTTTCTGTCAACCTTTCGGGCACTTTTGAGACCCTTAACGTGCTCTAAAACTCTTGAAACTTTGCACACGGGTCAGAACCCGCGGCCATCAGGGCCGGGCTGAAGCTGGTACCCGGGCGTGGCAGGGGGGCTCGACAGCGCCCCCTTGAACGGGGTCCGAAAACTTGGTCCATAAATCAGACACGCTTGCATGTAATAATATGAAACTCGGTACATATATAGATCTCATCGGGCCGAACAACTTTCGTACTTTTACTTTTTACGCCAGCCCAACAGGAAGTCGGCTATTATGGGTTGTTTGGAAACGCATGCTGTGGAATTTAATGTACTCCTTCTAGAGAATTCATCCAATCGCCTCCAAACTCGGTGTGCATGAAGACAAGACATTGAAGATGCTAAATTGTGGACGGATTTTTGATATCTTGAACGGTTTGGCCGTGGCGAGGACACGAATTGATGGCGAATAAGGGACACAGGAAGTATATTATAACTTCAGCATACATTAACTGATCTTGATTAAACTTCAGCAGTGTGTTCGTTGTAAGAGGCCGATCACATGGATGTGACTATTGTGAGTCAAAGTTATAGCGCCACCAACTGGCAGCAGGAAGTGTGTCCCTTTCAAAATGCTTTGAAATCACCCTCTTATTTTTACCCGATTTGCTTCAAAGTTTATGTGTATAATGTAAACACACGGCAGATGTAGACCTGTGAAAGGATTTTTGATATCTTTAATACTGTTGCCATGGCAACGCTTCAAACTTTAATATTCTTTTTTGATGCTTTTGAGACTCTTAACATACTTGAAATTGGATGAAACTCGACAGACACATCACATTTATTAGCCCGTAGACATGTGCAAAGTTTCAGAAATGGGCGTGGTGAGGGGCTCAGTAGCGCCACCTTTAGTCATAAGTGGGGGGGTTAGTTTTATCAACAGCAACAAAACTTGGTATGTGTATTGTTCTCATCAAGACGGACAACTTTCTAATTTACATTAACGATCTCCGACCAACAGGAAGAGAGATATTTTGGTTTGAATGTGGATTTTCTGAAGAATTTTCTCTCCCCCTCTCTGTGTATCTGTGTGTGTGAGGGGAGGGGGGATTTGACTATTGCTTTTATATTGTTAATATTGCTTTTGGGGTCCTTAACGTGCTCAAAAACTCTTGAAACTTTACATACAAGTCGGAACCCCCTGCCATCAGAGACGGGTTGAAGCTGGTACCCGGGCGTGGCAGGGGGGCTCAACAGCGCCCCCTTGATCGGGGTCCCAAAACTTGGTCCATAGATCAAACACGCTTGCATGAATTAATTTGAAACTCGGTACACATATAGATCTCATCGGGCCGAACAACTTTCCCCCAGTCAAGTTTTACGCCAGCCCAACAGGAAGTCGGCTATTATGGGTTGTTTGGAAAACGCTTGCTGTGGAATGCGAAGTACTCCTCCTAGAGAATTCATCCAATCCCCACCAAACTCGGTGTGCATGAAGTCAAGACATTGAGGATTCTAAATTGCGGACGGATTTTTGATATCTCGAACGGTTTGGCCGTGGCGAGGAAACGAATTTATGGCGAGAAAAGAGAAACACGAAGTGGAATAACTTCTGCATACATTAACTGATCTTGATGAAACTTCAGCAGTGTGTTCGTGGTAAGAGGCCGATCAGATGGATGTAACTATTGTGAGTCAAAGTTATAGCGCCACCAAGTGGCAGCAGGAAGTGTGTCACTTTCAACATGCTTTTGACAAAAGTGGGCGGGTTAGTTTTAACTACAGTAAAAAAAAAATAGTTTGTATATTGTACTCATCAAGCCGGACAACTTTCTAATTTACATTCATTAGCTCCGGCCATCAGGAAGTCAGATATTTTGGTCTGAATGTGGATTTTTTTGCAAAATCAGCCTCTGAATTTTTAGCCACTCCTCTTAAACTATTTATTTTATTCACACCAAACTTTTTCAACATGATGAAAATACATTAAATATGCTAAATTGTGAACGGATAATAAATATCTCAAACGGTTTTGATATGGCGAGGGATTAAAGTAATGTCAAAAAAGGAATCAGAAAACATCTCATATCTTCTACAAATGTAATTATACACCGTTTATTTTTATATAAAATTATACAAATATTAGAACTAAACCCATTTTCTGTTTTTGCCATTCAAGAAGTATAAAAAAAGTTAACAACAGGCTATTTAGTGCTATTTGGTTAAAAAAAAAAGCAAACATAGGGCTATACTGCCCTCTTGTGTCCAAAAGGATATAAATATAGTATATTAAACTTTTAATAGGTAGGCCTATATTGTATTTAAATATAAATGTATTAGGTATATGACTGTGAGGATATTTTCCCATCGGTTAATCGACGTGTGACACGAGCGGGTGCTTTTAAATCGCTAATATAAAAGTGAAAGTAAAATTCGGACGTCCGCACGGACATTGATAATGGTGCACACACGTTGGAAAGAATGATACTTTTAAACATAACACTAAACCGCCATTAGGTTAGTCTTACATTAGTCTTAATGAGCGAGTCATTGATTCATTCGTTCAAACGATTCGTTCGAATGACTGAGTCATTCATGATTGAGACAGATGTTTATGGATTGATCATTGAATCTTTGAGTCAACCGATTCGTTCTAAATGCTGAATCATTCATTAATGAGAAAACAAGTTGCTATGAGATGCGCGACGGTTCTGCTGTGATCTTTGTTTAACTATTTTTGCTGCTGAAACAGAACAAAAACAGTCAATATTGCATCTAAAATGTAAGTGACTTAATTATAACTGTTTATTAACCTGTTGTATGAAATCAATGTCACAGTTTCAATCGTGATTGTATTCAGGAAACAGTAGACTACTCGTCAAGTGAGGTTGCTTAACTTTATCATAGGTTATAAAATATATAAAAACTCCATATTTGTCATTTTTATAGTCAGTATGTTGTTAACTGGGTTTCTTTTTTGTGTGCTGCGCTCATTTGTTTACGTTTCTCCTGGAGAAGCTGCACGAGCCTCAGCAGCGCAACCTTGTTACCATTGATCAGTAATACATTTATTATCAACTGTTGATTGCAACTTAAAATGAATGTAATAAAATTAGAATAATCTCTCGTTTTTTTGTGATTCCCAAGTTATTTTTTGTCATTGAAGTTCTAATCAGGCTACTCTGGTCGGGCAAGCTAAATTCTCTTTCAGGTAGGCCTATTGTATATATATAAATATATTAGGGATGTCGGTTAATCGCCCTGTGACACCGCTGGGGGCTTTTAAATCGCTAACTTAAAGTAAAATACAGATGTCTGCACAGACTTGAATAATGGTGCTGAGTAGAGCGAGCATTTTCAATGAATTCCTATGGAAGTAGGAATTAACTAAAAAACGTTCACTCTGTTCTGCTCGTTCCTCGCCGTGGGCGCTCACAGTTATGAATGCCTGTTTAGCCAAGAGCTTTTAGTTTAATTTTAAAATGAACGCCATTTCGGGGGGTGGATTGCTTGAATTTATATTACAAAAGCACCATGTTGTGTTTCCTTGCGAGTGTACATAAATATAAGTAAACACTTTGCAGTTTGAATGATATCCTGGATGAACAAAATGATGTGCCAATTATGTTTTTATGTGTCTACTGTTAAATCACACACACATTCCAGCATTGCAAACTTGACATCGCAGCCTGTTCATTATAGCCTTAATAAAATATAATAAAATAGTAAACCTAACATATACACACTGCTCTGTTTAAATAGTCAGTAGTACAATTCGTACATTAACAGTAAGCACTGCTCCACTGTGATTTTTCCAAGCACATTTTTGCGCGTGTGAAGAGGATGATTTTTTCCGTCGATATTGGAAACCGAGTGAAGTACAAAGCCTATAATAAAGAATAGTTTAGCATCCAAATACATCACAACTGTTGAAACGTTTTGATTCTAATGATAGGGTTACGTGAGCCCAACACTTACTTTCGTTTTTATTTTTACATAAAATTTAAAGGATTTGTTGTGGAATATTTTGAGTGTATCATAAAATCAGAATAAGGTAAGACAAGTAATATTTTCTGTCTTTTATATACATATATATATATATACACACACAAACACACACACACACACACATATATATATATATATATATATATACACACACACACACACACACACACACACATATATATATATATATATATATGTATATATATACACATACACACACATATATATATATATATATATATATATACACACATATATACATTTTAACTAAAGGCACCGGGGTAACTAAAGGCACCGGGGTTGCGGTGCCACGGGCTTGGGCCCGCCATCGCTGCTCGCAGCTATATTTAGGGCCCAAGCCCTGAAGGGGCGAAGGCCCTATTGTTTTCGTTAGGATTATTATTATTATTATTATTATTATTATTATTATTATTGTTGTTCAAGGGTTCGGGGGCTTTTGGGGCCTTTAACGTGCTCAAAAACTCATGAAACTTTGCACACAGGTCAGAACCTGCGGCCATTAGGGCCGGGCTGAAGCTGGTACCCGGGCGTGGCAGGGGGGCTCAACAGCGCCCCCTGGAACGGAATCCGAACACTTGTCCATAAATCAAACACACTTGCATGTAATAATATGAAACTCGGAACAGATATAGATCTCATCGGGCCGAACAACTTTCGTGCTCTAAGTTTTACGCCAGCCCAACAGGAAGTCGGCTATTATGGGTTGTTTGGAAACGCATGCTGTGGAATTTAATGTACTCCTCCTAGGGAATTCATCCAATCGGCTCCAAACTCGGTCAGCATGAAGTCAAGACATTGAGGATGCTAAATTGCGGACGGATTTTTGATATCTCGAACGGTTTGGCCGTGGCGAGGAAACGAATTTATGGCGAATAATGGAAACAGGAAGTGTGTTATAACTTCTGCATACATTAACTGATCTTGATTAAACTTCAGCAGTGTGTTCGTTGTAAGAGGCCGATCACATGGATGTGACTATTGTGAGTCAAAGTTATAGCGCCACCAACTGGCAGCAGGAAGTGTGTCACTTTCAAAATGCTTTGAAATCACCCTCTTATTTTTACCCGATTTGCTTCAAACTTTATGTGTATAATGTAAACACACGGCAGATGTAGACCTGTGAAAGGATTATTGATATCTTTAATAATGTTGCCGTGGCAACGCATCAAACTTTAATATTCTTTTCGGATGCTTTTGAGACTCTTCACATACTTGAAAATGCATGAAACTCAACAGACACATCACATTTATTATCCAGTAGACATGTGCAAAGTTTCAGAAACGGGCGTGGTGGAATGGCTCAGTAGCGCCACCTTTAGTAAAAAATGGGGGCTTAGTTTTACAAAGAGTCACAAAACTCGCTACGTATATTGTTCTCATCGAGCCGGACAACTTTCTAATTTACACTCATTAGCTAAAAGCAACAGGAAGTCAGATATTTTTGTTTGAATGTGATTTTTTGGAGAATTTTCTCTCTCTCTCTCTGTCTCTGTGTGTGTGAGGGGTGGGGGTGATTTGTCTGTTCAGTGAGATTTACTTTTTCATTTGTTTTTCAAGGTTTCTGGGGCTTTTGGGTCCCTAAACGTGCTCGAAAACTCTTGAAACTTTGCACACAGGTCAGAACCCACGGCCATCAGGGCCAGGCTGAAGCTGGTAGCCGGGCGTGGCAGGGGGGCTCGACAGCGCCCCCTGGAACGGGGTTCGAAAACTTGGTCCATAGATCAAACACGCTTGCATGAATTAACATGAAACTCGGTACACATATAGATCTCATCAGACCGAACATCTTTCGTGCTCTAAGTTTTACGCCAACCCAACAGGAAGTCGGCTATTATGGGTTGTTTGGAAAACGCATGCTGTGGAATGTGAAGTACTTTTCCTAGAGTATTCACCCGGTCCCCTCCAAACTCGGTGTGTATGAAGTCAAGACATTGAAGATGCTAAATTGCGGACGGATTTTTGATATCTCAAACGGTTTGGCCGTGGCGAGGAAACGAATTTATGGCGAGAAAAGAGAAACACGAAGTGGAATAACTTCTGCATACATTAACTGATCTTGATGAAACTTCAGCAGTGTGTTCGTGGTAAGAGGCCGATCAGATGGATGTAACTATTGTGAGTCAAAGTTATAGCGCCACCAACTGGCAGCAGGAAGTGTGTCACTTTCAACATGCTTTTGACAAAAGTGGGCGGGTTAGTTTTAACTACAGTAAAAAAAAAATTGTTTGTATATTGTACTCATCAAGCCGGACAACTTTCTAATTTACATTCATTAGCTCTGGCCATCAGGAAGTCAGATATTTTGGTCTGAATGTGGATTTTTTTGCAAAATCATCCTCTGAATTTTTAGCCACTCCTCTTAAACTATTTATTTTATTCCCACCAAACTTTTTCAACATGATGAAAATACCTTAAAGATTCTAAATTATGAACGGATATTGAATATCTCAAACGGTTTTGATATGGCGAGGGATTGAAGTAATGTCAAAAAAGGAATCAGAAAACATCTCATATCTTCTACAAATGTAATTATACACCGTTTATTTTTATATCAAATTATACAAATATTAGAACTAAACCCATTTTATTCTGTTATTCTGTTTTTGCAATTCAAGAAGTATAAAAAAAGTTAAAAACAGGCTATTTAGTGCTATTTGGTTCAACAAAAAAGCAAACATAGGGCTATACTGCCC
>CM038623.1:5933157-5945657 GCA_021554675.1 Leuciscus idus
ACTTCAGCAGTGTGTTCGTGGTAAGAGGCCGATCAGATGGATGTGACTATTGTGAGTCAAAGTTATAGCGCCACCAACTGGCAGCAGGAAGTGTGTCACTTTCAAAATGTTTTTGACAAAAGTGGGGGGGTTAGTTTTACCCACAATTACAAAAATCAGTACGTATATTGGTCTCATCGAGCCGGACAACTTTCTAATTTATAGTTATTAGCTCTGACCAATAGGAAGTCAGATATTTTGGTTTGAATGTGGATTTATTTGCAAATTCAGCCTCTGCTTTTTACCCACTCCTGCTAAGTGTTTTTTTTTTATTCACACCAAACTTTTTTAACACGATGAAAATACATTAAAGATGCTAAATTGTGAACGGATATTAAATATTTCAAACGGTTTTGACATGGCGAGGGATTAAAATAATGTCAAAAAAGGAATCAGAAAACATCTCATATCTTCTTAAAATTTAATTATACACTATTTATTTTTATATAAAATTATACAAATAACAGAACTAAACCGAAACAGAACTAGTTTTGGGTTTATTCAGTTTTTTCAATTCAAGAATTATGTACAAGTTTAAAATCAGCCAGAATGCGCTATTTAGTAAAAAAAAAAGGTCATACATAGGGCTATACTGCCCTCTTGTGTTCAAAATCAGGTAGGCCCATTGTATATTGTATTTATATATAAATATAATAGCGATGTGACTGAGAATTTTTTCCCACTGGTTAATCGATGTGTGACACCGCGGCGGGGGCTTTTAAATCGCTAACTTAAAGGGATACTCCACTTTAAATAGAAAATTCTGTCATCATATACTCACCCTCATGTTGTTTCAATCCTTTATTAATTTCTTTCTTCTGCTGAACAGAAAGGAAGATATTTAGAAGAATGTCAGTAACCAGACAGTTTCTGGTCTCATTGACTTCCATAGTATACATTTCTTTCCTACTATGGAAGTCAATGGGATCAGAAACTGTCTGGTTACTGACATTCTCCTAAATATCTTCCTTTCTGTTCAGCAGAAGAAAGAAATTCATAAAGGATTAAAACAACACGAGGGTGAGTATATGATGACAGAATTTTCATTTTAAAGTGGAGTATCCCTTTAAAAGCGAAAGTGAAATACGGACGTCCAGTAGGAATGAACTAAAAAACATTTACTCTGTTCTGCTCGTTCCTCGCTGTAGACGCGTTATTGCCCATGCAGCCGTGAGCATTTTAGTTTCATTTAAAAAAATAGCGCCATTTTGGGGGTGGGATTGCTTGAATGTTTTTTTACAAAAGCACAATGTTGTGTTTTATTGCGAGTGTACATAAATATAAGTAAACACAGTGCAGTTTAAATGATGTCCTGTATGAACAAACCGACGGAGTAGCCTATGTTTTTATGTTTCCACTGTTCGATCGCGCCCACGCCTCACACACACACACACACACACACACACACACACTGTGCATTCCAGCATTGCAATCTTGACATCGCAGCCGGTTCATTACAGCCGTAATAAAATATAATAATAAATATAAATAGTCAACCTATTTGCAGCAAATGATAGTAGATTTTAGATCAATATATTTGTTTTCCTTACAATTTTAATTAACACTAACTTTATTCTCATCTGAATTATAAATAATTTATTTCTGTATAAAATAATACTACCAATAAAAAATACATTTGATTGTCTTTTTTAATCAATGGAGAATGTGTGACTTAAAAATAAACAGATTAGTGCTCGGTTTGAGGACAAGAAATGAAAACCAATGCAATATGATGAATGTCCAAAAACGTTCGCTCTTCTCTGCCCGTTCCTCGCCTCGCCATATATATATATATATATATATATATATATATATATATATATATATATATATATATATATATATATATTTATATATATATATATATATATATATTTTTTTTTTTGTTACATATATATAATGTATATATATGTATATTTTTTTGTTACATTTATATATATATATATATATATATATATATATATATATATATATATATATATATATATATATAAATATAGCTGCGAGCAGCGATGGAGGGCCCAAGCCGGTGACACCGCCACCCCGGTGGCTTTAGTGTAACTAAAGGCACCCGGGTGGCGGTGCCACCGGCTTGGGCCCGCAATCGCTGCTCGCAGCTATATTTTATTATTATTATTCTTATTTTTCTGTCAACCTTTCGGGCATTTTTGGGGCCTTTAACATGCTCGAAAACTCTTGAAATTTTGCACACAGGTCAGAACCTGCGGCCATCAGGGCCGGGCTGAAGCTGGTACCCGGGCGTGGCAGGGGGGCTCAACAGCGCCTCCTTGAACGGGGTCCGAAAGTTTGGTCCATAAATCAGACACGCTTGCATGTAATAATATGAAACTCAATACACATATAGATCTCATCGGGCCAAACAACTTTCGTACTTTTACTTTTTACGCCAGCCCAACAGGAAGTCGGCTATTATGGGTTGTTTGGAAACGCATGCTGTGGAATTTAATGTACTCCTCCTAGGGAATTCATCCATTCACCTCCAAACTCAGTCAGCATGAAGTCAAGACATTGAGGATGCTAAATTGTGGACAGATTTTTGATATCTCGAACGGTTTGGCCGTGGCGAGGACACGAATTGATGGCGAATAATGGAAACAGGAAGTGTGTTATAACTTCTGCATACATTAACTGATCTTGATTAAACTTCAGCAGTGTGTTCGTTGTAAGAGGCCGATCACATGGATGTGACTATTGTGAGTCAAAGTTATAGCGCCACCAACTGGCAGCAGGAAGTGTGTCCCTTTCAAAATGCTTTGAAATCACCCTCTTATTTTTACCCGATTTGCTTCAAAGTTTATGTGTATAATGTAAACACACGGCAGATGTAGACCTGTGAAAGGATTTTTGATATCTTTAATACTGTTGCCATGGCAACGCTTCAAACTTTAATATTCTTTTTTGATGCTTTTGAGACTCTTAACATACTTGAAATTGGATGAAACTCGACAGACACATCACATTTATTAGCCCGTAGACATGTGCAAAGTTTCAGAAACGGGCGTGGTGAGGGGCTCAGTAGCGCCACCTTTAGTCATAAGTGGGGGGGTTAGTTTTATCAACAACAACAAAACTTGGTATGTGTATTGTTCTCATCAAGACGGACAACTTTCTAATTTACATTAACGATCTCCGACCAACAGGAAGAGAGATATTTTGGTTTGAATGTGGATTTTCTGAAGAATTTTCTCTCCCTCTCTCTGTGTCTCTGTGTGTGTGAGGGGAGGGGGGATTTGACTATTGCTTTTATATTGTTAATCAAGGTTTCAGGGGCTTTTGGGGTCCTTAACGTGCTCAAAAACTCTTGAAACTTTACATACAATTCGGAACCCCCTGCCATCAGGGACGGGTTGAAGCTGGTACCCGGGCGTGGCAGGGGGGCTCAACAGCGCCCCCTTGAACGGGGTCCCAAAACTTGGTCCATAGATCAAACACGCTTGCATGAATTAATTTGAAACTCGGTACACATATAGATCTCATCGGGCCGAACAACTTTCCCCCCGTCAAGTTTTACGCCAGCCCAACAGGAAGTCGGCTATTATGGGTTGTTTGGAAAACGCTTGCTGTGGAATGCGAAGTACTCCTCCTAGAGAATTCATCCAATCCCCACCAAACTCGGTGTGCATGAAGTCAAGACATTGAGGATTCTAAATTGCGGACGGATTTTTGATATCTCGAACGGTTTGGCCGTGGCGAGGAAACGAATTTATGGCGAGAAAAGAGAAACACGAAGTGGAATAACTTCTGCATACATTAACTGATCTTGATGAAACTTCAGCAGTGTGTTCGTGGTAAGAGGCCGATCAGATGGATGTAACTATTGTGAGTCAAAGTTATAGCGCCACCAACTGGCAGCAGGAAGTGTGTCACTTTCAACATGCTTTTGACAAAAGTGGGCGGGTTAGTTTTAACTAGAGTAAAAAAAAAATAGTTTGTATATTGTACTCATCAAGCCGGACAACTTTCTAATTTACATTCATTAGCTCCGGCCATCAGGAAGTCATATATTTTGGTCTGAATGTGGATTTTTTTGCAAAATCAGCCTCTGAATTTTTAGCCACTCCTCTTAAACTATTTATTTTATTCCCACCAAACTTTTTCAACATGATGAAAATACATTAAAGATGCTAAATTGTGAACGGATATTGAATATCTCAAACGGTTTTGATATGGCGAGGGATTAAAGTAATGTCAAAAAAGGAATCAGAAAACATCTCATATCTTCTACAAATGTAATTATACACCGTTTATTTTTATATAAAATTATACAAATATTAGAACTAAACCCATTTTATTCTGTTTTTGCAATTCAAGGAGTATGAAAAAGTTAAAAACAGGCTATTTAGTGCTATTTGGTTCAACAAAAAAGCAAATATAGGGCTATACTGCCCTCTTGTGTCCAAAAGGATATCAAAATAGTATATAAAACCTTTTACTAGGTAGGCCTATTGTATTTAAATATAAATGTATTAGGTATGACTGTGAGGATATTTTCCCATCGGTTAATCGACGTGTGACACGAGCGGGTGCTTTTAAATCGCTAATATAAAAGTGAAAGTAAAAAAACAGACGTCCGCACTGACATTGATAATGGTGCACACACGTTGGAAAGAATGATACTTTTAAACATAACACTAAACCGCCATTAGGTGTCGCCAGGCGACCATCTTAATGAGCAAGTCATTGATTCATTCGTTCAAACGATTCGTTCGAATGACTGAGTCATTCATGATTGAGACAGATGTTTATGGATTGACCATTGAATCTTTGAGTCAACCGATTCGTTTCAAAATGCTGAATCATTCAGTAATGAGAAAACAAGTTGCTGTGAGATGCGCGATGGTTCTGCTGTGATCTTTGTTTAACTATTTTTGCTGCTGGAACAGAACAAAAACAGTCAATATTGCATCTAAAATGTAAGTGACTTAATTGTAACTGTTTATTAACCTGTTGTATGAAATCAATGTCACAGTTTCAATCGTGATTGTATTCAGGAAATAGTAGCCTACTCGTCAAGTGAGGTTGCTTAACTCTATGTTATAAAATATATAAAAACTCCATATTTGTAATTTTTATAGTCAGTATGTTTTTAACTGGGTTGCTTTTTTGTGTGCTGCGCTCATTTGTTTACAATTCTCCTGGAGAAGCTGCATGAGCCTCAGCAGGGCAACCTTGTTACCATTGATCAGTAATACATTTATTATTAACTGTTGATTGCAACTTAAAATGAATGTAATGAAATTAGAATAATCTCTCGTTTTAGTGATTCCCAAGTAATTTTTTTTGTTATTGACGTTCTAATCAGGCTATACTCTGGTCGGGCAAGTAAAATTCTCTTTCAGGTAGGCCTATTGTATTTATATGTAAATATATTAGGGATGTGACTGTGATAACATTTTCCCACCGGTTAATCGACGTGTGACACCGCTGAGGGCTTTTATATCGCTAACTTAAAAGCGAAAGTAAAATACAGACGTCCGCACAGACATTGATAATGGTGCGGAGTAGAGCAAGCATTTTCAATGTATTCCTATGGAAGTAGGAATAAACTAATACATTCTATTTATGTTTTTATGTGTCCACTGTTCAACCGCAACCGCGTCACACACACACACACACACACACATTCCAGAATTGCAATCTTGACATCGCAGCCTGTTCATTATAGCCCTAATACAATATAATAATAAAAATAGTCAACATAACATATACGAATTACACGTTTCCAAGCACATTTTTGCGTGTGTGAAGAGGATGATTTTTTCCATCGATATTGGAACACGAGTGAAGTACAAAGCCTATAATAAAGAATAGTTTAGCATCCAAATACATCGCAAATATTGAAACATTTTGATTCTACTGAGAGGGTTACGTGAGACCAAGACGGCTTACTTTCGTTTTTATTTTTACATTAAATTTAAAGGATTTGTTGTGGAATATTTTGAGTGTATCATAAAATCAGAATAAGGTAAGACAAGTAATATTTTCTGTCTTATATATATATATATATATATATATATATATATATATGTGTGTGTGTGTGTGTGTGTGTGTGTGTGTATATATATATATATATATATATATATATACATATATGTGTGTGTGTGTGTGTATATATATATATATATATATAAATATATATATAAATATAGCTGCGAGCAGCGATGGAGGGCCAAAGCCGGCGGCACCGCCACCCCGGTGCCTTTAGGTAACTAAAGGCACCGGGGTTGCGGTGCCACCGGCTTGGGCCCGCCATCGCTGCTCGCAGCTATATTCATTATTATTCTTATTTTTCTGTCAAACTTTCGGGCATTTTTGGGGCCTTTAACATGCTCGAAAACTCTTTAAATTTTGCACACAGGTCAGAACCTGCGGCCATCAGGGCCGGGCTGAAGCTGGTACCCGGGCGTGGCAGGGGGGCTCAACAGCGCCCCCTTGAACGGGGTCCGAAAGTTTGGTCCATAAATCAGACATGCTTGCATGTAATAATATGAAACTCAATACACATATAGATCTCATCGGGCCAAACAACTTTCGTACTTTTA
This sequence comes from Leuciscus idus, assembly GCA_021554675.1. Classification (NCBI taxonomy): domain Eukaryota; kingdom Metazoa; phylum Chordata; class Actinopteri; order Cypriniformes; family Leuciscidae; genus Leuciscus; species Leuciscus idus. The sequence continues at coordinate 5,939,760 of CM038623.1, forward strand.
CTTTTTACGCCAGCCCAACAGGAAGTCGGCTATTATGGGTTGTTTGGAAACGCATGCTGTGGAATTTAATGTACTCCTCCTAGGGAATTCATCCATTCGCCTCCAAACTCAGTCAGCATGAAGTCAAGACATTGAAGATGCTAAATTGCGGACAGATTTTTGATATCTCGAACGGTTTGGCCGTGGCGAGGACACGAATTGATGGCGAATAATGGAAACAGGAAGTGTGTTATAACTTCTGCATACATTAACTGATCTTGATTAAACTTCAGCAGTGTGTTCGTTGTAAGAGGCCGATCACATGGATGTGACTATTGTGAGTCAAAGTTATAGCGCCACCAACTGGCAGCAGGAAGTGTGTCCCTTTCAAAATGCTTTGAAATCACCCTCTTATTTTTACCCGATTTGCTTCAAAGTTTATGTGTATAATGTAAACACACGGCAGATGTAGACCTGTGAAAGGATTTTTGATATCTTTAATACTGTTGCCATGGCAACGCTTCAAACTTTAATATTCTTTTTTGATGCTTTTGAGACTCTTAACATACTTGAAATTGGATGAAACTCGACAGACACATCACATTTATTAGCCCGTAGACATGTTCAAAGTTTCAGAAACGGGCGTGGTGAGGGGCTCAGTAGCGCCACCTTTAGTCATAAGTGGGGGGGTTAGTTTTATCAACAACAACAAAACTTGGTATGTGTATTGTTCTCATCAAGACGGACAACTTTCTAATTTACATTAACGATCTCCGACCAACAGGAAGAGAGATATTTTGGTTTGAATGTGGATTTTCTGAAGAATTTTCTCTCCCTCTCTCTGTGTCTCTGTGTGTGTGAGGGGAGGGGGGATTTGACTATTGCTTTTATATTGTTAATCAAGGTTTCAGGGGCTTTTGGGGTCCTTAACGTGCTCAAAAACTCTTGAAACTTTACATACAAGTCGGAACCCCCTGCCATCAGGGACGGGTTGTAGCTGGTACCCGGGCGTGGCAGGGGGGCTCAACAGCGCCCCCTTGAACGGGGTCACAAAACTTGGTCCATAGATCAAACACACTTGCATGAATTAATTTGAAACTCAGTACACATATAGATATCATCGGGCCGAACAACTTTCGTGCTCTAAGTTTTACGCCAGCCCAACAGGAAGTCGGCTATTATGGGTTGTTTGGAAAACGCTTGCTGTGGAATGCGAAGTACTCCTCCTAGAGAATTCATCCAATCCCCACCAAACGCGGTGTGCATGAAGTCAAGACATTGAGGATTCTAAATTGCGGACGGATTTTTGATATCTAGAACGGTTTGGCCGTGGCAAGGAAACGAATTTATGGCGAGAAAAGAGAAACACGAAGTGGAATAACTTCTGCATACATTAACTGATCTTGATGAAACTTCAGCAGTGTGTTCGTGGTAAGAGGCCGATCAGATGGATGTAACTATTGTGAGTCAAAGTTATAGCGCCACCAACTGGCAGCAGGAAGTGTGTCACTTTCAACATGCTTTTGACAAAAGTGGGCGGGTTAGTTTTAACTACAGTAAAAAAAAAATAGTTTGTATATTGTACTCATCAAGCCGGACAACTTTCTAATTTACATTCATTAGCTCCGGCCATCAGGAAGTCAGATATTTTGGTCTGAATGTGGATTTTTTTTGCAAAATCAGCCTCTGAATTTTTAGCCACTCCTCTTAAACTATTTATTTTATTCCCACCAAACTTTTTCAACATGATACAAATATATTAATGAAGCTAAATTGTAAACGGATATTGAATATCTCAAACGGTTTTGCTATGGCGAGGGATTAAATTAATGTCAAAAAGGAAGCAGGAAACATCTCATAACTTCTAAAAATGTAATTATACACCATTTATTTTTATATAAAATTATACAAATATTAGAACTAAACCCATTTTATTCTGTTTTTGCTATTCAAGGAGTATGAAAAAGTTAAAAACAGGCTATTTAGTGCTATTTGGTTCAACAAAAAAGCAAACATAGGGCTATACTGCCCTCTTGTGTCCAAAAGGAAATCAAAATAGTATATAAAACGTTTTACTAGGTAGGCCTATTGTATTTAAATATAAATGTATTAGGTATGACTGTGAGGATATTTTCCCATTGGTTAATCGACGTGTGACACGAGCGGGTGCTTTTAAATCGCTAATATAAAAGTGAAAGTAAAAAACGGACGTCCGCACTGACATTGATAATGGTGCACGTTGGAAAGAATGATACTTTTAAACACTAAACCGCCATTAGGTGTCGCCAGGCGACCATCTTAATGAGCGAGTCATTGATTCATTCGTTCAAACGATTCGTTTGAATGACTGAGTCATTCATGATTGAGACAGATGTTTATGGATTGACCATTGAATCTTTGAGTCAACCGATTCGTTTCAAAATGCTGAATCATTCAGTAATGAGAAAACAAGTTGCTGTGAGATGCGCGATGGTTCTGCTGTGATCTTTGTTTAACTATTTTTGCTGCTGAAACAGAACAAAAACAGTCAATATTGCATCTAAAATGTAAGTGACTTAATTGTAACTGTTTATTAACCTGTTGTATGAAATCAATGTCACAGTTTCAATCGTGATTGTATTCAGGAAATAGTAGCCTACTCGTCAAGTGAGGTTGCTTATATGTTATAAAATATATAAAAACTCCATATTTGTCATTTTTATAGTCAGTATGTTGTTAACTGGGTTGCTTTTTTGTGTGCTGCGCTCATTTGTTTACAATTCTCCTGGAGAAGCTGCATGAGCCTCAGCAGGGCAACCTTGTTACCATTGATCAGTAAGACATTTATTATTAACTGCTGATTGCAACTTAAAATGAATGTAATGAAATTAGAATAATCTCTCATTTTAGTGATTCCCAAGTAATTTGTTTTGTTATTGACGTTCTAATCAGGCTATACTCTGGTCGGGCAAGTAAAATTCTCTTTCAGGTAGGCCTATTGTATTTATATATTAGGGATGTGACTGTGATAACATTTTCCCACCGGTTAATCGACGTGTGACACCGCTGAGGGCTTTTAAATCGCTAACTTAAAAGCGAAAATAAAATACAGATGTCCGCACAGACATTGATAATGGTGCGGAGTAGAGCGAGCATTTTCAATGTATTCCTATGGAAGTAGGAATAAACTAATACATTTTATTTATGTTTTTATGTGTCCACTGTTCAACCGCAACCGCGTCACACACACACACACACACACACACACACACACACACACACACACACACACACATTCCAGAATTGCAATCTTGACATCGCAGCCTGTTCATTATAGCCCTAATACAATATAATAATAAAAATAGTCAACATAACATATACGAATTACACTGCTCTGTTTAAATAGTCAGTAGTACAATTTGTACCATTCACAGTAAGCAGAGCTCGACTGTGATGTTTCCAAGCACATTTTTGCGCGTGTGAAGAGGATGATTTTTTCCATCGATATTGGAACACGAGTGAAGTACAAAGCCTATAATAAAGAATAGTTTAGCATCCAAATACATCGCAAATATTGAAACATTTTGATTCTAATGAGAGGGTTACGTGAGACCAACACGGCTTACTTTCGTTTTTATTTTTACATTCAATTTAAAGGATTTGTTGTGGAATATTTTGAGTGTATCATAAAATCAGAATAAGGTAAGACAAGTAAAATTTCCCGTCTTTATTATTTATATATATATATATATATATAAATATAGCTGCGAGCAGCGATGGAGGGCCCAAGCCGGTGACACCGCCACCCCGGTGCCTTTAGTGTAACTAAAGGCACCAGGGTGGCGGTGCCACCGGCTTGGGCCCGCAATCGCTGCTCGCAGCTATATTTATATATATATATATATAAATAATAAAGACGGGAAATTTTACTTGTACCCGGGCGTGGCAGGGGGGCTCAACAGCGCCCCCTTGAACGGGGTCCGAAAACTTGGTCCATAAATCAGACACGCTTGCATGTAATAATATGAAACTCGGTACATATATAGATCTCATCGGGCCGAACAACTTTCGTACTTTTACTTTTTACGCCAGCCCAACAGGAAGTCGGCTATTATGGGTTGTTTGGAAACGCATGCTGTGGAATTTAATGTACTCCTTCTAGAGAATTCATCCAATCGCCTCCAAACTCGGTGTGCATGAAGACAAGACATTGAAGATGCTAAATTGCGGATGGATTTTTGATATCTTGAACGGTTTGGCCGTGGCGAGGACACGAATTGATGGCGAATAAGGGACACAGGAAGTGTATTATAACTTCAGCATACATTAACTGATCTTGATTAAACTTCAGCAGTGTGTTCGTTGTAAGAGGCCGATCACATGGATGTGACTATTGTGAGTCAAAGTTATAGCGCCACCAACTGGCAGCAGGAAGTGTGTCCCTTTCAAAATTCTTTGAAATCACCCTCTTATTTTTACCCGATTTGCTTCAAAGTTTATGTGTATAATGTAAACACACGGCAGATGTAGACCTGTGAAAGGATTTTTGATATCTTTAATACTGTTGCCATGGCAACGCTTCAAACTTTAATATTCTTTTTTGATGCTTTTGAGACTCTTAACATACTTGAAATTGGATGAAACTCGACAGACACATCACATTCATTAGCCTGTAGACATGTGCAAAGTTTCAGAAACGGGCGTGGTGAGGGGCTCAGTAGCGCCACCTTTAGTCATAAGTGGGGGGGTTAGTTTTATCAACAGCAACAAAACTTGGTATGTGTATTGTTCTCATCAAGACGGACAACTTTCTAATTTACATTAACGATCTCCGACCAACAGGAAGAGAGATATTTTGGTTTGAATGTGGATTTTCTGAAGAATTTTCTCTCCCTCTCTCTGTGTCTCTGTGTGTGTGAGGGGAGGGGGGATTTGACTATTGCTTTTATATTGTTAATCAAGGTTTCAGGGGCTTTTGGGGTCCTTAACGTGCTCAAAAACTCTTGAAACTTTACATACAAGTCGGAACCCCCTGCCATCAGGGACGGGTTGAAGCTGGTACCCGGGCGTGGCAGTGGGGCTCAACAGCGCCCCCTTGAACGGGGTCCCAAAACTTGGTCCATAGATCAAACACGCTTGCATGAATTAATTTGAAACTCGGTACACATATAGATATCATCGGGCCGAACAACTTTCCCCAGGTCAAGTTTTACGCCAGCCCAACAGGAAGTCGGCTATTATGGGTTGTTTGGAAAACGCTTGCTGTGGAATGCGAAGTACTCCTCCTAGAGAATTCATCCAATCCCCACCAAACTCGGTGTGCATGAAGTCAAGACATTGAGGATTCTCAATTGCGGACGGATTTTTGATATCTCGAACGGTTTGGCCGTGGCGAGGAAACGAATTTATGGCGAGAAAAGAGAAACACGAAGTGGAATAACTTCTGCATACATTAACTGATCTTGATGAAACTTCAGCAGTGTGTTCGTGGTAAGAGGCCGATCAGATGGATGTAACTATTGTGAGTCAAAGTTATAGCGCCACCAACTGGCAGCAGGAAGTGTGTCACTTTCAACATGCTTTTGACAAAAGTGGGCGGGTTAGTTTTAACTACAGTAAAAAAAAAATAGTTTGTATATTGTACTCATCAAGCCGGACAACTTTCTAATTTACATTCATTAGCTCCGGCCATCAGGAAGTCAGATATTTTGGTCTGAATGTGGATTTTTTTGCAAAATCAGCCTCTGAATTTTTAGCCACTCCTCTTAAACTATTTATTTTATTCCCACCAAACTTTTTCAACATGATGAAAATACATTAAAGATGCTAAATTGTGAACGGATATTGAATATCTCAAACGGTTTTGATATGGCGAGGGATTAAAGTAATGTCAAAAAAGGAATCAGAAAACATCTCATATCTTCTACAAATGTAATTATA
>CM038623.1:5950657-5960657 GCA_021554675.1 Leuciscus idus
GGGGTTAGTTTTACCCACAGTTACACAAATCAGTACGTATATTGGTCTCATCGAGCCGGACAACTTTCTAATTTACAGTCATTAGCTCCAAACAATAGGAAGTCAGATATTTTGGTTTGAATGTGGATTTCTTTGCAAAATCAGCCTCTGAATTTTTACCCACTCCTCTTGAGTGGTTTATTTTATTCCCATCAAACTATTTCAACATGATGAAAATACATTAAAGATGCTAAATTGTGTACGGATAGTAAATATCTCAAACGGTTTTGCTATGGCGAGGGATTAAAGTAATGTCAAAAAAGGAAACACTAAAAGCCCAATATCTTCTAAAAATTTAATTATACACCATTTATTTCTATATAAAATTATAAAAATATCAGAACTAAACCCATTTTATTCTAAGTTTAAAAACAGTAAAGTAAAAAAAAAAATCAAGTCATACATAGGGCTATACTGCCCTCTTGTGTTCAAAATCAGGTAGGCCTATTGGATCCATATAAAAAATATACTAGGTATGTGACGGTGAGAATATTTTACCACCGGTTAATCGACGTGTGACACCGCAGGGGGCTTTTGAATCGCTAACTTAACAACGAAAGTAAAATATGTTTGTCTGCACAGACATTGATAATGGTGCAGAGTAGAGCGAGTGTTTTCAATGAATTCCTATGGAAGTTGGAATGAAATAAAAAACGTTGACTGTTCTGCTCGTTCCTCGCCGTGGACATGCAGTCGCACACCGTTATGAATGCCCATGCAGCCGTGAGCATTTTAGTTTCATTTTAATAAAATAGTCAACCTATTTGCAGCGAATTATAATAGATTTCAGATCAATATATTTGTTTTCCTTTCAATTTTAGTTAACACTAACTTTATTCTCATCTGAATTATAAATAATTTATTTCTGTATAAAATAATACTACCATTAAAAAATACATTTGATTGTCTTTTTTAATCAATGTAGAATGTGTGACTTAAAAATAAACAGATTAGTGCTCGGTTTGAGGACAATCAATTAAATCCAATGCAATATGATGAATGTCCAAAAGATGGCAACGACAGACTGTTTTTAAATGGGGTTGGATACATTTTTTTTTCTTTTAAACTGTGTGTGTGTGTGTGTGTGTGTGTGTGTGTGTGTCTGTGTGTCTGTCTGTGTGTGTGTGTGTGTGTGTGTGTGTGTGTGTGTGTGTGTGTGTGTGTGTGTGTGTGTGTGAGATTTTGGTTGGGTGACAGTTGTAGGTTACAGTTTGACAAGAGTTTATAGTTTGACAAAAGCACAATGTTGTGTTTTATTGCGAGTGTACACAAATATAAGGAAACACTTTGCAGTTTGAATGATATCCTGTATGACAGAGTATGTTTTTATGTCTCCATTGTTCGATTGAGCCTCACACACACACACACACACACACACACACACACACACACACACACACACACACACACACACACACCACCACCACCAACAACAACATATTGTGCATTCCAGCATTGCAATCTTGACATCGCAGCCTGTTCATTATAGCCTTAATAATAAAATAGTCAACCTAACATATAAAAACACTGCTCTGTTTAAATATTCAGTTGTACAATTCATACTATTCACAGTAATCACCGCTCAACTGTGATGTTTCCAAGCACATTTTTGCGCATGTGAAGAGGATAATTTTTCCCTTCAATATTGGAACGTGAGTGAAGTACAAAGCCTATAATAAACAATAGTTTAGCATCCAAAAAATGTAATATATATATATATAAATATATATATATATATTATTATTATATGTATAATAATAATATATATTAAAAATAGGGGAAAAAAGAATATACATATACATATATATATATATATATATATATATACACACACTTAAAAAAAAATATATATATATATTATATATATATATATGTTCATTAATTTATATATCTATATCTATCGATCTATATATATATATATATTTTTTTTTTTAAGTGACAAGACAGAGAATACTACTTGTCTGATATATATATATGTATATTTTATATATATATATATATATATATATATATATATATATATATATATATATATATATATATATATATAAATATAGCTGCGAGCAGCGATGGAGGGCCCAAGCCGGTGACACCGTCACCCCGGTGCCTTTAGTGTAACTAAAGGCACGAGGGTGGCGGTGCCACCGGCTTGGGCCCGCAATCGCTGCTTGCAGCTATATTTATTATTATTCTTATTTTTCTGTCAACCTTTCGGGCACTTTTGAGACCCTTAACGTGCTCTAAAACTCTTGAAACTTTGCACACGGGTCAGAACCCGCGGCCATCAGGGCCGGGCTGAAGCTGGTACCCGGGCGTGGCAGGGGGGCTCAACAGCGCCCCCTTGAACGGGGTCCGAAAACTTGGTCCATAAATCAGACACGCTTGCATGTAATAATATGAAACTCGGTACATATATAGATCTCATCGGGCCGAACAACTTTCGTACTTTTACTTTTTACGCCAGCCCAACAGGAAGTCGGCTATTATGGGTTGTTTGGAAACGCATGCTGTGGAATTTAATGTACTCCTTCTAGAGAATTCATCCAATCGCCTCCAAACTCGGTGTGCATGAAGACAAGACATTGAAGATGGTAAATTGCGGACGGATTTTTGATATCTTGAACGGTTTGGCCGTGGCGAGGACACGAATTGATGGCGAATAAGGGACACAGGAAGTGTATTATAACTTCAGCATACATTAACTGATTTTGATGAAACTTCAGCAGTGTGTTCGTGGTAAGAGGCCGATCAGATGGATGTAACTATTGTGAGTCAAAGTTATAGCGCCACCAACTGGCAGCAGGAAGTGTGTCACTTTCAACATGCTTTTGACAAAAGTGGGCGGGTTAGTTTTAACTACAGTAAAAAAAAAAATAGTTTGTATATTGTACTCATCAAGCCGGACAACTTTCTAATTTACATTCATTAGCTCCGGCCATCAGGAAGTCAGATATTTTGGTCTGAATGTGGATTTATTTGCAAAATCAGCCTCTGAATTTTTAGCCACTCCTCTTAAACTATTTTTTTTTTTTTTCACCAAACTTTTTCAACATGATGAAAATACATTAAATATGCTAAATTGTGAACGGATAATAAATATCTCAAACGGTTTTGCTATGGCGAGGGATTAAAGTAATGTCCAAAAAGGAATCAGAAAACCTCTCATATCTTCTACAAATGTAATTATACACCGTTTATTTTTATATAAAATTATACAAATATTAGAACTAAACCCATTTTATTCTGTTTTTGCAATTGAAGAAGTATAAAAAAAGTTAAAAACAGGCTATTTAGTGCTATTTGGTTCAACAAAAAAGCAAACATAGGGCTATACTTCCCTCTTGTGTCCAAAAGGATATAAAAATAGTATATTAAACTTTTTACTAGGTAGGCCTATATTGTATTTAAATATAAATGTATTAGGTATATGACTGTGAGGATATTTCCCATCGGTTAATCGACGTGTGACACGAGCGGGTGCTTTTAAATCGCTAATATAAAAGTGAAAGTAAAATTCGGACGTCCGCACGGACATTAATAATGGTGCACACACGTTGGAAAGAATGATACTTTTAAACATAACACTAAACCGCCATTAGGTGTCGCCAGGCGACCGTCTTAATGAGCGAGTCATTGATTCATTCGTTCAAACGATTCGTTCAAATGACTGAGTCATTCATGATTGAGACAGATGTTTATGGATTGATCATTGAATCTTTGAGTCAACCGATTTGTTCAAAATGCTGAATCATTCAGTAATGAGAAAACAAGTTGCCGTGAGATGCGCGACGGTTCTGCTGTGATCTTTGTTTAACTATTTTCGCTACTGAAACAGAACAAAAACAGTCAATATTGCATCTAAAATGTAAGTGACTTAATTATAACTGTTTATTAACCTGTTGTATGAAATCAATGTCACAGTTTCAATCGTGATTGTATTCAGGAAACAGTAGCCTACTCGTCAAGTGAGGTTGCTTAACTCTATCATAGGTTATAAAATATATAAAAACTCCATATTTGTAATTTTTATAGTCAGTATGTTGTTAACTGGGTTTCTTTTTTGTGTGCTGCGCTCATTTGTTTACCTTCCTCCTGGAGAAGCTGCACGAGCCTCAGCAGCGCAACCTTGTTACCATTGATCAGTAATACATTTATTATCAACTGTTGATTGCAACTTAAAATGAATGTAATAAAATTAGAATAATCTCTCGTTTTAGTGATTCCCAAGTTATTTTTTGTCATTGACGTTCAAATCAGGCTACTCTGGTCGGGCAAGCCAAATTCTCTTTCAGGTAGGCCTATTGTATATATATATAAATATATTAGGGATGTCGGTTAATCGACGTGTGACACCGCTGGGGGCTTTTAAATCGCTAACTTAAAGTAAAATACAGATGTCTGCACAGACTTTAACTAGATGTACCGCATCGCGGTACAAAATATGACCGCCGCTCAGGCCTGCACTGGCTTTCCACAAAAATAAATGACGTGGAGTAATTTGGCTGTATTGCGTGTTTATGCATATACCTAAAAAAAGTAATAGTATGTGCATGTCTGTCTGTGTGTGTGTGTGTGTGTGTGTGTGTGTGTGTGTGTGTGTATGTATGTGTGTGTGTTTGTGTATGTGTATGTGTGTGTCTGTGTGTGTGTGTGTGTGTGTGTCTGTGCGTGTATGTATGTGTGCGTACATGTGTGCGCGTGTGTGTTTGTGTGTGTGTGTCTGTGCATGTGGATTTGTATGTGTGTGTATGGGTGTGTGTCTGTGCGTGTGGATGTCAGTGTGTGTGCATGCTTGCGTTTGTTTGTATTCCTGCATGTGTGTGTGTGACAGTATCATCCTAAACCAGCAACCCTTCGCTCAACAGCACCATCTACAGGCCGATGAGTGTACAGTCACTAAATGTGCACATAAATGAATTTATTTTATACCCCCCCATGGATGAAATTCTACAAAACTTAGCAGAGGATACCCCCAAATGATGTCAAGTTAATCATACACATGAAATATGGTGCAGTTCTGAACATCTCCACTGAAGATAGGGGCGATTAAAGCAGAATAATATAGCATTTTCATTTTTTATGGGAGGGGCGCAAATCACAAATGAGTGATTATGGGCTAGGTTGATGTGGGCCCTTAAGAGCAACATACCATAAAAATTTCTTCATCCTCGGTGCCACGGTTCAGGTAGTTATTTAGGAAAAACTGCATTTTTTGGGGTTTGGGGGGGCCCAGCGCGGGGGGGGAGTGGCCCCCGGGGACCAAACGAAATTTTTCCGTAGAAGTCTAGTGGGGCTACATGCCCACCAAATTTCATGTTCCCCGGTGCTTCGGTGTCCCTGGTATCGTTGACGAAAAATTTACGGGGGCCCCAGCGCGGGGGGGGAAGTGGCCTCCGGGGACCAAACGAAATTTTTCCGTAAAAGTCTAGAATACCAACATACCATAAAAATTTCTTCATCCTCGGTGCCACGGTTCAGGTAGTTATTTAGGAAAAACTGCATTTTTTTGGGTTTGGGGGGGCCCAGCGCGGGGGGGGAGTGGCCCCCGGGGACCAAACGAAATTTTTCCTTAGAAGTCTAGTGGGGCTACATGCCCACCAAATTTCATGTTCCCCGGTGTTTCGGTGTCCCTGGTATCGTTGACGAAAAATTTAAGGGGGCCCCAGCGCGGGGGGGGAAGTGGCCCCCGGGGACCAAACGAAATTTTTCCGTAAAAGTCTAGTAGACCAACATACCATAAAAATGTCTTCATCCTCGGTGCCACGGTTCAGGTAGTTATTTAGGAAAAACTGCATTTTTTTGGGTTTGGGGGGGCCCAGCGCGGGGGGGGGAGTGGCCCCCGGGGACCAAACGAAATTTTTCCTTAGAAGTCTAGTGGGGCTACATGCCCACCAAATTTCACGTTCCCCGGTGTTTCGGTGTCCCTGGTATCGTTGACGAAAAATTTAAGGGGGCCCCAGCGCGGGGGGGGAAGTGGCCCCCGGGGACCAAACGAAATTTTTCCGTAAAAGTCTAGTAGACCAACATACCATAAAAATGTCTTCATCCTCGGTGCCACGGTTCAGGTAGTTATTTAGGAAAAACTGAATTTTTTGGGGTTTGGGGGGGCCCAGCGCGGGGGGGGAGTGGCCCCCGGGGACCAAACGAAATTTTTCCTTAGAAGTCTAGTGGGGCTACATGCCCACCAAATTTCATGTTCCCCGGTGCTTCGGTGTCCCTGGTATCGTTGACGAAAAATTCAGTAAGGTGACGAAAAAAAAAAAGAAAAAAAAAATTTGACAATCCCTATATGACCGCTTTCGCTAGCTACGCTAGCGGCGGTCATAATAATGGTGCTGAGTAGAGCGAGCATTTTCTATGGAAGTAGGAATTAACTAAAAAACGTTCGCTCTGTTCTGCTTGTTCCTCGCCGTGGGCGCTCACAGTTATGAATGCCTGTTTAGCCAAGAGCTTTTAGTTTAATTTTAAAATGAACGCCATTTCGGGGGGTGGATTGCTTGAATTTATTTTACAAAAGCACAATGTTGTGTTTTATTGCGAGTGTATATAAATATAAGCAAACACTTTGCAGTTTGAATGATGTCCTGTATGAACAAAATTATGTGCCAATTATGTTTTTATGTGTCTACTGTTAAATCACACACACATTCCAGCATTGCAAACTTGACATCGCAGCCTGTTCATTATAGCCTTAATAAAATATAATAAAATAGTAAACCTAACATATACACACTGCTCTGTTTAAATAGTCAGTAGTACAATTCGTACATTAACAGTAAGCACTGCTCCACTGTGATTTTTCCAAGCACATTTTTGCGCGTGTGAAGAGGATGATTTTTTCCGTCGATATTGGAACACGAGTGAAGTACAAAGCCTATAATAAAGAATAGTTTAGCATCCAAATACATCACAACTGTTGAAACGTTTTGATTCTAATGAAAGGGTTACGTGAGCCCAACACTTACCTTAGTTTTTATTTTTACATTAAATTTAAAGGATTTGATGTGGAATATTTTGAGTGTATCATAAAATCAGAATAAGGTAAGACAAGTAAAATTTCCCATCTTTATTATATATATATATATATATATATATATATATATATATATATATATATGTATATACATATATATGTATATATATATATATATATATATATATATATATATACATATATATATATATATATAAGGCCCTATTGTTTCCGGTAGGATTATTTATTATTAGGGCCCAAGCCCTGAAGGGGCGAAGGCCCTATTGTTTTCGTTAGGATTATTATTATTATTATTATTATTATTATTATTGTTGTTCAAGGGTTCGGGGGCTTTTGGGGCCTTTAACGTGCTCAAAAACTCATGAAACTTTGCACACAGGTCAGAACCTGCGGCCATTAGGGCCGGGCTGAAGCTGGTACCCGGGCGTGGCAGGGGGGCTCAACAGCGCCCCCTGGAACGGAATCCGAACACTTGTCCATAAATCAAACACACTTGCATGTAATAATATGAAACTCGGAACAGATATAGATCTCATCGGGCCGAACAACTTTCGTGCTCTAAGTTTTACGCCAGCCCAACAGGAAGTCGGCTATTATGGGTTGTTTGGAAACGCATGCTGTGGAATTTAATGTACTCCTCCTAGGGAATTCATCCAATCGGCTCCAAACTCGGTCAGCATGAAGTCAAGACATTGAGGATGCTAAATTGCGGACGGATTTTTGATATCTCGAACGGTTTGGCCGTGGCGAGGAAACGAATTTATGGCGAATAATGGAAACAGGAAGTGTGTTATAACTTCTGCATACATTAACTGATCTTGATTAAACTTCAGCAGTGTGTTCGTTGTAAGAGGCCGATCACATGGATGTGACTATTGTGAGTCAAAGTTATAGCGCCACCAACTGGCAGCAGGAAGTGTGTCACTTTCAAAATGCTTTGAAATCACCCTCTTATTTTTACCCGATTTGCTTCAAACTTTATGTGTATAATGTAAACACACGGCAGATGTAGACCTGTGAAAGGATTATTGATATCTTTAATAATGTTGCCGTGGCAACGCATCAAACTTTAATATTCTTTTCGGATGCTTTTGAGACTCTTCACATACTTGAAAATGCATGAAACTCAACAGACACATCACATTTATTATCCAGTAGACATGTGCAAAGTTTCAGAAACGGGCGTGGTGGAATGGCTCAGTAGCGCCACCTTTAGTAAAAAATGGGGGCTTAGTTTTACAAAGAGTCACAAAACTCGCTACGTATATTGTTCTCATCGAGCCGGACAACTTTCTAATTTACACTCATTAGCTAAAAGCAACAGGAAGTCAGATATTTTTGTTTGAATGTGATTTTTTGGAGAATTTTCTCTCTCTCTCTCTGTCTCTGTGTGTGTGAGGGGTGGGGGTGATTTGTCTGTTCAGTGAGATTTACTTTTTCATTTGTTTTTCAAGGTTTCTGGGGCTTTTGGGTCCCTAAACGTGCTCGAAAACTCTTGAAACTTTGCACACAGGTCAGAACCCACGGCCATCAGGGCCAGGCTGAAGCTGGTAGCCGGGCGTGGCAGGGGGGCTCGACAGCGCCCCCTGGAACGGGGTTCGAAAACTTGGTCCATAGATCAAACACGCTTGCATGAATTAACATGAAACTCGGTACACATATAGATCTCATCAGACCGAACATCTTTCGTGCTCTAAGTTTTACGCCAACCCAACAGGAAGTCGGCTATTATGGGTTGTTTGGAAAACGCATGCTGTGGAATGTGAAGTACTTTTCCTAGAGTATTCACCCGGTCCCCTCCAAACTCGGTGTGTATGAAGTCAAGACATTGAAGATGCTAAATTGCGGACGGATTTTTGATATCTCAAACGGTTTGGCCGTGGCGAGGAAACGAATTTATGGCGAGAAAAGAGAAACACGAAGTGGAATAACTTCTGCATACATTAACTGATCTTGATGAAACTTCAGCAGTGTGTTCGTGGTAAGAGGCCGATCAGATGGATGTAACTATTGTGAGTCAAAGTTATAGCGCCACCAACTGGCAGCAGGAAGTGTGTCACTTTCAACATGCTTTTGACAAAAGTGGGCGGGTTAGTTTTAACTACAGTAAAAAAAAAATTGTTTGTATATTGTACTCATCAAGCCGGACAACTTTCTAATTTACATTCATTAGCTCTGGCCATCAGGAAGTCAGATATTTTGGTCTGAATGTGGATTTTTTTGCAAAATCATCCTCTGAATTTTTAGCCACTCCTCTTAAACTATTTATTTTATTCCCACCAAACTTTTTCAACATGATGAAAATACCTTAAAGATTCTAAATTATGAACGGATATTGAATATCTCAAACGGTTTTGATATGGCGAGGGATTGAAGTAATGTCAAAAAAGGAATCAGAAAACATCTCATATCTTCTACAAATGTAATTATACACCGTTTATTTTTATATCAAATTATACAAATATTAGAACTAAACCCATTTTATTCTGTTATTCTGTTTTTGCAATTCAAGAAG
Organism: Leuciscus idus; assembly: GCA_021554675.1. NCBI lineage: Eukaryota > Metazoa > Chordata > Actinopteri > Cypriniformes > Leuciscidae > Leuciscus > Leuciscus idus. The sequence continues at coordinate 5,960,206 of CM038623.1, forward strand.
TATAAAAAAAGTTAAAAACAGGCTATTTAGTGCTATTTGGTTCAACAAAAAAGCAAACATAGGGCTATACTGCCCTCTTGTGTCCAAAAGGATATCAAAATAGTATATAAAACGTTTTACTAGGTAGGCCTATTGTATTTAAATATAAATGTATTAGGTATATGACTGTGAGGATATTTTCCCATCGGTTAATCGACGTGTGACACGAGCGGGTGCTTTTAAATCGCTAATATAAAAGTGAAAGTAAAAAACGGACGTCCGCACTGACATTGATAATGGTGCACACACGTTGGAAAGAATGATACTTTTAAACATAACACTAAACCGCCATTAGGTGTCGCCAGGCCACCATCTTAATGAGCGAGTCATTGATTCATTCGTTCAAACGATTCATTCGAATGACTGAGTCATTCATGATTGAGACAGATGTTTATGGATTGACCATTGAATCT
>CM038623.1:5963157-6033157 GCA_021554675.1 Leuciscus idus
GCTCAGTAGCGCCACCTTTAGTCATAAGTGGGGGGGTTAGTTTTATCAACAGCAACAAAACTTGGTATGTGTATTGTTCTCATCAAGACGGACAACTTTCTAATTTACATTAACGATCTCCGACCAACAGGAAGAGAGATATTTTGGTTTGAATGTGGATTTTCTGAAGAATTTTCTCTCCCTCTCTCTGTGTCTCTGTGTGTGTGAGGGGAGGGGGGATTTGACTATTGCTTTTATATTGTTAATCAAGGTTTCAGGGGCTTTTGGGGTCCTTAACGTGCTCAAAAACACTTGAAACTTTACATACAAGTCGGAACCCCCTGCCATCAGGGACGGGTTGAAGCTGGTACCCGGGCGTGGCAGGGGGGCTCAACAGCGCCCCCTGGAATGGGGTCCGAAAACTTGGTCCATAGATCAAACTAGCTTGCATGAATTAATATGAAACTCAGCACACATATAGATCTCATCGGGCCGAACAACTTTCGTGCTCTAAGTTTTGCGCCAGCCCAACAGGAAGTCGGCTATTATGGGTTGTTTGGAAAACGCTTGCTGTGGAATGTGAAATACTCCTCCTAGAGAATTCGTCCAATCCCCACAAAACTCGGTCAGCATGAAGTCAAGACATTGAGGATGCTAAATTGCGGACGGAGTTTTGATATCTCGAACGGTTTGGCCGTGGCGAGGAAACGAATTTATGGCGAGAAAAGAGAAACACGAAGTGTTATAACTTCTGCACACATTAACTGATCTTGATGAAACTTCAGCAGTGTGTTCGTGGTAAGAGGCCGATCAGATGGATGTAACTATTGTGAGTCAAAGTTATAGCGCCACCAATTGGTAGCAGGAAGTGTGTCACTTTCAAAATGCTTTTGACAAAAGTGGGGGGGTTAGTTTTACCCACAATTATAAAAATCAGTACGTATATTGGTCTCATCAAGCCGGACAACTTTCTAATTTACAATCATTAGCTCAGACCAACAGGAAGTCAGATATTTTGGTTTGAATGTGGATTTCTTTGCAAAATCAGCCTCTGAATTTTTACCCAGTCCTCTTAAGTGGTTTATTTTATTCCCACAAAACTTTTTCAACATGATGCAGGAAGTCAGATATTTTGGTTTGAATGTGGATTTCTTTGCAAAATCAGCCTCTGAATTTTTACCCAGTCCTCTTAAGTGGTTTATTTTATTCCCACAACACTTTTTCAACATGATGAAAATACATTAAAGATGCTAAATTGTAAACGCATAATAAATATCTCAAACGGTTTTGCTATGGCGAGGGATTAAAGTAATGTCAAAAAAGGAAACACTAAAAACCTCCTATCTTCTAAAAATGTAATTATACACCATGTATTTCTATATAAAATTATACAAATATCAGAACTAAACCCATTTTATTCTTTTTTTTTTTCTATTTAATAATTTTTTAAGTTTAAAAACATCCAGAATGTTTTTTTAGTCCAAATTTTCTTTTTAAAATATGTCATTCATAGTGCTATACTGCTCTCTTGTGTTCAAAGTCAGGTAGGCCTATTGTATCTATATAAAATATACTAGGTACCGGTATGTGACGGTGAGGAATATTTTACCACCGGTTAATCAACGTGTGACACTGCTGGGGGCTTTTGAATTGCTAACTTAAAAATGAAAGTAAAATATGTTTGTCCGCACTGACATGGATAATGGTGCAGAGCGAGCGTTTTCAATGAATTCCTATGGAAGTAGGAATGAACTAAAAAACGTTCGCTCTTCTCTGCCCGTTCCTCGCCGTGGATGCACACCATATATACAGTATATATATATATATATATATATATATATATATATATATTTATTTATTTATTGTTACATATATATAATGTATATATTTTTTGTTACATTTATATATATATATATATATATATATATATATAAATATAGCTGCGAGCAGCGATGGAGGGCCCAAGCCGGTGACACCGCCACCCCGGTGGCTTTAGTGTAACTAAAGGCACCAGGGTGGCGGTGCCACCGGCTTGGGCCCGCAATCGCTGCTCGCAGCTATATTTATTATTATTATTATTATTAGGGCCCAAGCCCTGAAAGGGCGAAGGCCCTATTGTTTTCGGTAGGATTATTATTAGGGCCCAAGCCCTGAAAGGGCGAAGGCCCTATTGTTTCCGGTAGGATTATTTATTATTATTATTATTATTATTATTATTATTATTCTTATTTTTCTGTCAACCTTTCGGGCATTTTTGGGGCCTTTAACATGCTCGAAAACTCTTGAAATTTTGCACACAGGTCAGAACCTGCGGCCATCAGGGCCGGGCTGAAGCTGGTACCCGGGCGTGGCAGGGGGGCTCAACAGCGCCCCCTTGAACGGGGTCCGAAAGTTTGGTCCATAAATCAGACACGCTTGCATGTAATAATATGAAACTCAATACACATATAGATCTCATCGGGCCAAACAACTTTCGTACTTTTACTTTTTACGCCAGCCCAACAGGAAGTCGGCTATTATGGGTTGTTTGGAAACGCATGCTGTGGAATTGAATGTACTCCTCCTAGGGAATTCATCCATTCGCCTCCAAACTCAGTCAGCATGAAGTCAAGACATTGAGGATGCTAAATTGCGAACAGATTTTTGATATCTCGAACGGTTTGGCCGTGGCGAGGACACGAATTGATGGCGAATAATGGAAACAGGAAGTGTGTTATAACTTCTGCATACATTAACTGATCTTGATTAAACTTCAGCAGTGTGTTCGTTGTAAGAGGCCGATCACATGGATGTGACTATTGTGAGTCAAAGTTATAGCGCCACCAACTGGCAGCAGGAAGTGTGTCCCTTTCAAAATGCTATGAAATCACCCTCTTATTTTTACCCGATTTGCTTCAAAGTTTATGTGTATAATGTAAACACACGGCAGATGTAGACCTGTGAAAGGATTTTTGATATCTTTAATACTGTTGCCATGGCAACGCTTCAAACTTTAATATTCTTTTTTGATGCTTTTGAGACTCTTAACATACTTGAAATTGGATGAAACTCGACAGACACATCACATTTATTAGCCCGTAGACATGTGCAAAGTTTCAGAAACGGGCGTGGTGAGGGGCTCAGTAGCGCCACCTTTAGTCATAAGTGGGGGCTTAGTTTTAAGTAGAGTCACAAAAATCGTTATGTATATTGTTCTCATCAAGCCGGACAACTTTCTAATTTATAGTCATAAGCTGTGACCAACAGGAAGTGAGATATTTTGGTTTGAATGTGATTTTTTGGAGAATTCTCTCCCTCTCTCTCTCTGCCTCTGCGTCTCTGTGTGTGTGAGGGGTGGGGGGATTTGTCTTTTGAGTGAGATTTGTTTAAAATTCCTGTTTTTCAAGGTTTCAGGGGCTTTTGGGGCCTTAAACGTGCTCGAAAACTCTTGAAACTTTGCACACAGGTCAGAACGTGCGGCCATCAGGGCCGGGCTGAAGCTGGTACCCGGGCGTGGCAGGGGGGCTCAACAGCGCCCCCTGGAACGGGATCCGAACACTTGTCCATAAATCAAACACACTTGCATGTAATGATATGAAACTCGGTACACATATAGATCTCATCGGGCCGAACAACTTTCGTGCTCTAAGTTTTACGCCAGCCCAACAGGAAGTCGGCTATTATGGGTTGTTTGGAAAACGCTTGCTGTGGAATGCGAAGTACTCCTCCTAGAGAATTCATCCAATCCCCACCAAACTCGGTGTGCATGAAGTCAAGACATTGAGGATTCTAAATTGCGGACGGATTTTTGATATCTCGAACGGTTTGGCCGTGGCGAGGAAACGAATTTATGGCGAGAAAAGAGAAACACGAAGTGGAATAACTTCTGCATACATTAACTGATCTTGATGAAACTTCAGCAGTGTGTTCGTGGTAAGAGGCCGATCAGATGGATGTAACTATTGTGAGTCAAAGTTATAGCGCCGCCAAGTGGCAGCAGGAAGTGTGTCACTTTCAACATGCTTTTGACAAAAGTGGGCGGGTTAGTTTTAACTACAGTAAAAAAAAAATAGTTTGTATATTGTACTCATCTAGCCGGACAACTTTCTAATTTACATTCATTAGCTCCGGCCATCAGGAAGTCAGATATTTTGGTCTGAATGTGGATTTTTTTGCAAAATCAGCCTCTGAATGTTTAGCCACTCCTCTTAAACTATTTATTTTATTCCCACCAAACTTTTTCAACATGATGAAAATACATTAAATATGCTAAATTGTGAACGGATAATAAATATCTCAAACGGTTTTGATATGGCGAGGGATTAAAGTAATGTCCAAAAAGGAAACACTAAAAGCTTAAAATCTTCTAAAAATGTAATTATATACCATTTATTTCTATATAAAAGTATACAAATATTACAACTGAACCCATTTTTTTTCTGTTTTTAAAACGAATTTTATTCTAATTTTAATCTAAAATTAAAAACAGTAAAGTAAAAAAAAAAAAAAAAAAAGTCATACATAGGGCTATTCTGCCCTCTTGTGTCCAAAAGGACATCAAAATAGTATATAAAACTTTTTACCAGGTAGGCCAATATTGTATTTAAATATACATTTATTAGGTATGTGTCTGAGGATATTTTCCCACCGGTTAATCGACGTGTGACACGAGCGGGTGCTTTTAAATTGCTAATATAAAAGTGAAAGAAAAATACGGACGTCCGCACGGACATTGATAATGTTGCACACACAAATCACACACAGGTTGGAAAGAATGATACTTTTAAACATAACACTAAACCGCCATTAAGTGTCGCCAGGCGACCGTCTTAATGAGTGAGTCATTGATTCATTCGTTCAAACGATTCATTTGAATGACTGAGTCATTCATGATTAAGACATATGTTTATGGATTGATCATTCAATCTTTGAGTCAACCGATTCGTTCAAAATGCTGAATCATTCAGAAATGAGAAAACACATTGCTGAGAGATGCGCGTGATGATTCTGCTGTGATCTTTTTGTTTAACTATTTTCGCTGCTGAAACAGAACAAAAACAGTCAATATTGCATCTAAAATGTAAGTGACTTGATTGTAACTGTTTTTTAACCTGTTGTATGAAATCAATGTCACAGTTTCAATCGTGATTGTATTCAGGAAACAGCCTTCTCGTCAAGTGAGGTTGCTTAACTGTTATAAAATATATCAAAACTCCATATTTATCATTTTTATAGTCAGTAAGTTGTTAACTGAGTTTGTTTTTTGTGTGCTGATCTCATTTGTTTACATTTCTCCTGGAGAAGCTGCATGAGCCTCAGCAGCGCAACCTTGTTACCATTGATCAACTGATTACTGGTAATCCATTTATTAACAACTGTTGATTGCAACTTAAAATGAATGTAATAAAATTAGAATAATCTCTCGTTTTAGTGATTCCCAAGTAATTTTTTTGTCATTGACGTTCTAATCAGGCTACTCTGGTCGGGCAAGTAAAATTCTCTTTCAGGTTGGCCTATTGTATTTATATATAAATATATTAGGGATGTGACTGTGGGAAAATTTTCCCACCGGTTAATCGATGTGTGACACCGATGGGGGCATTTGAATCGGTAACTTAAAAACGAAAGTAAAATATGTTCGTCCGCACGGACATTAATAATGGTGCAGAGCGAGCGCATTGCAATCTTGATATCGCAGTCTGTTCATTATAGCCTTTATAAAATATAATAATAAAATAGTCAACCTAACATATAAAAATTACACTGCTCTGAATAGTATGAATTGTACTGACTATTTAAACACAGTAATCACCGCTAAACTGTGATGTTTCCAAGCACATATTTGCGCATGTGAAGAGGATAATTTTTTCCTTCAATAGTGGAACGTGAGTGAAGTACAAAGCCTATAATAAACAAATGTTTAGCATCCAAAAAATGTAATATATATATATATATATATATATATATATATATATATATATATATATATATATATATAAACACACTTAAAAAAAAGAAAAAATATATATATATATTGTTTTTGTTTTTTTTGTTATATATATATATATATATAAATATAGCTGCGAGCAGCGATGGAGGGCCCAAGCCGGTGAAACCGCCACCCCCGGTGCCTTTAGTGTAACTAAAGGCACCAGGGTGGCGGTGCCACCGGCTTGGGCCCGCAATCGCTGCTCGCAGCTATATTTATATATATATATATATATAATTATTATTATTCTTCTTCTTCTTCTTATTTTTCTGTCAACCTTTCGGGCACTTTTGAGACCCTTAACGTGCTCGAAAACTCTTGAAACTTTGCACACGGGTCAGAACCCGCGGCCATCAGGGCCGGGCTGAAGCTGGTACCCGGGCGTGGCAGGGGGGCTCGACAGCGCCCCCCTTGAACGGGGTCCGAAAACTTGGTCCATAAATCAGACACGCTTGCATGTAATAATATGAAACTCGGTACACATATAGATCTCATCGGGCTGAACAACTTTCGTACTTTTACTTTTTACGCCAGCCCAACAGGAAGTCGGCTATTATGGGTTGTTTGGAAACGCATGCTGTGGAAATTAATGTACTCCTCCTAGGGAATTCATCCATTCGCCTCCAAACTCAGTCAGCATGAAGTCAAGACATTGAGGATGATAAATTGCGGACAGATTTTTGATATCTCGAACGGTTTGGCCGTGGCGAGGACACGAATTGATGGCGAATAATGGAAACAGGAAGTGTGTTATAACTTCTGCATACATTAACTGATCTTGATTAAACTTCAGCAGTGTGTTCGTTGTAAGAGGCCGATCACATGGATGTGACTATTGTGAGTCAAAGTTATAGCGCCACCAACTGGCAGCAGGAAGTGTGTCCCTTTCAAAATGCTTTGAAATCACCCTCTTATTTTTACCCGATTTGCTTCAAAGTTTATGTGTATAATGTAAACACACGGCAGATGTAGACCTGTGAAAGGATTTTTGATATCTTTAATACTGTTGCCATGGCAACGCTTCAAACTTTAATATTCTTTTTTGATGCTTTTGAGACTCTTAACATACTTGAAATTGGATGAAACTCGACAGACACATCACATTTATTAGCCCGTAGACATGTGCAAAGTTTCAGAAACGGGCGTGGTGAGGGGCTCAGTAGCGCCACCTTTAGTCATAAGTGGGGGGGTTAGTTTTATCAACAACAACAAAACTTGGTATGTGTATTGTTCTCATCAAGACGGACAACTTTCTAATTGACATTAACGATCTCCGACCAACAGGAAGAGAGATATTTTGATTTGAATGTGGATTTTCTGAAGAATTTTCTCTCCCTCTCTCTGTGTCTCTGTGTGTGTGAGGGGAGGGGGGATTTGACTATTGCTTTTATATTGTTAATCAAGGTTTCAGGGGCTTTTGGGGTCCTTAACGTGCTCAAAAACTCTTGAAACTTTGCACACAAGTCAGAACCCCCTGCCATCAGGGACGGGCTGAAGCTGGTACCCGGGCGTGGCTGGGGGGCTCAACAGCGCCCCCTTGAACGGGGTTCTAAAACTTGGTCCATATATCAAACACGCTTGCATGAATTAATATGAAACTCGGTACACATATAGATCTCATTGTGCCGAACAACTTTCCCCTGGTCAAGTTTTACGCCAGCCCAACAGGAAGTCGGCTATTATGGGTTGTTTGGAAAACGCTTGCTGTGGAATGTGAAATACTCCTCCTAGAAAATTCACCGTGTCCCCTCCAAACTCGGTGTGCATGTAGTCAAGACTTTGAGGATGCTAAATTGCGGACGGATTTTTGATATCTCGAACGGTTTGGCTGTGGCGAGGAATCGAATTTATGGCGAGAAAAGAGAAACACGAAGTGGAATAACTTCTGCATGCATTAACTGATCTTGATGAAACTTCAGCAGTGTGTTCGTGGTAAGAGGCCGATCAGATGGATGTAACTATTGTGAGTCAAAGTTATAGCGCCACCAACTGGCAGCAGGAAGTGTGTCACTTTCAAAATGTTTTTGACAAAAGTGGGGGGGTTAGTTTTACCCACAATTACAAAAATCAGTACGTATATTGGTCTCATCGAGCCGGACAACTTTCTAATTTAAAGTCATTAGCTCTGACCATCAGGAAGTCAGATATTTTGGTCTGAATGTGGATTTTTTTGCTAAATCAGCCTCTGAATTTTTAGCCACCTTTATCTAAGTGGTTTATTTTATTCCCACCAAACTTTTTCAACATGATAAAAATATATTAATGATGCTAAATTGTGAACGGATAATAAATATCTCAAACGGTTTTGCTATGGCGAGGGATTAAAGTATTGTCTAAAAAGGAAACACTCAAAGGCTCATATATTCTAAAAATGTAATTATACACCATTTATTACTATATAAAAGTATACAAATATCAGAACTTAACTCATTTTATTCTTTTTTTTTCAATTTAAGAATGTTTAAGTTTAAAAACTGCCAGAATGGTTGTTTAGTCTAAACAATAAATAAATAAAGTCAAACATAGTGCTATACTGCCCTCTTGTGTTCAAAATCAGGTAGGCCTATTATATCTATATAAAAATATACTAGGTATGTGACGGTGAGAATATTTTACCACTGGTTAACTGACGTGTGACACCGCTGGGGGCTTTTTAATCGCTAACTTAAAAACGAAAGTAAAATATGTTCGTCCGCACGGACATTGATAATGGTGCGGAGCAGAGCGAGCGTTTTCAATAAATTCCTATGGAAGGAGGAATGACCTAAAAAACGTTGACTCTGTTCTGCTCGTTCCTCGCTGAGGACGCGCACCATTATGAATGCCTGTGCAGCCGTGAGCATTTTAGTTTCATTTTCGGGGCGGATTGCTTGAATGTATTTAAAAAAAGCACAATGTTGTGTTTTATTGCTACTGTACAAAACTATAAGTTAACACTTTGCAGTTTGAATGATGTTCTGAACAAAATGACAGAGTATGTTTTTATGTGTCCACTGTTCAATCGCGCCCCCGTTTTATTGATTCCCAAGTTATTTTTTCATTTAAGTTTTTTTCATTGTTCTAATCAGGTCAGGCAAGTAAAATTATCTGTGTCTTATCCCTTACATTTTTATATAATATATATACACTACTGTTCAAAAATTTGGCGTCAGTAAGATTTTTAAGCGAAGTTTCTTCTGCTCACCAAGGCTGCATTTATTTGATTAAAAATACAAACAAAAACAGTAATATTGTAAAATATTATTCCAATTTAAAACAGCTGCTTTCTATTTTAATATATTTTAAACTGTTATTTATTCCTGTGATCAAAGCTGAGTTTTCAGCATCATTACTCCAGTCGTCACTGTCACATGATCCTTCAGAAATTATTCTAATATGATGATTGATGCTCAAGAAACATTCATTATTATTTTAAATGTCGAAAACAGTTGTGTACAGTCTTTGATGAATAGAAAGTTCAAAAGAACAGCATTTATCTGAAATCTAAAGCTTTTGTAACATTAAACACTACCGTTCAGAAGTTTGGGGTCAGTAATAATTTAAATTTTATTTTTGGGGAAAAGAAATAAAATAAATCAATACTTTTATTCATCGAGAATGAGTTAAACTGATTAAAAGTTACAGTACAGACATTTATAATGTTAAAAAAATTATATTTGAAATAAATGCTGTTCTTTTGAACTTTACATTCATCAACGCATTTTGAAAAAAAATCTGTACACAACTGTTTTCAACATTGAAAATAATAATTAATATTTATTGACCATCAATCATCATATTAGAATGGTTTCTGAAGGATCATGTGACACTGAAGACGGGAGTAATGATGCTGAAAACTCAGCTTTGATCACATAAATTAATTACAGTGTAAAATATTTTAAAATAGAAAACAGCTGTTGTAAATTGGAATAATATTTCACAATACTACTGTTTTTGTTTGTATTTTTAATCAAATAAATGCAGCCTTGGTGAGCAGAAGAGACTTCTCCTAAAAACATTAAAAATCTTCCTGACCCCAAACTTTTGAACGGTGTATATATATATATATACACATATATAAATACATATATATATATATATATATATATATATATATATATGTTTGTATAATATATAATATATATATATATATATATATACACATATATAAATACATATATATATATATATATATATATGTTTGTATAATATATATATATATATACACATATATAAATACATATATATATATATATATGTTTGTATAATATATATATATATATATATATATATATATATATATATACACATATATAAATACATATATATATATATGTTTGTATAATATATATATATATATATATATATATATATATATAAATATAGCTGCGAGCAGCGATGGAGGGCCAAAGCCGGCGGTACCGCCACCCCGGTGCCTTTAGGTAACTAAAGGCACCGGGGTTGCGGTGCCACCGGCTTGGGCCCGTAATCGCTGCTCGCAGCTATATTTATTATTATTTTTCTTACGACTATTCAGGCATTTTTGGGGCCCTTAACATACTCAAAAACTCTTGAAACTTTTCACACGGGTCAGAACCCGCGGCCATCAGGGCCGGGCTGAAGCTGGTACCCGGGCGTGGCAGGGGGGCTCGACAGCGCCCCCTTGAATGGGGTCCGAAAACTTGGTCCATAAATCAAACACGCTTTCATGTAATAACATGAAACTCGGAACACATATAGATCTCATCGGGCCGAATAACTTTCATGCTCTAAGTTTTACGCCAGCCCAAAAGGAAGTCGGCTATTTAGGGTTGTTTGGAAACGCATGCTCAGGAATTTGAAACACTTCTCCTAGGGAATTCATCCAATTGCCTCCAAACCCGGTGTGCATGAAGTCAAGACATTGAAGATGAAAAATTGCCAGGGGATTTTTGATATCTCGAACGGTTTGGCTGTGGCGAGGAAACGAATTTATGGCGAATAAAGGGTCACAGGAAGTGTATTATAACTTCAGCATACATTAACTGATCTTGATGAAACTTCCACAGTGTGTTCATTGTAAGAGGCCGATCACATGGATGTGACTATTGTGAGTCAAAGTTATAGCGCCACCAACTGGCAGCAGGACATGTGTCACTTTCAAAATGCTTTGAAATCACCCTCTTATTTTTAACCGATTTGCTTCAAACTTTACTTGTATAATGTAGACACACGGCAGATGTAGACCTGTGAAAGGATTATTGATATCTTAGATACTGTTGCCGTGGCAACGAATCAAACTTTAATATTCTTTTTTGATGCTTTTGAGACTCTTAACATACTTGAAATTGCTTGAAACTCGACAGACACATCACATTTATTAGCCAGTAGACATGTGCAAAGTTTCAGAAACGGGCGTGGTGCAGGGGCTCAGTAGCGCCACCTTTTGACAAAAGAGGGGGAGTTAGGTCTATACTTTTATCTACAATGATAAAACTCAGTACGTATATTGTTCTCGTCGAGCCGGACAACTTTCTAATTTACATTCATTACCTCCGACCAACAGCAAGTCAGATATTTTGGTTTGAATGTGAATGTTTCGAAGAATTTTCTCTCTCTCTGTGAGAGGGAGAGGGAGAGGGGGGGGAGAGATTTTTCTTTGAGTGAGAATACTTTTAATTATTGGTTTTCATGGTTTCAGGGGCTTTTGGGACCCTTAACATGCTCAAAAACTCTTGAAACTTTGCACACAGGTCAGAACCCGCAGCCATTAGGGCCGGGCTGAAGCTGGTACCCGGGCGTGGCAGGGGGGCTCGACAGCGCCCCCTGGAATGGGATTCGAACACTTGTCCATAAATCAAACACGCTTGCATGTAATAATATGAAACTCGGTACACATATAGATCTCATCGGCTTGAACAACTTTCGTGCTCTAAGTTTTACGCCAGCCCAACAGGTAGTCGGCTATTATGGGTTGTTTGGAAACGCATGCCCCTGGATTTCGATATACTTCTCCTTGGGAATTGATCGGATTGCCACCAAACTCGGTCAGCATGAAGTCAAGACATTGAGGATGATAAATTGCCAGCGGATTTTTGATATCTCGAACGGTTTGGCCGTGGCGAGGAAATGAATTTATGGCGAGAAAAGAGAAACAAAATGTGTGTTATAACTTAGTCCGTTTTAGTTACAGTTACAAAACTCGCCACATATATTGTTCTCGTCGAGCCGGACAACTTTCTAATTTATAGTCATTAGCTCGGATCAACAGAAAGTCAGATATTTTGGTTTGAATGTGGATTTTCTCTGACAGAGAGAAAGCCCTCTGCCATTCTGTGTGTGTGTGTGTGTCTGTGTGGGGAGGGGAGGGGGGTGTCTGTGTGTGTGTGGCAAGGAGGAGGAGGGGGTCTCACTCTCTCTGTGTTTGTGTGTGTGTGGCTGTCTGTCTGTTACAGTGAAAAGAGCTTAACCATTTCATTAATTTGTTCTGCATTAAATTATAAATAATTCTCTAAGGCCTTGCTTTTTTGTATATAAAATATTTATATATAAAAATGATAGGTATATATAAATATATATTAGGTATGTGACTGAGGATATTTTCCCACCGGTTAATCGATGTGTGACACCGGCGAGGGCTTTTAAATCGCTAATATGAAAGTAAAACACTCCCGTCCGCACCGACATTGATAATGCTTCGGAGCAGGGCGAGGGTTTTCCATTATTTGCTATGGAAGTAATGAACTAAAAAACGTTCGCTTTGTTCTGCTCGCTCCTCGCCGTGGACGCGCACCGTCATGAATGACCATGCAGCCGTGCACTTAGTTTGTTTAAAATTAGTCCTGCATTAAAAGGATAAAGAAATATCTAAGGTCTTGTCTTTTTGCATAGCACTTTATGGATATTTTTAAAATGACAAAATATGCATAGAACATATCTTTTAAATGTATTGTTTGCTTTAAATAAAATTAATATTGTATGTTTGGTGATTCAAGCTGAATGAATTTAAAATTAATGTGCTATATATATTAGATCAATATATATGTTTTCCTTAAAATTTTAATCAACACTAACTTTATTCTCATCAGAATTATACATTTTTGTATAAAATAATACTACCATTAAAAAAAACAAAAACAGTCATTAGTTCAGATCAACAGGAAGTCAGATATTTTGGTCTGAATGTGGATTTTTGGCAAAATCAGCCTCTGATTTTTTATCCACTCCTCTTAAGTGGTTTATTTAATTCCCACGAAACTTTTTCAAAATGATGAAAATACTTTAAAGAAGCTAAATTGTAAACGGATAATAAATATCTCAAACGGTTTTGCTATGGCAAGGGATTAAAGTAATGTCAAAAAAGGAAACACCTAAAACCTATCTTCTAAAATTGTAATTATACTCCATTTATTTCTATATATAATTATAGAAATATCAGATCTAAACCCATTTTATTCTGTTTTTTCAATTTAATAATTGTTTAAGTTTAAAAACATCCAGAATGTTTTTTTAGTCCAAAAAATAAATAAAAAATATGTAATTCATAGTGCTATACTGCCCTCTTGTGTTCAAAGTCAGGTAGGCCTATTGTATCTATGTAAAATATAAAATATACTAGGTACCCGTATGTGACGGTGAGGAATATTTTACCACCGGTTAATCAACGTGTGACACTGTCCGCACTGTAATGAATAATGGTGCAGAGCGAGCGTTTTCAATGAATTCCTATGGAAGTAGGAATTAACTAAAAAACGTTTGCTCTTCTCTGCCCGTTCCTCGCCGTGGACGCACACCATATATATATATATATATATATATATATATATTTTTTTTTTTGTTACATATATATAATGTATATTTTTTTTTTTTTTGTTACATATATATATATATATATATATATATATATATATATATATATATATATATAAATATAGCTGCGAGCAGCGATGGAGGGCCCAAGCCGGTGACACCGCCACCCCGGTGCCTTTAGTGTAACTAAAGGCACCAGGGTGGCGGTGCCACCGGCTTGGGCCCGCAATATTATTAGGGCCCAAGCCCTGAAAGGGCGAAGGCCCTATTGTTTTCGGTAGGATTATTTATTATTATTATTATTCTTCTTCTTCTTATTTTTCTGTCAACCTTTCGGGCACTTTTGAGACCCTTAACGTGCTCGAAAACTCTTGAAACTTTGCACACGGGTCAGAACCCGCGGCCATCAGGGCCGGGCTGAAGCTGGTACCCGGGCGTGGCAGGGGGGCTCGACAGCGCCCCCTTGAACGGGGTCCGAAAACTTGGTCCATAAATCAGACACGCTTGCATGTAATAATATGAAACTCGGTACACATATAGATCTCATCGGGCCGAACAACTTTCGTACTTTTACTTTTTACGCCAGCCCAACAGGAAGTCGGCTATTATGGGTTGTTTGGAAACGCATGCTGTGGAAATTAATGTACTCCTCCTAGGGAATTCATCCATTCGCCTCCAAACTCAGTCAGCATGAAGTCAAGACATTGAGGATGATAAATTGCGGACAGATTTTTGATATCTCGAACGGTTTGGCCGTGGCGAGGACACGAATTGATGGCGAATAATGGAAACAGGAAGTGTGTTATAACTTCTGCATACATTAACTGATCTTGATTAAACTTCAGCAGTGTGTTCGTTGTAAGAGGCCGATCACATGGATGTGACTATTGTGAGTCAAAGTTATAGCGCCACCAACTGGCAGCAGGAAGTGTGTCCCTTTCAAAATGCTCTGAAATCACCCTCTTATTTTTACCCGATTTGCTTCAAAGTTTATGTGTATAATGTAAACACACGGCAGATGTAGACCTGTGAAAGGATTTTTGATATCTTTAATACTGTTGCCATGGCAACGCTTCAAACTTTAATATTCTTTTTTGATGCTTTTGAGACTCTTAACATACTTGAAATTGGATGAAACTCGACAGACACATCACATTTATTAGCCCGTAGACATGTGCAAAGTTTCAGAAACGGGCGTGGTGAGGGGCTCAGTAGCGCCACCTTTAGTCATAAGTGGGGGGGTTAGTTTTATCAACAACAACAAAACTTGGTATGTGTATTGTTCTCATCAAGACGGACAACTTTCTAATTGACATTAACGATCTCCGACCAACAGGAAGAGAGATATTTTGATTTGAATGTGGATTTTCTGAAGAATTTTCTCTCCCTCTCTCTGTGTCTCTGTGTGTGTGAGGGGAGGGGGGATTTGACTATTGCTTTTATATTGTTAATCAAGGTTTCAGGGGCTTTTGGGGTCCTTAACGTGCTCAAAAACTCTTGAAACTTTGCACACAAGTCAGAACCCCCTGCCATCAGGGACGGGCTGAAGCTGGTACCCGGGCGTGGCAGGGGGGCTCAACAGCGCCCCCTTGAACGGGGTCACAAAACTTGGTCCATAGATCAAACACGCTTGCATGAATTAATTTGAAACTCAGTACACATATAGATATCATCGGGCCGAACAACTTTCGTGCTCTAAGTTTTACGCCAGCCCAACAGGAAGTCGGCTATTATGGGTTGTTTGGAAAACGCTTGCTGTGGAATGCGAAGTACTCCTCCTAGAGAATTCATCCAATCCCCACCAAACTCGGTGTGCATGTAGTCAAGACTTTGAGGATGCTAAATTGCGGACGGATTTTTGATATCTCGAACGGTTTGGCTGTGGCGAGGAATCGAATTTATGGCGAGAAAAGAGAAACACGAAGTGGAATAACTTCTGCATGCATTAACTGATCTTGATGAAACTTCAGCAGTGTGTTCGTGGTAAGAGGCCGATCAGATGGATGTAACTATTGTGAGTCAAAGTTATAGCGCCACCAACTGGCAGCAGGAAGTGTGTCACTTTCAAAATGTTTTTGACAAAAGTGGGGGGGTTAGTTTTACCCACAATTACAAAAATCAGTACGTATATTGGTCTCATCGAGCCGGACAACTTTCTAATTTAAAGTCATTAGCTCTGACCATCAGGAAGTCAGATATTTTGGTCTGAATGTGGATTTTTTTGCTAAATCAGCCTCTGAATTTTTAGCCACCTTTATCTAAGTGGTTTATTTTATTCCCACCAAACTTTTTCAACATGATAAAAATATATTAATGATGCTAAATTGTGAACGGATAATAAATATCTCAAACGGTTTTGCTATGGCGAGGGATTAAAGTATTGTCTAAAAAGGAAACACTCAAAGGCTCATATATTCTAAAAATGTAATTATACACCATTTATTACTATATAAAAGTATACAAATATCAGAACTTAACTCATTTTATTCTTTTTTTTCAATTTAAGAATGTTTAAGTTTAAAAACTGCCAGAATGGTTGTTTAGTCTAAACAATAAATAAATAAAGTCAAACATA
This sequence comes from Leuciscus idus, assembly GCA_021554675.1. Taxonomy (NCBI): domain Eukaryota; kingdom Metazoa; phylum Chordata; class Actinopteri; order Cypriniformes; family Leuciscidae; genus Leuciscus; species Leuciscus idus. The sequence goes on from CM038623.1 coordinate 5,979,447, forward strand.
GTGCTATACTGCCCTCTTGTGTTCAAAATCAGGTAGGCCTATTATATCTATATAAAAATATACTAGGTATGTGACGGTGAGAATATTTTACCACTGGTTAACTGACGTGTGACACCGCTGGGGGCTTTTTAATCGCTAACTTAAAAACGAAAGTAAAATATGTTCGTCTGCACGGACATTGATAATGGTGCGGAGCAGAGCGAGCGTTTTCAATAAATTCCTATGGAAGGAGGAATGACCTAAAAAACGTTGACTCTGTTCTGCTCGTTCCTCGCTGAGGACGCGCACCATTATGAATGCCTGTGCAGCCGTGAGCATTTTAGTTTCATTTTCGGGGCGGATTGCTTGAATGTATTTAAAAAAAGCACAATGTTGTGTTTTATTGCTACTGTACAAAAATATAAGTTAACACTTTGCAGTTTGAATGATGTTCTGAACAAAATGACAGAGTATGTTTTTATGTGTCCACTGTTCAATCGCGCCCCCGTTTTATTGATTCCCAAGTTATTTTTTCATTTAAGTTTTTTTCATTGTTCTAATCAGGTCAGGCAAGTAAAATTATCTGTGTCTTATCCCTTACATTTTTATATAATATATATACACTACTGTTCAAAAATTTGGCGTCAGTAAGATTTTTAAGCGAAGTTTCTTCTGCTCACCAAGGCTGCATTTATTTGATTAAAAATACAAACAAAAACAGTAATATTGTAAAATATTATTCCAATTTAAAACAGCTGCTTTCTATTTTAATATATTTTAAACTGTTATTTATTCCTGTGATCAAAGCTGAGTTTTCAGCATCATTACTCCAGTCGTCACTGTCACATGATCCTTCAGAAATTATTCTAATATGATGATTGATGCTCAAGAAACATTCATTATTATTTTAAATGTCGAAAACAGTTGTGTACAGTCTTTGATGAATAGAAAGTTCAAAAGAACAGCATTTATCTGAAATCTAAAGCTTTTGTAACATTAAACACTACCGTTCAGAAGTTTGGGGTCAGTAATAATTTAAATTTTATTTTTGGGGAAAAGAAATAAAATAAATCAATACTTTTATTCATCGAGAATGAGTTAAACTGATTAAAAGTTACAGTACAGACATTTATAATGTTAAAAAAATTATATTTGAAATAAATGCTGTTCTTTTGAACTTTACATTCATCAACGCATTTTGAAAAAAAATCTGTACACAACTGTTTTCAACATTGAAAATAATAATTAATATTTATTGACCATCAATCATCATATTAGAATGGTTTCTGAAGGATCATGTGACACTGAAGACGGGAGTAATGATGCTGAAAACTCAGCTTTGATCACATAAATTAATTACAGTGTAAAATATTTTAAAATAGAAAACAGCTGTTGTAAATTGGAATAATATTTCACAATATTACTGTTTTTGTTTGTATTTTTAATCAAATAAATGCAGCCTTGGTGAGCAGAAGAGACTTCTCCTAAAAACATTAAAAATCTTCCTGACCCCAAACTTTTGAACGGTGTATATATATATATATATACACATATATAAATACATATATATATATATATATATATATATGTTTGTATAATATATATATATATATATACACATATATAAATACATATATATATATATATATATATATGTTTGTATAATATATATATATATATATATACACATATATAAATACATATATATATATATATATATATATATATATGTTTGTATAATATATATATATATATATATATATATATATATATATAAATATAGCTGCGAGCAGCGATGGAGGGCCAAAGCCGGCGGTACCGCCACCCCCGGTGCCTTTAGGTAACTAAAGGCACCGGGGTTGCGGTGCCACCGGCTTGGGCCCGTAATCGCTGCTCGCAGCTATATTTATTATTATTTTGTCAAACTTTCGGGCACTTTTGGGGCTCTTAACATGCTCAAAAACTCTTGAAATTTTGCACACACGTCAGAACCCGCGGCCATCAGGGCCGGACTGAAGCTGGTACCCGGGCGTGGCAGGGGGGCTCGACAGCGCCCCCTGGAATGGTGTCCGAAAACTTGGTCCATAAATCAAACACGCTTGCATATAATAATATGAAACTCGGTACACATATAGATCTCATCGGGCCGAACAACTTTTGTGCTCTAAGTTTTACGCCAGCCCAACAGGAAGTCAACTATTATGTGTTGTTTGAAAAACGCATCCTCTGGAATTTGAAATACTCCTCCTAGAAAATTCGTCCAATCACAACCAATCTCGGTCAGCATAAAGACAAGACATTGAGGATGCTAAATTGCGGACGGATTTTTGATATCTCGAACGGTTTGGCCGTGGCGAGGAAACTAATTTATAGCGAGAAAAGATAAACAGGAAGTGTGTTATAACTTCTGCATACATTAACTGATCTTGATGAAACTTCCGCAGTGTGTTCGTTGTAAGAGGCCGATCACATGGATGTGACTATTGTGAGTCAAAGTAATAGCGCCACCAACTGGCAGCAGGAAGTGTGTCACTTTCAAAATGCTTTGAAATCACTCTCTTATTTTTACCCGATTTGCTTCAAACTTTATGTGTATAATGTAGACACACGGCAGATGTAGACCTGTGAAAGGTTTATTGATATCTTAGATACTGTTGCCGTGGCAACGCATCAAACTTTAATATTCTTTTCAGATGCTTTTGAGACTCTTAACATACTTGAAATTGGATGAAACTCGACAGACACATCACATTTATTAGCCAGTAGACATGTGCAAAGTTTCAGAAACGGGCGTGGTGAGGGGCTCAGTAGCGCCACCTTTAGTCAAAAATGGGGGCTTAGTTTTAAGTAGAGTCACAAAAATCGTTATGTATATTGTTCTCATCAAGCCGGACAACTTTCTAATTTATAGTCATAAGCTGTGACCAACAGGAAGTGAGATATTTTGGTTTGAATGTGATTTTTTGGAGAATTCTCTCTCTCTCTCTCTCTCTGCCTCTGCGTCTCTGTGTGTGTGAGGGGTGGGGATTTGTCTTTTGAGTGAGATTTGTTTAAAATTCCTGTTTTTCAAGGTTTCAGGGGCTTTTGGGGCCTTTAACGTGCTCGAAAACTCTTGAAACTTTGCACACAGGTCAGAACCCGCGGCCATCAGGGCCAGGCTGAAGCTGGTACCCGGGCGTGGCAGGGGGGCTCAACAGCGCCCCCTGGAACGGGATCCGAACACTTGTCCATAAATCAAACACACTTGCATGTAATGATATGAAACTCGGTACACATATAGATCTCATCGGGCCGAACAACTTTCGTGCTCTAAGTTTTACGCCAGCCCAACAGGAAGTCGGCAATTATGGGTTGTTTGGAGAACGCTTGCTGTGGAATTTGAAACACTTCTCCTAGAGAATTAATTAAATCACCACCAAACTCGGTGTGCATGAAGTCAAGACATTGAGGATGCTAAATTGCGGACGGATTTTTGATATCTCAAACGGTTTGGCCGTGGCGAGGACACGAATTTATTGCGAGAAAAGAGAAACACGAAGTGTTATAACTTCTGCACACATTAACTGATCTTGATGAAACTTCAGCAGTGTGTTCGTGGTAAGAGGCCGATCAGATGGATGTGACTATTGTGAGTCAAAGTTATAGCGCCACCAACTGGCAGCAGGAAGTGTGTCACTTTCAAAATGTTTTTGACAAAAGTGGGGGTGTTAGTTTTACCCACAATTACAAAAATCAGTATGTATATTGGTCTCATCGAGCCGGACAACTTTCTAATTGACAGTTATTAGCTCTGACCAACAGGAAGTCAGATATTTTGGTTTGAATGTGGATTTATTTGCAAATTCAGCCTCTGCATTTTTACCCACTCCTGCTAAGTGGTTTATTTTATTCACACCAAACTTTTTCAACATGATGAAAATACATTAAAGATGCTAAATTGTGAACGGATATTGAATATCTCAAACGGTTTTGATATGGCGAGGGATTAAAATAATGTCAAAAAAGGAATCAGAAAACATCTCATATCTTTAAAAAAAATTATTATACACCATTTATTTTTATATAAAATTATACAAATATCAGAACTAAACCTAAACAGAACTAGTTTTGGGTTTATTCAGTTTTTTCTATTCAAGAATTATGTACAAGTTTAAAATCAGCCAGAATGCGCTATTTAGTAAAAAAAAAAGTCATACATAGGGCTATACTGCCCTCTTGTGTTCAAAATCAGGTAGGCCCATTGTATATTGTATTTATATATAAATATATTAGCGATGTGACTGAGAATTTTTTCCCACTGATTAATCGATGTGTGACACCGCGGCGGGGGCTTTTGAATCGCTAACTTAAAGGGATACTCCACTTTAAATTGAAAATTCTGTCATCATATACTCACCCTCATGTTGTTTCAGTCCTTTATGAATTTCTTTCTTCTGCTGAACAGAAAGGAAGATATTTAGAAGAATGTCAGTAACCAGACAGTTTCTGGTCTCATTGACTTCCATAGTATACATTTTTTCCTACTATGGAAGTCAATGGGATCAGAAACTGTCTGGTTACTGACATTCTTCTAAATATGTTCCTTTCTGTTCAGCAGAAGAAAGAAATTCATAAAGGATTAAAACAACATGAGGGTGAGTATATGATGACAGAATTTTAATTTTAAAGTGAAATACGGACGTCAAGTAGGAATGAACTAAAAAAACATTCACTCTGTTCTGCTCGTTCCTCGCTGTAGACGCATTATTGCCCGTGCAGCCGTGAGCATTTTAGTTTCATTTAAAAAATAGCGCCATTTCGGGGGTGGGATTGCTTGAATGTTTTTTTACAAAAGCACAATGTTGTGTTTTATTGCGAGTGTACATAAATATATGTAAACACATTGCAGTTTAAATGATGTCCTGTATGAACAAAACGAAGGAGTAGCCTATGTTTTTATGTTTCCACTGTTCGATCGCGTCCACGCCTCACACACACACACTGTGCATTCCAGCATTGCAATCTTGACATCGCAGCCGGTTCATTACAGCCGTAATAAAATATAATAATAAATATAAATAGTCAACCTATTTGCAGCAAATGATAGTAGATTTTAGATCAATAAATTTGTTTTCCTTACAATTTTAATTAACACTAACTTTATTCTCATCTGAATTATAAATAATTTATTTCTGTATAAAATAATACTACCATTAAAAAATACATTTGATTGTCTTTTTTAATCAATGGAGAATGTGTGACTTAAAAATAAACAGATTAGTGCTCGGTTTGAGGACAAGAAATGAAAACCAATGCAATATGATGAATGTCCAAAAACATTCGCTCTTCTCTGCCCGTTCCTCGCCTCGCCATATATATATATATATATTTATTTATTTATTTATTTATTTTTTGTTACATATATATAATGTGTATATATATATATATATATATATATATATATATATATATATATATATATATATTTTTTTTTTTTGTTACATATATATAATGTATATATATATTTTTTTTGTTACATTATATATATATATATATATATATATATATATATATATATATATATATTTTTTTTTGTTTTTTTTTTTTTTTGTTACATTTATATATATATATATATATATATATATAAATATAGCTGCGAGCAGCGATGGAGGGCCCAAGGCGGTGACACCGCCACCCCGGTGGCTTTAGTGTAACTAAAGGCACCAGAGTGGCGGTGCCACCGGCTTGGGCCCGCAATCGCTGCTCGCAGCTATATTTATTATTATTATTATTATTATTTTGTCAACCTTTCGGGCACTTTTGGGGCCCTTAACATGCTCGAAAACTCTTGAAACTTTGCACACGGGTCAGAACCTGCGGCCATCAGGGCCGGGCTGAAGCTGGTACCCGGGCGTGGCAGGGGGGCTCGACAGCGCCCCCTGGAACGGGATCCGAACACTTGTCCATAAATCAAACACACTTGCATGTAATAATATGAAACTCGGTACACATATAGATCTCATCGGGCCGAACAACTTTCGTGCTCTAAGTTTTACGCCAGCCCAACAGGAAGTCGGCTATTATGGGTTGTTTGGAAACGCATGCTGTGGAATTTGATCTACTCCTCCTAGGGAATTGATCCATTCGCCTCCAAACTCGGTGTGCATGAAGTCAAGACATTGAAGATGCTAAATTGCGGACGGATTTTTGATATCTCAAACAGTTTGGCCGTGGCGAGGAAACGAATTTATGGCGAATAAGGGACACAGGAAGTGTGTTATAACTTCTGCATACATTAAATGATCTTGATGAAACTTCAGCAGTGTGTTCGTTGTCAGAGGCCGATCACATGGATGTGACTATTGTGAGTCAAAGTTATAGCGCCACCAACTGGCAGCAGGAAGTGTGTCACTTTCAAAATGCTTTGAAATCACCCTCTTATTTTTACCAGATTTGCTTCAAACTTTGTGTATAATGTAAACACACGGCAGATGTAGACCTGTGAAAGGATTATTGATATCTTAGATACTGTTGCCGTGGCAACGCATCAAACTTTAATATTCTTTTTTGATGCTTTTGAGACTCTTAACATACTTGAAATTGCATGAAACTCGACAGACACATCACATTTATTAGCCAGTAGACATGTGCAAAGTTTCAGAAACGGGCGTGGTGAGGGGCTCAGTAGCGCCACCTTTAGTCATAAGTGGGGGGGGTTAGTTTTATCAACAGCAACACAACTTGGTATGTGTATTGTTCTCATCAAGACGGACAACTTTCTAATTTACATTAACGATCTCCGACCAACAGGAAGAGAGATATTTTGGTTTGAATGTGGATTTTCTGAAGAATTTTCTCTCCCTCTCTCTGTGTCTCTGTGTGTGTGAGGGGAGGGGGGATTTGACTATTGCTTTTATATTGTTAATCAAGGTTTCAGGGGCTTTTGGGGTCCTTAACGTGCTCAAAAACTCTTGAAACTTTACATACAAGTCGGAACCCCCTGCCATCAGGGACGGGTTGAAGCTGGTACCCGGGCGTGGCAGGGGGGCTCAACAGCGCCCCCTTGAACGGGGTCCCAAAACTTGGTCCATAGATCAAACACGCTTGCATGAATTAATTTGAAACTCGGTACACATATAGATATCATCGGGCCGAACAACTTTCCCCCCGTCAAGTTTTACGCCAGCCCAACAGGAAGTCGGCTATTATGGGTTGTTTGGAAAACGCTTGCTGTGGAATGCGAAGTACTCCTCCTAGAGAATTCATCCAATCCCCACTAAACTCGGTGTGCATGAAGTCAAGACATTGAGGATGCTAAATTGCGGACGGATTTTTGATATCTCGAACGGTTTGGCCGTGGCGAGGAAACGAATTTATGGCGAGAAAAGAGAAACACGAAGTGGAATAACTTCTGAATACATTAACTGATCATGATGAAACTTCAGCAGTGTGTTCGTGGTAAGAGGCCGATCAGATGGATGTAACTATTGTGAGTCAAAGTTATAGCGCCACCAAGTGGCAGCAGGAAGTGTGTCACTTTCAACATGCTTTTGACAAAAGTGGGCGGGTTAGTTTTAACTACAGTAAAAAAAAAAATAGTTTGTATATTGTACTCATCAAGCCGGACAACTTTCTAATTTACATTCATTAGCTCCGGCCATCAGGAAGTCAGATATTTTGGTCTGAATGTGGATTTTTTTGCAAAATCAGCCTCTGAATTTTTAGCCACTCCTCTTAAACTATTTATTTTATTCCCACCAAACTTTTTCAACATGATGAAAATACATTAAATATGCTAAATTGTGAACGGATAATAAATATCTCAAACGGTTTTGCTATGGCGAGGGATTAAAGTAATGTCCAAAAAGGAAACACTAAAAGCTTAAAATCTTCTAAAAATGTAATTATATACCATTTATTTCTATATAAAAGTATACAAATATTACAACTGAACCCATTTTTTTCTGTTTTTAAAAAGAATTTAATTCTAATTTTAATCTAAAATTAAAAACAGTAAAGTAAAAAAAAAAAGTCATACATAGGGCTATTCTGCCTTCTTGTGTCCAAAAGGACATCAAAATAGTATATAAAACTTTTTACCAGGTAGGCCAATATTGTATTTAAATATACATTTATTAGGTATGTGTCTGAGGATATTTTCCCACCGGTTAATCGACGTGTGACACGAGCGGGTGCTTTTAAATTGCTAATATAAAAGTGAAAGAAAAAACACTAAACCGCCAGTAAGTGTCGCCAGGCGACCGTCTTAATGAGTGAGTCATTGATTCATTCGTTCAAACGATTCGTTTGAATGACTGAGTCATTCATGATTAAGACATATGTTTATGGATTGATCATTCAATCTTTGAGTCAACCGATTCGTTCAAAATGCTGAATCATTCAGAAATGAGAAAACACATTGCTGAGAGATGCGCGTGATGATTCTGCTGTGATCTTTTTGTTTAACTATTTTCGCTGCTGAAACAGAACAAAAACAGTCAATATTGCATCTAAAATGTAAGTGACTTGATTGTAACTGTTTTTTAACCTGTTGTATGAAATCAATGTCACAGTTTCAATCGTGATTGTATTCAGGAAACAGCCTTCTAGTCAAGTGAGGTTGCTTAACTGTTATAAAATATATCAAAACTCCATATTTATATTTTTTATAGTCAGTAAGTTGTTAACTGAGTTTGTTTTTTGTGTGCTGATCTTATTTGTTTACATTTCTCCTGGAGAAGCTGCATGAGCCTCAGCAGCGCAACCTTGTTACCATTGATCAACTGATTACTGGTAATCCATTTATTAACAACTGTTGATTGCAACTTAAAATGAATGTAATAAAATTAGAATAATCTCTCGTTTTAGTGATTCCCAAGTTATTTTTTTGTCATTGACGTTCTAATCAGGCTACTCTGGTCGGGCAAGTAAAATTCTCTTTCAGGTTGGCCTATTGTATTTATATATAAATATATTAGGGATGTGACTGTGGGAAAATTTTCCCACCGGTTAATCGATGTGTGACACCGCTGGGGGCTTTTGAATCGGTAACTTAAAAACGAAAGTAAAATATGTTCGTCCGCACGGACATTGATAATGGTGCAGAGCGAGCGCATTGCAATCTTGATATCGCAGTCTGTTCATTATAGTCTTTATAAAATATAATAATAAAATAGTCAACCTAACATATAAAAATTACACTGCTCTGAATAGTATGAATTGTACTGACTATTTAAACACAGTAATCACCGCTAAACTGTGATGTTTCCAAGCACATATTTGCGCATGTGAAGAGGATAATTTTTCCCTTCAATAGTGGAACGTGAGTGAAGTACAAAGCCTATAATAAACAAATGTTTAGCATCCAAAAAATTTAATATATATATATATATATATATATATATATATAACAAAAAAAAAAAAAAAAAAAAAATATATATATATATATATATATATATATATATATATATATATATATATAAACACACTTAAAAAAAAAAAATATATATATATATATATATATATATATATATATATATATATTTATTTTATTTTATTTAACCTTTATTTAACCAGGAAGTCCCTTGAGACAGAATCTCTTTTCCGAGGGAGACCTGGCCAAGACGGCACACCAGTTACAATTTAAATACAAATACAACACAGTAAAAACAACCAAACAAGCATCACATAAAAAGGAACAGGTCACATATGGCAGTTACATTTTTGAGTTATACGGCATTTTAACATGGTCTTAAAATCATTTAATGGGACTAACTCATTTAGATGCAGCAAGTTTTGCAAATTATTCCAAGACCATGGCGCAAAGTAAGAGAAAGCTTTTTTTCCCAGCTCAGTAAAAACCCTTGGAACCTGGAAAGAGAGCCACCTGGTGGAACGGAGATGAAAGCTGCTGGAATTCTTCTTAAGAAGATTACATAAATATGCCGGCAGTTTACCTAACATGGCCTTGTATAGGAAAATATGCAAATGAAGTTGTCTACGTAGACTTAGTGACGGCCAACCAATCAGTTCATACAACGTACAATGATGAGTACGGGAACCAGAGTTCGTTATAAATCGCAGAGCACTATGATACACAGAATCTAAAAAGTGGAGAGTACTAGAGGCAGCATGCATGTAGACAACATCACCATAGTCCAAAACACTTAAAAAAGTAGCCTGCACAAGTTTTTTTTCTATCTATCAAGTTAAAACAAGCCTTATTCCAAAAAAAGAACCCCAGTCTTAGTTTCAGTTTTTTTACAAGCTTTTCAACATGAACTTTGAAAGAAAGTTTATTGTCCAGCCAAAAACCTAAATACTTGTACGATGAAACATTTTCAATTTGATCCCCATTTAGTGTGATAATAATTATATTGTCTGGGGATTGGGAATGAGCCCTTGAAAACGTCATTAATTTGGTTTTCTTAGTATTTAGCACTAACTTAAGGCCATGTAGTGAGACTTGAATCTGTTGAAAGGCTAATTGAAGGTAATTTATGGCTTGGCCTAAGGAAGGGGCAGCTGAATATATCACAGTATCATCTGCATAAAGGTGCAGTTTAGCAGTTTGCACATCCTTTCCAATATTATTTATGAATATAGAAAATAAAATAGGGGCTAAAATCGAACCTTGAGGAACACCCTTGGAAATCTCTAAAAAATCTGATTTAAGACCATCTATAGAAACACATTGCGTTCGTTCTGTAAGGTAGTTTTTGAACCAATTGATAGCTGTGTTTCCTATTCCAATGTTACTTAATCTATTTAGCAATAGCTCATGGTCAACAGAGTCAAATGCTTTGGACAGATCCACAAATAAGGCAGCGCAATGTTGCTTTTTGTCCAAGGCATTTATAATGTCATTTAATAGCAACAAAGTTGCTGTAACAGTGCTGTGTCCAGCTCTAAACCCTGACTGTACATCAGTTAAAATGTTGTGCTCTGCCAAATATTCTTTTAATTGACAGTTTACTTGAGCTTCCAAAATTTTTGCAAGAATAGAAAGTTTGGAAATTGGCCTATAATTATGAAGATCTGAAGGGTCGCCCCCCTTTAGCAAAGGAAGCACATAGGCTGCTTTCCATAATTTGGGAATTAAATTTGTCTGCAGACTACAATTAAAAATATATGCTATAGGCTTAGCTATAATTTCAGCTGCAACCTTCAATAAGAAAGGTTCTAGGTTGTCTGGTCCTATTGATTTTTTGGGGTCAATAGCTTTAAGAGCAATACAGACATCCTCTTTTAAAATGGGTCTAAAAGCAAAACTTTCCGGTAGTGCTTCACTGCTGGAGTCAGAGCAATGATAACTTGGTTTGGACTCATTGAAAATACAGCCAGCTGATACAAAGTGATTATTAAAATGTCCAATTATGTCAATTTTGTTTTTAATTTCAACTGAATTTACAAAAATATGTTGTGGAAGACCTGAAAAAGAACTGGAACCAGACAGAGACTTAATTTGTTTCCAGAATTTAGAGGGGTTATTAAGATTTTCAGACACATTTTTTAGATAGTAATTTGATTTTGCTTTTCTGGTCATGCTTGTGCATTTATTTCTTAAAGTTCTGAAAGCAATCCAGTCAGCAGTAGAATTTGTGGCTTGAGCTTTGCCCCATGCAACATTTCTTTCTCTAATCATAAAGCGTAACTCTTCAGTAAACCATGGGTTATTCCTCCCGCTAATCCTAAATTTCTTTACAGGAGCATGCTTATTACAAATAGCTGAAAAGGCATTGTGAAAATATTCCCAAGCATGTTCCACATCAGGTATCAGGCAGACAGTCTCCAAATTACAGTTGTACAGATCTTGAATAAAAGCCTGTTCATTAAAACGTTTAAAACACCTTTTAAAAACATAACGAGATTTATGTTTAGGTAATTTTGTGTCTCTTATACAAGCAATCGCACAGTGATCACTGACATCATTGCAAAAAACAGCAGTCGATGTGTATTTATGTGGCATGTTTGTAAAAATGACATCCAACAGCGTTGATTTGCTATGATCTCTCGGGTTGATACGAGTTGGGGTGTCAATAAGTTGTGTGAGATTCAAAGAGACAAATAGGTCTTTAATATTCTCAGAGGCAGGGGAAAGCCAATCCCAATTTAGGTCACCCATTAGAATTACTTCAGAGTCATTAAGGTTGAGTAATACATCATGAAGAGAGAAAATAGTTTCTTTTGTGGCGGAGGGTGGCCTGTAGCAGCCAACTACAGTGAGGTATGTATCCTTGTATAAATTTACTTTCAATGCCAGTAAATCAAATTGTTTGACTCTACTTACTGACAATGTCACTGAGCTTAAGAATTTTGATTTAACATATATAGCAACTCCACCCCCCTTACCTGAACGATCTGCTCTGAAAATATTATAGCCATCAATAGCAATCATGTTATCTGTTATTGTAGATTTTAACCAGGTTTCTGATAAGACCATGATGTCCATATCCGTTGCATCAACCCACAGTCTTAATATGTCAATTTTTGGAAGAAGACTTCTAACATTAAAATGCATAATTCCAAGACCAGATCTGTTTTTGAAGTCGCATGGGGAATATATATAAAAATATATATATATATATTTTTTTTGTTGTTGTTATATGTATATATATATATATATATATAAATATAGCTGCGAGCAGCGATGGAGGGCCCAAGCCGGTGAAACCGCCACCCCGGTGCCTTTAGTGTAACTAAAGGCACCAGGGTGGCGGTGCCACCGGCTTGGGCCCGCAATCGCTGCTCGCAGCTATATTTTATTATTATTATTATTATTTTCATTTTTCTGTCAACCTTTCGGGCACTTTTGAGACCCTTAACGTGCTCGAAAACTCTTGAAACTTTGCACACAGGTCAGAACCCGCGGCCATCAGGGCCGGGCTGAAGCTGGTACCCGGGCGTGGCAGGGGGGCTCAACAGCGCCCCCTTGAACGGGGTCCGAAAACTTGGTCCATAAATCAGACACGCTTGCATGTAATAATATGAAACTCGGTACACATATAGATCTCATCGGGCTGAACAACTTTCGTACTTTTACTTTTTACGCCAGCCCAACAGGAAGTCGGCTATTATGGGTTGTTTGGAAACGCATGCTGTGGAATTTGAAACACTTCTCCTAGGAAATTCACCCGGTCACCACCAAACTCGGTGTGCATGAAGTCAAGGCATTGAGGATGAAAAATTGCCAGGGGATTTTTTTAATTCTCGAACGGTTTGGCCGTGGCGAGGAAACGAATTTATGGCGAATAATGCGAATAATGTGTTATAACTTCTGCATACATTAACTGATCTTGATGAAACTTCAGCAGTGTGTTCGTTGTAAGAGGCCGAACACATGGATGTGACTATTGTGAGTCAAAGTTATAGCGCCACCAACTGGCAGCAGGAAGTGTGTCACTTTCAAAATGCTTTGAAATCACTCTCTTATTTTTACCCGATTTGCTTCAAACTTTATGTGTATAATGTAGACACACGGCAGATGTAGACCTGTGAAAGGATTATTGATATCTTAGATACTGTTGCCGTGGCAACGCATCAAACTTTAATATTCTTTTCGGATGCTTTTGAGACTCTTCACATACTTGAAATCGCATGAAACTCGACAGACACATCACACTTATTAGCCAGTAGACATGTGAAAAGTTTCAGAAACGGGCGTGGTGAGGTGCTCAGTAGTGCCACCTTTAGTCAAAAATGGGGGCTTAGTTTTAAGTAGAGTCACAAAAATCGTTATGTATATTGTTCTCATCAAGCCGGACAACTTTCTAATTTATTGTCATAAGCCCTGACAAACAGGAAGTGAGATATTTTGGTTTGAACGTGATATTTTTTTAGAATTTTCTCTCTCTCTCTCTGTCTCTGTGTGTGTGTGGGGTGTGGGGAATTTGTCTGTAAGGAGAGACTGCTCTTATAATTGTTTTGCAAGGTTTCAGGGGCTTTGGGGCCCTTAACGTGCTCAAAAACTCATGAAACTTTGCACACAGGTCAGAACCTGCGGCCATCAGGGTCTGGCTGAAGCTGGTACCCGGGCGTGGCAGGAGGGCTCAACAGCGCCCCGAGATCTCATCGGGCCGAACAACTTTTGTGCTCTAAGTTTTGCGCCAGCCCAACAGGAAGTCGGCTATTATGGGTTGTTTGGAAAACGCTTGCTGTGGAATGTGAAATACTCCTCCTAGAGAATTCGTCCAATCCCCACAAAACTCGGTCAGCATGAAGTCAAGACATTGAGGATGCTAAATTGCGGACGGATTTTTGATATCTCGAACGGTTTGGCCGTGGCGAGGAAACGAATTTATGGCGAATAATGCAAACAGGAAGTGTGTTATAACTTCTGCATACATTATCTGATCTTGATGAAACTTCAGCAGTGTGTTCGTTGTAAGAGGCCGATCACATGGATGTGACTATTGTGAGTCAAAGTTATAGCGCCACCAACTGGTAGCAGGAAGTGTGTCACTTTCAAAATGTTTTTGACAAAAGTGGGGGGGTTAGTTTTACCCACAATTACAAAAATCAGTACATATATTGGTCTCATCGAGCAGGACAACTTTCTAATTTGCAGTCATTAGCTCTGACCAATAGGAAGTCAGATATTTTGGTTTGAATGTGGATTTATTTGCAAATTCAGCCTCTGCATTTTTACCCACTCCTGCTGGAGTGGTTTATTTTATTCACACCAAACTTTTTCAACATGATGAAAATACATTAAAGATGCTAAATTGTGAACGGATATTGAATATCTCAAACGGTTTTGATATGGCGAGGGATTAAATTAATGTCAAAAAAGGAATCAGAAAACATCTCATATCTTCTACAAATGTAATTATACACCGTTTATTTTTATATAAAATTATACAAATATTAGAACTAAACCCATTTTATTCTGTTTTTGCAATTCAAGAAGAATAAAAAAAGTTAAAAACAGGCTATTTAGTGCTATTTGGTTCAACAAAAAAGCAAACATAGGGCTATACTGCCCTCTTGTGTCCAAAAGGATATAAAAATAGTATATTAAACTTTTTACTAGGTAGGCCTATATTGTATTTAAATATAAATGTATTAGGTATATGACTGTGAGGATATTTTCCCATCGGTTAATCGACGTGTGACACGAGCGGGTGCTTTTAAATCGCTAATATAAAAGTGAAAGTAAAATTCGGACGTCCGCACGGACATTGATAATGGTGCACACACGTTGGAAAGAATGATACTTTTAAACATAACACTAAACCGCCATTAGGTGTCGCCAGGCGACCGTCTTAATGAGCGAGTCATTGATTCATTCGTTCAAACGATTCGTTCGAATGACTGAGTCATTCATGATTGAGACAGATGTTTATGGATTGATCATTGAATCTTTGAGTCAACCGATTCGTCCAAAATGCTGAATCATTCAGTAATGAGAAAACAAGTTGCCGTGAGATGCGCGACGGTTCTGCTGTGATCTTTGTTGAACTATTTTTGCTACTGAAACAGAACAAAAACAGTCAATATTGCATCTAAAATGTAAGTGACTTAATTATAACTGTTTATTAACCTGTTGTATGAAATCAATGTCACAGTTTCAATCGTGATTGTATTCAGGAAACAGTAGCCTACTCGTCAAGTGAGGTTGCTTAACTCTATCATAGGTTATAAAATATATAAAAACTCCATATTTGTCATTTTTATAGTCAGTATGTTGTTAACTGGGTTTCTTTTTTGTGTGCTGCGCTCATTTGTTTACGTTTCTCCTGGAGAAGCTGCACGAGCCTCAGCAGCGCAACCTTGTTACCATTGGATCAGTAATACATTTATTATCAACTGTTGATTGCAGCTTAAAATGAATGTAATAAAATTAGAATAATCTCTCGTTTTAGTGATTCCCAAGTTATTTTTTGTCATTGACGTTCAAATCAGGCTACTCTGGTCGGGCAAGCCAAATTCTCTTTCAGGTAGGCCTATTGTATATATATAAATATATTAGGGATGTCGGTTAATCGACGTGTGACACCGCTGGGGGCTTTTAAATCGCTAACTTAAAGTAAAATACAGATGTCTGCACAGACTTTAATAATGGTGCTGAGTAGAGCGAGCATTTTCAATGAATTCCTATGGAAGTAGGAATTAACTAAAAAACGTTCACTCTGTTCTGCTCGTTCCTCTCCGTGGGCGCTCACAGTTATGAATGCCTGTTTAGCCAAGAGCTTTTAGTTTAGTTTTAAAATGAACGCCATTTCAGGGGGTGGATTGCTTGAATTTATTTTACAAAAGCACAATGGTGTGTTTTATTGCGAGTGTATATAAATATAAGTAAACACTTTGCAGTTTGAATGATGTCCTGTATGAACAAAATTATGTGCCAATTATGTTTTTATGTGTCTACTGTTAAATCACACACACATTCCAGCATTGCAAACTTGACATCGCAGCCTGTTCATTATAGCCTTAATAAAATATAATAAAATAGTAAACCTAACATATACACACTGCTCTGTTTAAATAGTCAGTAGTACAATTCGTACATTCACAGTAAGCACTGCTCCACTGTGATTTTTCCAAGCACATTTTTGCACGTGTGAAGAGGATGATTTTTTCCGTCGATATTGGAACACGAGTGAAGTACAAAGCCTATAATAAAGAATAGTTTAGCATCCAAATACATCGCAACTGTTGAAACGTTTTGATTCTAATGAAAGGGTTACGTGAGCCCAACACTTACTTTCGTTTTTATTTTTACATTAAATTTAAAGGATTTGTTGTGGAATATTTTGAGTGTATCATAAAATCAGAATAAGGTAAGACAAGTAAAATTTCCCGTCTTTAATATATATATATATATATATATATATATATATATATACAGTGGTTAAATTGGGCCGGGGCTCTCCGGGGCTCAGCCCCGGCACATAAGCCTGCTCGTTTGTGTCCTGATGTGCCTGTTTACAGTCATCTGCCTAATGGAAATTATGTCACATCAAATTTGATGAAAGTGATGCTTTTGAAAACATATTTCTGACAATAAATGAACGATTTTTTAAATGGCATGTCTATTTTGTCTCGGCGGAACTGAGATGAGAACAATCGGAACACGGCCGTATTCTTGTTCAGCTGCTTAATCTCGTTGTCAGTCGACCATGATCGCGCACCGCTCGCGCATGCCATGCGCATCTTAGGCTACTACTCAAAACTCCGACACGGATAAAAATGCAATATATAATGAATGTTCCTGGGAGAACCGTAGTTGCGCGGGATGTGGAAGCGCGCAAAAGTTCCAGAACCTTCAACCGTCTTAAACAATAAATAAATAAAAACTCACGAGCTGCTGGCCGCCGCTGGAGATCAATTTTGTCAAGTTTAGCACAACGTTGGTTGTACAAAAAGTGCCCTGGCCTTGAACGACAAGGTAAGGAAAATATGTTTGGCACATTGTATGGGTCACTATATCATAAGGTAGCCTAATACAATGTGTAATCAAGTGATGTCAATTCCAGCGTTATGGACGTGACATGCAGTAAAAACTTGAAATATAAATTCTCAGAAAATGCATTTAATACCAATATATTAAAATTGTTTATATATATCAATACTCCCTTAATAAAGGAGTCCAGACATTAGAAAAATATCAGTCTACACATGCATTTAATATTTAATATGAGGGAAATAGGCTACACATGCCGTGGACGTGACACAAAAAATCTTTAACTTTTAGGTGGCAAAATATTTTTTTTGTAATTCTGTGAATTACACTGCGCAAACCAAAAGTAATACTAGGCTACCCACCGGATACTCTCCACAGAACATAACATATTCATTTTATTCAGGGCCGTGGGAAGTGGGGGTGCTGTTTTCACAGAATTGTAAATGCAACGCATATGTTTGTTCATTAAAATGTATACCTGTACATTTTTAGCATTTAGTCATTTATTTGTAATAAACACTTTAAGTGGGCTATTTAAAAATTGTTATTTATATGTTAAATTATGTTTTTAAAACATAAGCGCAGAGTGTTACGTAATAGTCTATTGTGTGTGTGTCGAAAGAATTTGTCCGCAGCTGCTCAAAAAACAAAACAAAAAAAACCCAGTCAAAAACCCCACTGTCAGTGTTTTGTAAGGAACAGGCAAATATGTAAAATATAGCAGAAGACATTTTAATTGTTTACTATTAAAACAGTTATGTTTTATGTCAGTGTCGGCTAGACAGATGAAGTTGACGACTCGCGATCTTCGCAGCGCCAGAGAGAAATGCACATTTCATACGAATTACATAAGCAGCGCAGTCTGTTTTGTGTTTTCTTTCGTTTTGAATTGTTCTGCTTAAAAGTAGACATTTCAAGCTATCTATATATGTCTCAGGTCTGTGAGGCAATAGGCTATATAGGCCCACGCTGAGTTTCGGTTCATTTATGAGACGAGCTCCAGGTTCGCCAGCGCCTCCGTGTCCTGATTTATCTATTTTCTAATAGCCTAGTATATTTACTTCTTATTTATTAAATCCAGACAATTTTTTTTGATGAAACATCGATTAAAATTAAGATACAATTAATACAAAACGAAATTAAATCTAAAGACAGGCTTTGTGCTTTCAGTTTGAGGTCTCTGTGAAAGTTTTAAAACATTATTTTAGTGCCGCTTTAGAGCACTCACGTCCGTAACGGAGAACTGTCTGTAACATTTTTTTTTTTGTGTGTGTGTGTGTGAAATAAATTTCCAAAAATTTTTTGACTGATATGCGACTCCGGAGCGACTTATAAAATAGGCTACGGTAAGTTATTTATTCTTTTTGTGCAAATGTCCCATAAAGTGCCATCCTTTAAGGATTCATTTATGTCCCGTTGACCGGTCCATTGCATTACGAATAAAAGCAGAATCAATTAAGTCAAAAATGTGATGTGCAGAGTTTTATAGTCTTGATATTGTTTCTTATTCAAAAGTGGCGACGCCCCTTTTTTTCTCAGAATTGCGAGATATGAAGTCAGAATTGTGAGAAATAAAGTCGCAATTCTGAGAAATAAAGTCGCAATTCTGAGTAATAAAGTCGCAATTGGGAGATATAATGTAAGAATTGCATGATATTCGTCGAAATTTCGTGTTATAAAATCAGAATTGTGAGATATAAACTATTCTGAGGTAAAAAAAAAAATATAGAAAGCTTGAAATGTCTTCTTTTAAACAGAACAATTCAAAAAGTAAACAGACTGCTGCATGTGTAATTTTTAGAAAACACTTGTTCATTAATAAACAATTAAAATGTCTCCTTGCTATATTTTACATATTCATAATCATTACTTTTGCCGGTTCTTTGTGACAGCTTTTAGGCCTTTATTGGCAGCGCCACCCTTACATGTTACATGAACGCGTCACCACCGCATCAGCACCGAAAACAGGAGATTTTTCAATATCCACAGATATGTGAAAAATGTACTTAAATAAAGTAACAAAGTATTTGTACTTCGTTACATTCCACCACTGCTGATTAACAGTAATGTAAATGCTAAATGTCCTAATACCTGTTAATACTACAACAATGCAAAGTATTTGCTCTTAACCTTTCAGTTTTTCACATATCATGTAACACTCAATTTCTCCATTTCTTTGCACAAAACTCTCCAGAAATTGCCATTTAATGTTGTTTTTTTTTTCTTTTTTTTTTTCGGGGGAGCATACCCCCGGACCCCCCTAGGGAGAGCCCCCCCACATAATAAATCCCAATTTAACCCCTGTATATATATATATATATATATATATATATATATATAAATATATATATATATATATATATATATATATATATATATATATATATATAAATATAGCTGCGAGCAGCGATGGAGGGCCCAAGCCGGTGACACCGCCACCCCGGTGCCTTTAGTGTAACTATTGGGCCCACAATATATATATATATATATATTTATTATTCTTCTCCGCATTTAATCGCATTTTTGAGGGCCTAAACATGCTCGAAAACTCACGAAACTTTGCACACGCGTCAGAACTGGCGAAAATTTACATCTGATATAGGTTTCAGAATTGGGCGGGGCAAAATGGCTCGATAGCGCCACCTATAAAAGTTCAACGGAGTGCGCCTCCCGCTATGTTCCACGTACGTTTACGAAATTCGGTACATACATGTAAGGACCTAATACCTACAAAAAAGTCTCTTGGAGCGTAGCCCTAAACACAACAGGAAGTCAGCCATTTTCAACTTCCTCTCAGATTTTTGTGCAGTTTTTGCCATTTTCATGCCTCGTACTTTAACGAACTCCTCCTACAGTTTTAATCTGATCATTTTCAAATTTGGTGAGTGTAATCTTAAGGCCTTTGCGACGTTAAATTGCGAAGATCTTGAGTTTTCGTCGAAGGGCGGGTCCTCGGCGGCCTGACAAATTTCGATGTTTCGCCATGAAACAGGAAGTTGCTGAAACTCAGGCATGGAATGTCCAATCTGCCCCAAACTTCACACGTTTGATAAGCGTTCTGTCCTGAACACATGACCATGCTCATATTCAGTTACAGTCATAGCGCCACCTGCTGGCAACAGGAAGTGACATGTTTAACACTGTTGTGAACTCCTGATAACATATAAAAAAGTGCCAGCAAGTGCTAAGCATGCTAACAACATACTAGACACATGCTAAAACCTGCTAGCAAACACTTAGCTAATTGCTAAAGCATGCTATTACTGCAATTAAATAGGAATTTGCTGTAACTCAGGCACGGAATGTCCAATCTGCCCCAAACGTCACACGTTTGATAAGAGTCATGGCCTGAACACATCTACATGAGAATATTCAGTTATAGTAATAGCGCCACCTACTGGTAACAGGAAGTGTCATGTTTAACACGTTGATGCCGTTCTAGCAACATGTTAAAAATGCCATTGACTTCTAAACATGCTAGAAACATGTTAAAACATGCTAGCAAAACTTAGCTAAGTGCTAAAGCATGTTAATTCAATGAAACAGGATGTTGTTGTTACTCAAGAAGGCAATGTCCAATCTGCGCCAAACTTCACACTTTTGATAAGCGTTCTGTCTTGAATACATGACACTGCTCATATTCAGTTAGTCAAAGCGCCACCTGCTGGCAACAGGAAGTGACATGTTAAACACTGTTGTGGACTCCTAATAACATATAAAAAAATGCCAGTAGGTGCTTATCCTACCAACATACTAGAAACATGCTAAAACATACTAGTAAACACTATAAGTACTAAACCATACTATTACTACAATTAAATATGAATTTGCTGTAACTCAGGCATGCAATGTCCAATCTACCCCAAAATGAATATGTAATATGCTAGAAACATCATAAAACATGCTAGAAATGCTAAAGGAAGTTGTTGTAACTCAAACATACAATATCCAATCTGCCCCAAACTTCACATACTTGATAAAAGTCCTGCACTGAACACATCTACAAAGCAATATTCAGATATATAACCCCACCTACTGCCAACAGAAACTGAACTGGTTAACACAGTAATGCAGTACTAACCACATACCTATTGTGTACTAAGCATGCTAAAAACATACTAAACATGCTAGCAACTACTATATACTGTATACCTCCTTAAATGCACATTGCCCAACCATGCTCTGTCTTCCTAAAGCCAACGAGTGACAATGGCACGGGTGCGAGGGCCCTTTCATCGCTGCTTGCAGCTTTAATTAGGGCCCGAGCACCGATGGTGTGAGGACCCTCTTGGAATTGCTCTGTTTATTATTATTATTATTAGGGCCCGAGCACCGATGGTGAGAGGACCCTATTGTTTTTGCTCTGTTTATTAGGGCCCGAGCACCGATGGTGAGAGGACCCTATTGTTTTTGCTCTGTTTATTATTATTCTTCTTCTTCTTCTCCAAAGTGAATCGCTTTTTAGAGGGCCTTAACATGCTCGAAAACTCATGAAACTTTGCACACGCTTCAGAAGTGGTGAAAATTTACGTGTGATATGGTTTTCAAAATTGGGTGGGGCAAATTCTGTAAATTATTGCCCCCACATTTTGCCCCGGCTCTACGTTTCACGCACAGGTATGAAATTTGGTACATACATGTAAGGACCCAATACCTACAAAAAAGTCTCTTGGAGCATAGCCCTAAACACAACAGGAAGTGAGCTATTTTGAACTTCCTCCTAGATTTTGGGCATTTTTCGTAATTTCCTGATGTTGTACTTTAACGAACTCCTCCTACAGATTTCATCTGATCCGCTTCAAATTTGGTGAGTGTAATCTTCAGGCCTTTGCGACGTTAAATTGCGAAGATCTTGAGTTTTCGTCGAAGGGTGTGCCCTCGGCGGCCTGACAAATGTTCACCCAATTTCGGCCTTTTGGTGATATATGCATGATCAGATAAGTTCTCTGTCAATATTGCTTGCATTTCCGATGTTGCTAGGCAACCACAGACAGCCTGCAGTAACTTAAGCCTGGCTCACACTACAGGAGTTTTAGGCCGATTTATGCCCGATTTACCCCTCACGAGAATCTGAGAAAAAATCTTGTCGAGGACCTCGATCGGTTCCGATGTTCGGCGCAGATTATCTGGTAATGTGAGGCGTTCACAGATCGAATCTTGCCCCTCCCGATCTGCTCTCACACAAATCGGGCTCGCCCCGATCATATCAAACATGTTTGATATTTATCGGGATGAGCAAGATTGTGATTACGTCAGTGCTGTCAAAAAGACAGCAGGGCTGTCGTGCTGAAGGAATTTCCCTTGAGATAATTTTGAATGACTCAACTCCATTTCCTTTTTTATCTCCATTTATTTATTGCTAAATAAATAAGTATTACGCTGTGGTCAGCAGGCACAAAGGCGAGTAACGTTACATGTTCAGTAATGAAACCGAAACTAAAAAGCGCGTTAAAACGAAATGGATTTCAAAATCAATGCATGCGTCACCGGATTGAATAATGCACATCTAGCTTGTTGCTTGCACACATATTATGTCGAAATAACGATAGTATATTATGTTAACATTATTAGCCTAATAATAATAAATCTTTAATCAATATTTGATTGAATGCTGAATGTTGTGCTTGGTCAATTTAATAAAATGAATACTTTAATTGTGACAATTAAAATTATTGAATATTAAACATTAAGTGGACAATTTTTGCAATATTTATATGCTATATATCTAGCACCCCCTCAGCACCTGCGTTAAAAAATATCTCGCACCGCTCCTGGCCCACGTATTTAAAAAATGGTCGGGTTTAAATCGGGCTCGGGCTCATAATTACAGTTATGTTAATGTTTTGTGTTGGGCCGGGCCCGGACACAAAGTGCATGGGCTCGGGTAGGGGTCGGGCTTGATTTGTTGGGCCCGATCTAAGCTCTTAACTCAAAGTACCGGTAGGTTCAAAGTCTCTGTGCGTGTGTATGTGCGTGCGTGCGTGTGTGTGTCTCATGGCAATGCATATCCCATATGTTTCCATGCTTTTCCACTTCAGATCTGCTGCGTGAGATCACGTGAGGCGCTTCTGGCACGATAATCTTAACAACATTTTGTAGTGTGTGGTGCACCGCGATTTTCAAACCTTGTAGTGTGAGCATGTTTAAGATTTGGGGGAAGAAAATCTGCAAAGATTCTCCTTAAGTGTGTGCTGCAACCAGATTTCAAAATCGGTTAGGATTTTAAAACTCCTGTAGTGTGAGCCAGGCATCAGGCATACAATTTCCAATCTGTCCCAAACTTCACATGTTTGATAAGAGTCCTGTCCTGAACACATGACCATGCTCATTATGGTTATAGCAATAGCGCCACCTGCTGGTAGCAGGAAGTGTGGCAAATACAAAACGTGCTTGAAAAATCATGAAACTTTGCACACACTTCAGAAGTGGTGAAAATGTACGTGTGATATGGTTTTCAAAATTGGATGGGGCAAAATGGCTTAATTATTGCCCCCACATTTTGCCCCGGCTCTAGGTTTCACGTACAGGTATGAAATTTGGTACCTACATGTAATGACCCAATATCTACAAAAAAGTCTCTTGGAGCATAGCCCTAAACACAACAGGAAGTCAGCTATTTTGAACTTCCTCTCAGATTTTGTGCAGTTTTTGCCATTTCCAGACGTTGTACTTCAACAAACTCCTCCTACAGTTTTGATCTGATCCTCTTCAAATTTAGTGAGTGTAATCTTAAGGCCTTTCCTAAAGGCGCCCGGTGGCGGTGGCAGGAGTGCGAGGGCCCTTTTCATCGCTGCTTGCAGCTTTAATTAGGGCCCAAGCCCTGAAAGGGCGAAGGCCCTATTGTTTCCGGTAGGATTATTAGGGCCCAAGCCCTGAAAGGGCGAAGGCCCTATTGTTTTCGGTAGGATTATTTATTATTATTATTATTATTCTTATTTTTCTGTCAACCTTTCGGGCACTTTTGAGACCCTTAACGTGCTCGAAAACTCTTGAAACTTTGCACACGGGTCAGAACCCGCGGCCATCAGGGCCGGGCTGAAGCTGGTACCCGGGCGTGGCAGGGGGGCTCAACAGCGCCCCCTTGAACGGGGTCCGAAAACTTGGTCCATAAATCAGACACGCTTGCATGTAATAATATGAAACTCGGTACATATATAGATCTCATCGGGCCGAACAACTTTCCTACTTTTACTTTTTACGCCAGCCCAACAGGAAGTCGGCTATTATGGGTTGTTTGGAAACGCATGCTCAGGAATTTGATGTACTCCTCCTAGAGAATTGATCCAATTGCCTCCAAACTCGGTGTGCATGAAGTCAAGACATTGAGGATGAAAAATTGCCAGGGGATTTTTGATATCTCGAACGGTTTGGCCGTGGCGAGGAAACGAATTTATGGCGAATAAAGGGTCACAGGAAGTGTATTATAACTTCAGCATACATTAACTGATCTTGATGAAACTTCCACAGTGTGTTCATTGTAAGAGGCTGATCACATGGATGTGACTATTGTGAGTCAAAGTTATAGCGCCACCAACTGGCAGCAGGACATGTGTCACTTTCAAAATGCTTTGAAATCACCCTCTTATTTTTAACCGATTTGCTTCAAACTTTATGTGTATAATGTAGACACACGGCAGATGTAGACCTGTGAAAGGATTATTGATATCTTAGATACTGTTGCCGTGGCAACGCATCAAACTTTAATATTCTTTTTTGATGCTTTTGAGACTCTTAACATACTTGAAATTGCATGAAACTCGACAGACACATCACATTTATTAGCCAGTAGACATGTGCAAAGTTTCAGAAACGGGCGTGGTGCAGGGGCTCAGTAGCGCCACCTTTTGACAAAAGAGGGGGAGTTAGGTCTATACTTTTATCTACAATGATAAAACTCAGTACGTATATTGTTCTCGTCGAGCCGGACAACTTTCTAATTTACATTCATTACCTCCGACCAACAGGAAGTCAGATATTTTGGTTTGAATGTGGATGTTTCGAAGAATTTTCTCTCTCTCTGTGAGAGGGAGAGGGAGAGGGGGGGGAGAGATTTTTCTTTGAGTGAGAATACTTTGAATTATTGGTTTTCATGGTTTCAGGGGCATTTGGGGCCCTTAACATGCTCGGAAACTCTTGAAACTTTGCACACAGGTCAGAACCCGCAGCCATTAGGGCCGGGCTGAAGCTGGTACCCGGGCGTGGCAGGGGGGCTCGACAGCGCCCCCTGGAATGGGATTCGAACACTTGTCCATAAATCAAACACGCTTGCATGTAATAATATGAAACTCGGTACACATATAGATCTCATCGGCTTGAACAACTTTCGTGCTCTAAGTTTTACGCCAGCCCAACAGGAAGTCGGCTATTATGGGTTGTTTGGAAACGCATGCCCCTGGATTTCGATATACTTCTCCTTGGGAATTGATCGGATTGCCACCAAACTCGGTCAGCATGAAGTCAAGACATTGAGGATGATAAATTGCCAGCGGATTTTTGATATCTCGAACGGTTTGGCCGTGGCGAGGAAATGAATTTATGGCGAGAAAAGAGAAACAAAATGTGTGTTATAACTTAGTCCGTTTTACTTACAGTTACAAAACTCTCCACATATATTGTTCTCGTCGAGCCGGACAACTTTCTAATTTACAGTCATTAGCTCGGATCAACAGAAAGTCAGATATTTTGGTTTGAATGTGGATTTTCTCTGACAGAGAGAGTGCCCTCTGCCATTCTGTGTGTGTGTGTGTGTCTGTGTGGGGAGGGGAGGGGGGTGTCTGTGTGTGTGTGGCGAGGAGGAGGAGGGGGTCTCACTCTCTCTGTGTTTGTGTGTGTGTGGCTGTCTGTCTGTTACAGTGAAAAGAGCTTAACCATTTCATTCATTTGTTCTGCATTAAATGATAAATAATTCTCTAAGGCCTTGCTTTTTTATATATAAAATATTTATATATAAAAATTATATATATAAATATATATTAGGTATGTGACTGAGGATATTTTCCCACCGGTTAATCGATGTGTGACACCGGCGAGGGCTTTTAAATCGCTAATATGAAAGTAAAATACTCCCGTCCGCACCGACATTGATAATGCTTCGGAGCAGGGCGAGGGTTTTCCATTATTTGCTATGGAAGTAATTAACTAAAAAACGTTCGCTTTGTTCTGCTCGCTCCTCGCCGTGGACGCGCACCGTCATGAATGACCATGCAGCTGTGCACTTAGTTTGTTTAAAATT
Organism: Leuciscus idus; assembly: GCA_021554675.1. NCBI lineage: Eukaryota > Metazoa > Chordata > Actinopteri > Cypriniformes > Leuciscidae > Leuciscus > Leuciscus idus. The sequence goes on from CM038623.1 coordinate 6,006,041, forward strand.
AGTCCTGCATTAAAAGGATAAAGAAATATCTAAGGTCTTGTCTTTTTGCATAGCACTTTATGGATATTTTTAAAATGACAAAATATGCATAGAACATATCTTTTAAATGTATTGTTTGCTTTAAATAAAATTAATATTGTATGTTTGGTGATTCAAGCTGAATGAATTTAAAATGAATGTGCTATATATATTAGATCAATATATATGTTTTCCTTAAAATTTTAATCAACACTAACTTTATTCTCATCAGAATTATAAATTTTTGTATAAAATAATACTACCATTAAAAAAAACAAAAACAGTCATTAGCTTGGATCAACAGGAAGTCAGATATTTTGGTCTGAATGTGGACTTTTGGCAAAATCAGCCTCTGATTTTTTACCCACTCCTCTTAAGTGGTTTATTTAATTCCCACGAAACTTTTTCAAAATGATGAAAATACTTTAAAGAAGCTAAATTGTAAACAGATAATAAATATCTCAAACGGTTTTGCTATGGCAAGGGATTAAAGTAATGTCAAAAAGAGGAAACGCCTAAAACCTATCTTCTAAAAATGTAATTATACTCCATTTATTTCTATATATAATTATACAAATATCAGATCTAAACCCATTTTATTCTGTTTTTTCAATTTAATAATTGTTTAAGGCGAGACACTACAGGTGAATAGGGTAACATTTTTAACTAGCAGATATCACCATGAAACTTTCCCAGTTGATTACCTACATTAAGATGAGAAGAAAATGTATTACAAGTTTTCTATAATTTAATGTTTAAATATGCAAATGAGGCAATATCTAATTAAATATGCGCTATTTTGCATATATTTTAAAAAACGAAATCTGAGTATTGGATAAAGCCAGGTTAAAAATAATTTTTTCATTGTGTTCACATATTAGATGGGAAAAGAATTACAGAGGGATTTATGGATATCTACTTTAGTTATCCTGTAAATCAGAATATACTGTCAATAGCCTTAAAAAAATGATTTTCGCCATGTTTTTTGGAATAAAATGTTATATAAATCAGGCTAGGAATAATATATTTACAAATCCCTCTGTAAATGTCTTCATAATATAACTAGGTACAAGACTGGAAAGTTTGGTGTATATAGGTGCTACTGAAGTGAAGATTTCGTACTTGGAGTATGAGAGAAAGGTCATTTTGAGAAAACGGGCTTTAAAGATTTATCATCAGCCAATGAGATTGCGCATTCAGCCCTTTTACTTTCACGATTGGTTGCTGATAAAAAGGAAATGACCATATTTGGATCTGACAGCATTGTACAGGAGAGAGAGAGCTATCCAGACGTGCGTGTGATGACAGGAAGAAGACAGAGATCGCGGAGCAGCGGGAGGATTAAGAACGGCAACTTTTGTTGAATTTATGAGAAATCTACAGACGCGAACAGACAAAGTGTAGTAAAATAAAGACCTAAATGTGTATTTCAGACTTTTTTTCACCACAAGTCTGAAAGAAGACGTGTTATTGAAGACAAATATCCAAAAATCTCAAAATTGACCAGTAAAAAAAAAAACGATGTTTTTGCCTGCCATGTCTCGCCTTAAGTTTAAAAACATCCAGAATGTTTTTTTAGTCCAAAAAAAAAAAAATATATATATATATATGTCATTCATTGTGCTATACTGCCCTCTTGTGTTCAAAGTCAGGTAGGCCTATTGTATCTATGTAAAATATAAAATATACTAGGTACCCGTATGTGATGGTGAGGAATATTTTACCACCAGTTAATCAACGTGTGACACCGCTGGGGACTTTTGAATTGCTAACTTAAAAACGAAAGTAAAATATGTTCGTCCGCACTGTAATGGATAATGGTGCAGAGCGAACGTTTTCAATGAATTCCTATGGAAGTAGGAATTAACTAAAAAACGTTTGCTCTTCTCTGCCCGTTCCTCGCCGTGGACGCACACCATATATATATATATATATATATATATATATATATATATATATATATATATATATATATATATATATATTTTTTTTTTTTTTGTTTTTTTTTTTTGTTACATATATATAATGTTTTTTTTTTTTTTTTTTTACATTTATATATATATATATATATATATATATATATATATATATATATATATAAATATAGCTGCGAGCAGCGATGGAGGGCCCAAGCCGGTGACACCGCCACCCCGGTGCCTTTAGTGTAACTAAAGGCACCAGGGTGGCGGTGCCACCGGCTTGGGCCCGCAATCGCTGCTCGCAGCTATATTTTATTATTATTATTATTATTATTATTATTATTATTTTTCTGTCAACCTTTCGGGCATTTTTGGGGCCTTTAACATGCTCGAAAACTCTTGAAATTTTGCACACAGGTCAGAACCTGCGGCCATCAGGGCCGGGCTGAAGCTGGTACCCGGGCGTGGCAGGGGGGCTCAACAGCGCCCCCTTGAACGGGGTCCGAAAGTTTGGTCCATAAATCAGACACGCTTGCATGTAATAATATGAAACTCAATACACATATAGATCTCATCGGGCCAAACAACTTTCGTACTTTTACTTTTTACGCCAGCCCAACAGGAAGTCGGCTATTATGGGTTGTTTGGAAACGCATGCTGTGGAATTGAATGTACTCCTCCTAGGGAATTCATCCAATCGGCTCCAAACTCGGTCAGCATGAAGTCAAGACATTGAGGATGCTAAATTGCGGACAGATTTTTGATATCTCGAACGGTTTGGCCGTGGCGAGGAAACGAATTTATGGCGAATAATGGAAACAGGAAGTGTGTTATAACTTCTGCATACATTAACTGATCTTGATTTGACTATTGCTTTTATATTGTTAATCAAGGTTTCAGGGGCTTTTGGGGTCCTTAACGTGCTCAAAAACTCTTGAAACTTTGCACACAGGTCAGAACCCACGGCCATCAGGGCCGGGCTGAAGCTGGTACCCGGGCGTGGCTGGGGGGCTCAACAGCGCCCCCTTGAACGGGGTTCTAAAACTTGGTCCATATATCAAACACGCTTGCATGAATTAATATGAAACTCGGTACACATATAGATCTCATCGTGCCGAACAACTTTCCCCTGGTCAAGTTTTACGCCAGCCGAACAGGAAGTCGGCTATTATGGGTTGTTTGGAAAACGCTTGCTGTGGAATGTGAAATACTCCTCCTAGAAAATTCACCGTGTCCCCTCCAAACTCGGTGTGCATGTAGTCAAGACTTTGAGGATGCTAAATTGCGGACGGATTTTTGATATCTCGAACGGTTTGGCCGTGGCGAGGAATCGAATTTATGGCGAGAAAAGAGAAACACGAAGTGGAATAACTTCTGCATACATTAACTGATCTTGATGAAACTTCAGCAGTGTGTTCGTGGTAAGAGGCCGATCAGATGGATGTAGCTATTGTGATTCAAAGTTATAGCGCCACCAACTGGCAGCAGGAAGTGTGTCACTTTCAACATGCTTTTGACAAAAGTGGGGGGGTTAGTTTTAACTACAGTAAAAAAAACTCAGTTCATATATTGATCTCATCGACCCGGACAACTTTCTAATTTAAAGTCATTAGCTCTGACCATCAGGAAGTCAGATATTTTGGTCTGAATGTGGATTTTTTTGCAAAATCAGCCTCTGAATTTTTAGCCACCTTTATCTAAGTGGTTTATTTTATTCCCACCAAACTTTTTCAACATGATAAAAATATATTAATGATGCTAAATTGTGAACGGATAATAAATATCTCAAACGGTTTTGCTATGGCGAGGGATTAAAGTATTGTCTAAAAAGGAAACACTCAAAGGGTCATATATTCTAAAAATGTAATTATACACCATTTATTACTATATAAAAGTATACAAATATCAGAACTTAACTCATTTTATTCTTTTTTTTCAATTTAAGAATGAAGTTTAAGTTTAAAAACTGCCAGAATGGTTGTTTAGTCTAAACAATAAATAAATAAAGTCAAACATAGTGCTATACTGCCCTCTTGTGTTCAAAATCAGGTAGGCCTATTATATCTATATAAAAAAATACTAGGTATGTGACGGTGAGAATATTTTACCACCGGTTAACTGACGTGTGACACCGCTGGGGGCTTTTTAATCGCTAACTTAAAAACGAAAGTAAAATATGTTCGTCCGCACGGACATTGATAATGGTGCGGAGCAGAGCGAGCGTTTTCAATAAATTTCTATGGAAGGAGGAATGACCTAAAAAACGTTGACTCTGTTCTGCTCGTTCCTCGCTGAGGACGCGCACCATTATGAATGCCTGTGCAGCCGTGAGCATTTTAGTTTCATTTTCTAGGCGGATTGCTTAAATGTATTTTAAAAAAAGCACAATGTTGTGTTTTTTGCTACTGTACAAAAATATAAATTAACACTTTGCAGTTTGAATGATGTTCTGAACAAAATGACAGAGTATGTTTTTATGTGTCCACTGTTCAATCGCGCCCTCGTTTTAGTGATTCCATTTTTTCATTTAAGTTTTTTCATTGTTCTAATCAGGTCAGGCAAGTAAAATTACCTGTGTCTTATCCCTTACATTTTAATATAATATATATACACTACTGTTTGGCGTCAGTAAGATTTTTAAGCGAAGTTTCTTCTGCTCACCAAGGCTGCATTTATTTGATTAAAAATACGAACAAAAACAGTAATATTGTAAAATAGTATTCCAATTTAAAACAGCTGCTTTCTATTTTAATATATTTTAAACTGTTATTTATTCCTGTGATCAAAGCTGAGTTTTCAGCATCATTACTCCAGTCGTCACTGTCACATGATCCTTCAGAAATTATTCTAATATGATGATTGATGCTCAAGAAACATTCATTATTATTTTAAATGTCGAAAACAGTTGTGTACAGTCTTTGATGAATAGAAAGTTCAAAAGAACAGCATTTATCTGAAATCTAAAGCTTTTGTAACATTAAACACTACCGTTCAGAAGTTTGGGGTCAGTAATAATTTAAATTTAAATTTTGGGGGAAAGAAATAAAATAAATCAATACTTTTATTCATCGAGAATGAGTTAAACTGATCAAAAGTTACAGTACATACATTTATAATGTTAAAAAATATATATATTTGAAATAAATGCTGTTCTTTTGAACTTTACATTCATCAACGCATTTTGAAAAAAAATCTGTACACAACTGTTTTCAACATTGAAAATAATAATTAATATTTATTGACCATCAATCATCATATTAGAATGATTTCTGAAGGATCATGTGACACTGAAGACGGGAGTAATGATGCTGAAAACTCAGCTTTGATCACATAAATTAATTACAGTGTAAAATATTTTAAAATGGAAAACAGCTGTTTTAAATTGGAATAATATTTCACAATATTACTGTTTTTGTTTGTATTTTTAATCAAATAAATGCAGCCTTAGTGAGCAGAAGAGACTTCTCCTAAAAACATAAAAAATCTTCCTGACCCCAAACTTTTGAACGGTGTGTATATATATATATATATATATATATATATATATATATATATGTTTGTATAATATATATATATATAAATATAGCTGCGAGCAGCGATGGAGGGCCAAAGCCGGCGGTACCGCCACCCCCGGTGCCTTTAGGTAACTAAAGGCACCGGGGTTGCGGTGCCACCGGCTTGGGCCCGTAATCGCTGCTCGCAGCTATATTTATTATTCTTCTTCTTCTTCTTCTCCAAAGTGAATCGCTTTTTAGAGGGCCTTAACATGCTCGAAAACTCATGAAACTTTGCACACGCTTCAGAAGTGGTGAAAATTTACGTGTGATATGGTTTTCAAAATTGGGTGGGGCAAATTCTGTAAATTATTGCCCCCACATTTTGCCCCGGCTCTACGTTTCACGCACAGGTATGAAATTTGGTACATACATGTAATGACGCAATACCTACAAAAAAGTCTCTTGGAGCATAGCCCTAAACACAACAGGAAGTGAGCTATTTTGAACTTCCTCCTAGATTTTGGGCATTTTTCGTAATTTCCTGATGTTGTACTTTAACGAACTCCTCCTACAGATTTCATCTGATCCTCTTCAAATTTGGTGAGTGTAATCTTAAGGCCTTTGCGACGTTAAATTGCGAAGATCTAGAGTTTTCATCGAAGGGTATGCCCTCGGCGGCCTGACAAATGTTCACCCAATTTCGGCCTTTTGGTGATATATGCATGATCAGATAAGTTCTCTGTCAATATTGCTTGCAGTTCCGATGTTGCTAGGCAACCACAGACAGCCTGCAGTAACTCAGGCATACAATTTCCAATCTGTCCCAAACTTCACATGTTTGATAAGAGTCCTGTCCTGAACACATGACCATGCTCATTATGGTTATAGCAATAGCGCCACCTGCTGGTAGCAGGAAGTGTGGCAAATACGAAACGTGCTTGAAAAATCATGAAACTTTGCACACACTTCAGAAGTGGTGAAAATTTATGTGTGATATGGTTTTCAAAATTGGATGGGGCAAAATGGCTTAATTATTGCCCCCACATTTTGCCCCGGCTCTACGTTTCACGTACAGGTATGAAATTTGGTACATACATGTAATGATCCAATACCTACAAAAGTCTCTTGGAGCATAGCCCTAAACACAACAGGAAGTCAGCTATTTTGAACTTCCTCCTAGATTTTGTGCATTTTTCGTAATTTCCTGATGTTGTACTTTAACGAACTCCTCCTACAGTTTTATCTGTTCCTCTTCAAATTTGGTGAGTGTAATCTTAAGGCCTTTGTGACGTTAAATTGCGAAGATCTTGAGTTTTCGTTGAAGGGAGTGCCCTCGGCGGCCTGACAAACGTACACCCAATTTCGGCCTTTTGGTGATATATGTATGATCAGATAAGTTCAATATTAATGTTGCTTGCAGTTCCGATGTTGCTAGGCAACCACAGACAGCCTGCAGTACCTCAGGCATACAATGTCCAATCTGCCCCAAACTTCACATGTTTGATAAGAGTCCTGTCCTGAACACATGACTATGCTCATATTCGGTTATAGCAATAGCGCCACCTGCTGGTAGCAGGAAGTGTGGCAAATACAAATTACTTTGACAAGGAAGTGTGGCAAACACAAATTACTTTGACATAGTCCTCCTATATTTACATACTGCCCACCGTGCTCTGTTTTCCTAAAGGCGCCGGGTGGCGGTGGCACGGCTGCGAGGGCCCTTTTCATCGCTGCTTGCAGCTTTAATTAGGGCCCGAGCACCGATGGTGAGAGGACCCTATTGTTTTTGCTCTGTTTATTATTAGGGCCCGAGCACCGATGGTGAGAGGACCCTATTGTTTTTGCTCTGTTTATTCTTCTTCTTCTTCTTCTTCTTCTTCTCCAAAGTGAATCGCTTTTTAGAGGGCCTTAACATGCTCGAAAACTCATGAAACTTTGCACACGCTTCAGAAGTGGTGAAAATTTACGTGTGATATGGTTTTCAAAATTGGGTGGGGCAAATTCTGTAAATTATTGCCCCCACATTTTGCCCCGGCTCTACGTTTCACGCACAGGTATGAAATTTGGTACATACATGTAATGACGCAATACCTACAAAAAAGTCTCTTGGAGCATAGCCCTAAACACAACAGGAAGTGAGCTATTTTGAACTTCCTCCTAGATTTTGGGCATTTTTCGTAATTTCCTGATGTTGTACTTTAACGAACTCCTCCTACAGATTTCATCTGATCCTCTTCAAATTTGGTGAGTGTAATCTTATGGCCTTTGCGACGTTAAATTGCGAAGATCTAGAGTTTTCGTCGAAGGGTGTGCCCTCGGCGGCCTGACAAATGTTCACCCAATTTCGGCCTTTTGGTGATATATGCATGATCAGATAAGTTCAATATTAATGTTGCTTGCAGTTCCGATGTTGCTAGGCAACCACAGACAGCCTGCAGTAACTCAGGCATACAATTTCCAATCTGTCCCAAACTTCACATGTTTGATAAGAGTCCTGTCCTGAACACATGACCATGCTCATTATGGTTATAGCAATAGCGCCACCTGCTGGTAGCAGGAAGTGTGGCAAATACAAAACGTGCTTGAAAAATCATGAAACTTTGCACACACTTCAGAAGTGGTGAAAATGTATGTGTGATATGGTTTTCAAAATTAGATGGGGCAAAATGGCTTAATTATTGCCCCCACATTTTGCCCCGGCTCTAGGTTTCACGTACAGGTATGAAATTTGGTACCTACATGTAATGACCCAATACCTACAAAAAAGTATCTTGGAGCGTAGCCCTAAACACAACAGGAAATCAGCTATTTTGAACTTCCTCTCAGATTTCGTGCAGTTTTTGCCATTTCCTGATGTTGTACTTTAACGAACTCCTCCTACAGTTTTGATCTGATCCTCTTCAAATTTGGTGAGTGTAATCTTAAGGCCTTTCCTAAAGCCACCGGCTGGCGGTGGCAGGGGTGCGAGGGCCCTTTTCATCGCTGCTTGCAGCTTTAATTCTTCTTCTTCTTCTTCTTCTCCGCATTTAATCACATTTTTGAGGGCCTAAACATGCTCGAAAACTCACGAAACTTTGCACACGCGTCAGAACTGGCGAAAATTTACATCTGATATAGGTTTCAGAATTGGGCGGGGCAAAATGGCTCGATAGCGCCACCTATAAAAGTTCAACGGAGTGCGCCTCCCGCTATGTTCCACGTACGTTTACGAAATTCGGTACATACATGTAAGGACCTAATACCTACAAAAAAGTCTCTTGGAGCGTAGCCCTAAACACAACAGGAAGTCAGCCATTTTCAACTTCCTCTCAGATTTTTGTGCAGTTTTTGCCATTTTCATGCCTCGTACTTTAACGAACTCCTCCTACAGTTTTAATCTGATCATCTTCAAATTTGGTGAGTGTAATCTTAAGGCCTTTGCGACGTTAAATTGCGAAGATCTTGAGTTTTCGTCGAAGGGCGGGTCCTCGGCGGCCTGACAAATTTCGATGTTTCGCCATGAAACAGGAAGTTGCTGAAACTCAGGCATGGAATGTCCAATCTGCGCCAAACTTCACACGTTTGATAAGCGTTCTGTCCTGAACACATGACCATGCTCATATTCAGTTACAGTCATAGCGCCACCTGCTGGCAACAGGAAGTGACATGTTTAACACTGTTGTGAACTCCTGATAACATATAAAAAAGTGCCAGCAAGTGCTAAGCATGCTAACAACATACTAGACACATGCTAAAACATGCTAGCAAACACTTAGCTAATTGCTAAAGCATGCTATTACTGCAATTAAATAGGAATTTGCTGTAACTCAGGCACGGAATGTCCAATCTGCCCCAAACGTCACACGTTTGATAAGAGTCATGGCCTGAACACATCTACATGAGAATATTCAGTTATAGTAATAGCGCCACCTACTGGTAACAGGAAGTGTCATGTTTAACACGTTGATGCCGTTCTAGCAACATGTTAAAAATGCCATTGACTTCTAAACATGCTAGAAACATGTTAAAACATGCTAGCAAAACTTAGCTAAGTGCTAAAGCATGTTAATTCAATGAAACAGGATGTTGTTGTTATTCAAGAAGGCAATGTCCAATCTGCGCCAAACTTCACACTTTTGATAAGCGTTCTGTCCTGAACACATGACCATGCTCATATTCAGTTACAGTCATAGCGCCACCTGCTGGCAACAGGAAGTGACATGTTAAACACTGTTGTGGACTCCTAATAACATATAAAAAAGTTCCAGCATGTGCTAAACATGCTAACAACATACTAGAAACATGTTAAAACATGCTAGCAAACACTTAGCTTAGTGCTAAAGCATGCTAATACTGCAATTAAATAGGAATTTGCTGAAACACAGGCACGGAATGTCCAGTCTGCCCCAAACGTCACACGTTTGATAAGAGTCATGGCCTGAACACATCTACATGAGAATATTCAGTTATAGTAATAGCGCCACCTACTGGTAACAGGAAGTGTCATGTTTAACACGTTGATGCCGTTCTAGCAACATGTTAAAAATGCCATTGACTTCTAAACATGCTAGAAACATGTTAAAACATGCTAGCAAAACTTAGCTAAGTGCTAAAGCATGTTAATTCAATGAAACAGGATGTTGTTGTTACTCAAGAAGGCAATGTCCAATCTGCGCCAAACTTCACTCTTTTGATAAGCGTTCTGTCCTGAACACATGACCATGCTCATATTCAGTTACAGTCATAGCGCCACCTGCTGGCAACAGGAAGTGACATGTTAAACACTGTTGTGGACTCCTAATAACATATAAAAAAGTTCCAGCATGTGCTAAACATGCTAACAACATACTAGAAACATGTTAAAACATGCTAGCAAACACTTAGCTTAGTGCTAAAGCATGCTAATACTGCAATTAAATAGGAATTTGCTGTAACACAGGCACGGAATGTCCAGTCTGCCCCAAACTTCACACGTTTGATAAGAGTCATGGCCTGAACACATCTACATGAGAATATTCAGTTATAGTAATAGCGCCACCTACTGGTAACAGGAAGTGTCATGTTTAACACGTTGATGCCGTTCTAGCAACATGTTAAAAATACCATTGACTTCTAAACATGCTAGAAACATGTTAAAACATGCTAGCAATACTAAGCTAAGTGCTAAAGCATGCTAATATAATGAAACAGGATGTTGTTGTTACTCAAGAAGGCAATGTCCAATCTGCGCCAAACTTCACACTTTTGATAAGCGTTCTTTCTTGAACACATGACAATGCTCATATTCAGTTACAGTCAAAAAAAGCGCCACCTGCTGGCAACAGGAAGTGACATGTTAAAAACTGTTGTGGACTCCTAATAACATATAAAAAAAATGCCAGTAGGTGCTTAACATCCTACCAACATACTAGAAACATGCTAAAACATACTAGGGCTGTCCCCGACTATGGATTTTCATAGTCGAATCAGAATCGTCATGTCTTGCCTATAGTCGACTAATAGTCGAATCATGTGTATGGGGGTGGGGCTGGGGGCGGGGCTTTAACGTTTCAAAGCCGCGATGTACAGAAAATCACACAAAGATATAGAAGAAAATGTATAAAAACATTTTTGATCAATAAAACTAAGAAATAACATAAATAACTCCAGAAAGGCCACACTGCAGATTTGCATTTCACATGCAAATCAAATTAAATCGGCTAAATTACCTGTGCGAGCAGGCCAGCCTACAGCACAACATCGATGCACCGAAAAAATAAACAATTCATTTACTAAATCAAATTAGAACAGAATATACCTTTCTAATAAATAAAAATACAAAACGAAATAAATCAGAATCAAGTCACAGGATGAGGAGCAAATGTGTGCAAAATGCCTAAAGTGCAGGGGAACATATAGCCACAAATAGTTAGATTAGATAACCCTGACAGATTAATAAATAAAATAAAAATAAAGAAATTATTAAAATAACGATAGTAGCCAGAATTTTCAACTTTGCCTTTTTAACTGCAGAAACAACAATAAATGCTAAACTGGAGAGGCAGTCTTTTTAGCTAAAAATGTTCACAGCATCCAAAAATAAAATTAGAACCGGCTGAAAAGTTTTGAAATCACTTGTACCTGATCGAGAGAACAAATCCTGTCTTTCACTCTGTCTGTCCGTTGGAGTCTTTTCAAATTGTGCGCGCGGATAAAATACATTCTAACGTGAAACCCAGTCTATGCGTGAAAACGTTGGCCGGCAGAAGTGCGATCATGGTTTTCCTGGTGCTAAATCCAGCCTTGGAGAATATCCTTTCTAATCGTGTACATCCACACTTTAGATTTTCTTATCCCAGACATTGTTAAAGATTTAAATCCTTGCCGCGAAGACGCTCCTCTGTCGGTCACGGATTGAAAGTGAAACTTAAATCTGTCACGGGGTGTTTGGATTTATTCACGCACGTTAAAAAATATTTATTAAAAGCTTCTTTCTTTGCACATTTTTATATAGGCCTACAGCATTATCATAATAGGCTGAATATTAATGTATTTACATAAAAGCTAGTTCTATGTGAAATCAGACATTGAGCGCCCTCATATAGCCAAAGTGGCATGATCCTCGTTTCATAACACCTCTGCGAAGATTCGACCATGAGATCGGTAGTCGAATCAGGCTCCTCCTATCAAAGCATCGAATCTTCGACTATTCGGGGTCACCCCTAAAACATACTAGTAAACACTATAAGTACTAAACCATACTATTACTACAATTAAATATGAATTTGCTGTAACTCAAACATACAATATCCAATCTGCCCCAAACTTCACATACTTGATAAAAGTCCTGCACTGAACACATCTACAAAGCAATATTCAGATATATAACCCCACCTACTGCCAACAGAAACTGAACTGGTTAACACAGTAATGCAGTACTAACCACATACCTATTGTGTACTAAGCATGCTAAAAACATACTAAACATGCTAGCAACTACTATATACTGTATACCTCCTTAAATGCACATTGCCCAACCATGCTCTGTCTTCCTAAAGCCAACGAGTGACGATGGCACGGGTGCGAGGGCCCTTTCATCGCTGCTTGCAGCTTTAATTGAATATTCTGTTTGTCACCATTGTTGAGATTCATACACTGATTCTTGATGTCTGTGTGTGCCTAAAAGAAAGATTTTTATCTGTTGGATTATTTAGAAAATTCTGGATTTTGTGCTGTAGAATCACAGTGATGCTGTAATTAACAACATACATTTAAAGGGGAAATGAAGCAGTCAATCAAGTTTACATGATTTACAAAATGGATTTCCACTATAATCAACAATTATATAAGAAACATGATAAATGTAAACATATAAAAGAAAAAAGAAAAAAACGTTATATCTTTCGCGGCCAGGGCGCCGCCATTGTGCAGTATTCTAACATGTGACGTCACGGGGTTGGTTGGCTTTAAAGGCTCTGGGCTGAGTTCAGTAAAACGCAGTGAAAGACATAAAACTTAACATTAAACTACGCATAAAAAGCGTTCATCTGCTATCATGTCAAACCTCTCATACATGTTTGCATCACACTGGCTCGTTAACAAGATGCATGTGCTGGTCGAACCAGCGAACAACTAACGTTAGGTACAGTCATTGTTAGCTAACAGCTGTAAGCATGAACTAGCTAAATAACGCTAACTTAGTACCAGACAAAAAGACGACGTCTAACGTTATGTTAACAAACTGCACATGCACACTGTAGATGTTTGTGAAATAATTTTTTATTCAATATAATGTTTTACATTTTACAGACGTTACTATTTACAGGCTATTTGCTAACGTTATAGCTTGTGTGTGTGTGTGTGTGTGGACTACTCTTCAATCCTACTCTTCAATAAAAAAAAGCCGTCTTCCTGCTTCATTCTGTAACATACAGATCTGTATTGTGCTATTGTTTTTGATAGTGTTATACATTTCTTACAGATAATCACGATGATCATTGCGTTTGTCTTACCGAATGTGGTATCTTCCTGTCAGCAATCACAGTTTTTCTATAAGCTTTTTTTAAATAATGCCGACAGTAAAATGTTGCCAGATATTGCTACGAAAAACAAGCAACAATTATTATTTTTTTTATAATAATCCGAAATAAGTTCAAAGCTTGTGTTTTGGAAATAAGATTAATATATCACGAACCCTAACATGCAACTTTCCACTTTAATAACTTCCTAAAGTGTGACATTAAATCAGAAAAACAAGTCCAGAAGACTACTGCCACCTTTCCTTTAGGTGGATCTGGCAACACTGGATCGCACCCGCGCCCTCACAACGCGCTCTCAAGCCCCGTTCACTGTGCTAGATTCTCGCAGCAAAATGAATTGCAAACACTCATATGAGGTGGTTTAAACGGCTAATTAATCATTCAGAGAGCTTGAAATTTTATTTTTGAATGTAAAAAAATGACCGAGGTCTGGACCTCGGTGACCTCATAGCTGGCTACGGCCATGTATCACCGGCTGTTCGACATAGCGACGTACCACTGCTCGGTTCCCACGCCGTATCGACTCAAATGCATAAGCAATGGGACACACGGGCTCAACAGGTCTTTCAAGTTCGTCTTCCTCCATTTCAAATCAATTGCGTATTCAGTCCGGTCCAGTAACGCTTCACTCTCTTCACTCACCAGCGGAACCAACCAACCCCGTGACGTAGGCTGTGACGTCACTCCAAAATGGCGACTCGCTAGCTAGAAATTACGAAAATAATTTTGTCATATCTGTGGTTTTAACAACTTTTTAAAATAAATTTTTTTGGCAAGGTGATTTTTCTACTATATTTTGCTACTACCAGTGCCAAAACATGGACGTTTCATTTCCCCTTTAAGTCAGAGATTAGACTCTAAATGAGTTTAGCGATTCAGGTCAAATGATGATGATGTCAAAACATAACCAACACCACCTGATCAACTTTTCTCTTTGTTCATCTGGTAGTTATAATTCAGATACAACAACAAAATAAAAACTAAAGTTAAACATGTAAGGGTCACATGCCCAACTAAAGCAAACACTGATCACCATAATGGTGACTTAAAATTGTGCTTTTTCTCCTTCAGTGATTCTGCTTGTTAACATCAGGTGTCTTCAATAATGCTCAATCATCACTCAATGAATCACTTAATTATCTCATTAACTTTAACACTCTTGAGTGTTAATTTAACACTCGTATTTTAACACTCTTGAGTCCGGAGCCATATAAACTCCCAGGAGAGTTCATTTAACACTGGAGTTTTTGCTGTGTGTGTGTGTGTGTGTGTGTGTGTGTGTGTGTGTGTGTGTGTGTGTGTGTGTGTGTGTGTGTGCTCTCCACTGTGTGTGCTCTTCGCTTTGTGTGTGTGCTCTCCACTGTGTGTGTGTGTGTGTGTGTGTGTTCTTCACTGTGTGTGTGTGTGTGTGTGTGTGTGTGTGTGTGCTCTCCACTGTGTGTGTGTGTGTGTGTGTGTGTGTGTGTGTGTCTGTGTGTGTACTTCACTGTGTGTGTGTGCTCTCCGCTGTGTGTGTGTGCTCTCCGCTGTGTGTGTGCTCTCCATTGTGTGTGTGTGCGCACTCTCCACTGTGTGTGAAACACTGAACACCATCAAGGTGACATAATATTTCTGTTGAAGTTTTTTTTTGGTTTATTTAAATTAGCATATTTTACTTGGTTTTTGTTTGGTTTTTGTGTGTAGAGAGAAATTGCTCATTCTAAGGTAATACAACATAACGGTTCATTAAGTAAGGTCTTTATACACCACTGAAAACACAGTTATATTTATGATATTGCATTTCTGTCTGATTTAACAGTCTGATTCACTTCTGTTTAAGTATATGCCTGTGTAGGGACTAATTACATGCTTGATTAGTTGAGTAAAGTGTAAAGTCTTTATTTCTATTAAAAGTATATTACACATTCATTACGAGTGTTTTCGAAACACACAAACCATATACCATAATTATATTTGAGTAAAATGTAT
Source organism: Leuciscus idus (assembly GCA_021554675.1). NCBI lineage: Eukaryota > Metazoa > Chordata > Actinopteri > Cypriniformes > Leuciscidae > Leuciscus > Leuciscus idus. The sequence goes on from CM038623.1 coordinate 6,021,440, forward strand.
ATGCTCAGAAATTTCACATGTTGTCTATTGTATACTATAATGTATTTTACTGGTCGAGTAAGTATTTTATTCTGACACACACACACACACACATCTATCCAATGGTACAGAGCGGCATTTCCCAAAGGCATGTAGAGACCATTGTGTCAGTTGTTCGATGATTTTGGGAAGTGCAGCCCTGATCTGTAGCCTACACACATTAGAAAACACTCAGAAAATAAGCCAATAGAGACTCAGTATGTAACATTACCAGGTGAGATGGCCACTGGTGTGACAGTTGTAGAGCTGGTGTTAATGCTGCCAGTGTCTGAAAGTTTGGATGAATAGTGATTAATGAACAGAGACACAAATATCATGAGTGTGTAGAAAGAGCTCATGTGAATATAATTACCTGCACAGTATGCTAAACAGGCGTAGTACACAGTCGGACTAACCAGCTCATAGACATAATAATTGCCTGGACAGGCTTTGACTTTAACGGGAAAAGACCTGCGATAGCAGCAGTAATTATCCCAGTGACTGCAGACATCTCGAGTGACGACTCCATCTGTTACTGTTGGGTGTCCACCTCGTATCCACAGTGCGGTATCAGTGCCACAGCTGTACTGAGCAACACATGTGTCTGGGATATGAGCACTCAGGCCGTTAATGAAGAGACGATACCAGCCGCTCCAGGAGACAGACGTGTCACAGTATCTGACTGAAGCATCTGTATTATTGATGGATCTCCATGTATCGTCCAGCACAGTGTAGTTGTAGCAGGGGTCTGCAGAGAGATAAGCTTATGAAAATATATTAAGAAATAACACATTTCTGAAAAACATGTTTTATTACAAAATATAACCAAAAGTGCAGCTTTAGACATTACTTTTTCTTCTTCTTCTTCTTCTGCTAATTAAGAGCGATTCATTTCGATCCACAATTTTTTCAAATGCATTTATAGGATTATTTAAACATCAATGCGTCTTAAATAAATTAAAAAATATATTTTAAATTGGAAGTAAACATGTTACATACCAGTATAATCATGTACATATTATTATTATTATTACTATTTTTGTAAGATTTTATTTCCAGTTTCTTGGTCTAAAAATGACCATTTTCAAAATGACCATTGCCAGGTTTTCAGCAGGAATCCATACACTAATATTAAAGTAACAATCTGACATTCAGTTTCCTCAATATTTCATATGCAAATAATGAAAAAAATAAAAAAATAAACTAAATGATTTGACTAAAACAGCAGTATTTTATTTTACAGAAAATAAGTGAGTTTCTCCGCAGCATGTGAAGTGTTTTATTCCAGTAGTGTCCTCAGCAACACTGTATCAGTGGTTTGACCGAGTCTGACTCTAAACTAGCACTATTGAGAGAGAGACAGAGATCTGTCGTTCACTGAGTGACAGTCAGTGTTTGAGCTGAGAAGAGATCAGACACGAGGCGCTCAGAAAAGTGTCACTAAAGCTCAGGATGGACAGATTCGACACATGTGCACTGCGACTGCACCAGTCCTATAGAGAGCAGTGTAGTCGTGACTCGTGTCAGCTACAGGACCTCTGCTCTGAGGACAAAGAAGAAGAAAAGGTGTGTGTTCCACTTCCGAAGATACACAACCTCAAAGCGACTGCTCATGTTCCACTATGTGTGTGTGTGTGTGTGTGTGTGTGTGTGTGTGTGTGTGCTCTCTGCTGTGTGTGTGCTCTCCACTGTGTGTGTGTGTGTACTCTCTGCTGTGTGTGTGCTCTCTGCCGTGTGTGTGTGTGTGTGTGTGTGTGTGTGTGTGTGTGTGTGTTCTCTCCGCTGTGTGTGTGCTCTCCACTGTGTGTGTGTGCTCTCCACTGTGTGTGTGCTCTCCACTGTGTGTGTGTGTGTGTTCTCTCCGCTGTGTGTGTGCTCTCCACCACTGTGTGTGTGTGTGCTCTCCACTGTGTGTGTGTGTGTGTGCTCTCCACTGTGTGTGTGTGTGTGTGTGTGTGTGTGTGTGTGTGTGTGTGTGTGTGTGTGTGTGTGTGCTCTCCGCTGTGTGTGTGTGTGCTCTCCGCTGTGTGTGTGTGTGCTCTCCACTGTGTGTGTGTGTGCTCTCCACTGTGTGTCTGTGTGTGTGTGTGTGTGTGTGTGTGTGTGTGTGTGTGTGTGTGTGTGTGTGTGTGTGTGTGCTCTCCACTGTGTGTGTGTGCTCTCCACTGTGTGTGTGTGCTCTCCACTGTGTGTGTGTGTGTGTGTGTGTGCTCTCCACTGTGTGTGTGTGTGTGTGTGTGCTCTCCACTGTGTGTGTGTGTGTGTGTGTGTGCTCTCCACTATGTGTGTGTGTGTGTGTGTGTGTGCTCTCCACTGTGTGTGTGTGTGTGTGTGTGTGTGTGTGTGTGTGTGTGTGTGTGTGTGTGTGTGTGTGTGTGTGTGCTCTCCAATGTGTGTGTGTGTGTGTGTGTGTGTGTGCTCTCCACTGTGTGTGCTCTTCGCTTTGTGTGTGTGTTCTCTCCACTGTGTGTGTGTGTGTGTGTGTGTGTGTGTGTGCTCTCCACTGTGTGTGTGTGTGTGTGTGTGTGTGTGTGTGTGTGTGTGTGTGTCTGTGTGTGTACTTCACTGTGTGTGTGTGCTCTCCGCTCTGTGTGTGTGCTCTCCATTGTGTGTGTGTGTGTGTGTGTGTGTGTGTGTGCGCGCTCTCCACTGTGTGTGAAACACTGAACACCATCAAGGTGACATAATATTTCTGTTGAAGTTTTTTTTTTTTTTTTGGTTTATTTAAATTAGCATATTTTACTTGGTTTTTGTTTGGTTTTTGTGTGTAGAGAGAAATTGCTCATTCTAAGGTAATAAAACATAACGGTTCATTAAGTAAGGTCTTTATACACCACTGAAAACACAGTTATATTTATGATATTGCATTTCTGTCTGATTTAACAGTCTGATTCACTTCTGTTTAAGTATATGCCTGTGTAGGGACTAATTACATGCTTGATTAGTTGAGTAAAGTGTAAAGTCTTTATTTCTATTAAAAGTATATTACACATTCATTACGAGTGTTTTCGAAACACACAAACCATATACCATAATTATATTTGAGTAAAATGTATATGCTCAGTAATTTCACATGTTGTCTATTGTATACTATAATGTATTTTACTGGTCGAGTAAGTATTTTATTCTGACACACACACACACACACATCTATCCAATGGTACAGAGCGGCATTTCCCAAAAGCATGTAGAGACCATTGTGTCAGTTGTTCGATGATTTTGGGAAGTGCAGCCCTGATCTGTAGCCTACACACATTAGAAAACACTCAGAAAATAAGCCAATAGAGACTCAGTATGTAACATTACCAGGTGAGATGGTCACTGGTGTGACAGTTGTAGAGCTGGTGTTAATGCTGCCAGTGTCTGAAAGTTTGGATGAATAGTGATTAATGAACAGAGACACAAATATCATGAGTGTGTAGAAAGAGCTCATGTGAATATAATTACCTGCACAGTATGCTGAACAGTCGTAGTACACAGTCGGACTAACCAGCTCATAGACATAATAATTGCCTGGACAGGCTTTGACTTTAATGGGAAAAGACCCGCGATAGCAGCAGTAACTCGCAGTGTAACCGACCCAGTGACTGCAGACATCTCGAGTGACAACTCCATCTGTTACTGTTGGGTGTCCACCTCGTATCCACAGTGGGACATCAGTGCCACAGCTGTACGGAGCAACACACGTGTCTGGGATATGAGCACTCAGGCCGTTAATGAAGAGACGATACCAGCCGCTCCAGGAGACAGATGTGTCACAGTATCTGACTGAAGCATCTGTATTATTGATGGATCTCCATGTATCGTCCAGCACAGTGTAGTTGTAGCAGGGGTCTGCAGAGAGATAAGCTTATGAAAATATATTAAGAAATAACACATTTCTGAAAAACATGTTTTATTACAAAATGTAACCAAAAGTGCAGCTTTAGACATTACTTTTTCTTCTTCTTCTTCTTCTGCTAATTAAGAGCGATTCATTTCGATCCACAATTTTTTCAAATGCATTTATAGGATTATTTAAACATCAATGCGTCTTAAATAAATTAAAACAAATTTTTTAAATTGGAAGTAAACATGTTACATACCAGTATAATCATGTACATATTATTATTATTATTATTACTATTTTTTAAGATTTTATTTCCAGTTTCTTGGTCTAAAAATGACCATTTTCAAAATTACCATTGCCAGGTTTTCAGCAGGAATCCATACACTAATATTAAAGTAACAATCTGACATTCAGTTTCCTCAATATTTCATATGCAAATAATGAAAAAAAGAAAAAAAGAAACTAAATGATTTGACTAAAGCCCTATTCGCACTGGATTAGTATTATCTGGGGACCTCGTGTGATTTAGAAATTACCCACCCACATCTGAATTTCGTGTGGCGCATTCGCACGGGATAAACGAAGCCTGTGATTTTACTCGAAATTACTGACATATCTCCCGGATATGATGTCAACTGGCTATTGCTTCGAAATATCTTGTCGTTATTATAGGTCTAGCTGTATGATATAACATAAACAGAAGAATGTTCCTTACCAAAGCTACTGCTCCTTCCTGCTCAGCTACTGTTCGGACGCTCTTGCTTACTGCTCCGCGCTTTGCTCTATCACTTTTATGTTTTATCTTCTATACTTTTATAATTTTATCTCCTTTTATCACCTAATTTTAACTTCAGCAAATCAGCACAGTGCTCAAACGACAAAGTTTGGATTACTACAAAAACGCAGAATTCTTCTACCCGACCAGCTTACATTCCGGGGAAAGGAAAACACAACTGCCTACAAGGATAAGAGAGAAAATGCCTCTTCTGGAATCTAGTTGCTGCACTAACTGCCACAGACTTTTACAAAGGATTGCAGTTCTTGAAACAAAGTTATTTACGGGACCACCAAACCAGACGGAACACACAACAGAGCTTCGTCATGGACACCCTCAGCATATAGCCGGTGAGTCCCATGAAACTAGTGCTCCTCGACAGGTAGAGAAACAAGCCGATCGACTTACAAATCGATGGCACAAACAGGGAGCGAGACCCAAAGGCACTCGAGACATCAGATTGTCACGAGCCTCACATATTACCGCAGTAGCATCCTCTACCCCAGATACAGCTCTGACAAGGATTGCAAACACTGGTCTCCTACCAACACCTATACATCTTGAGAACAGATTTGAAGTACTAATGAATGTAAATGAGGAATCCCCAAACGTGATGAATGTGATCGAACACAGACTGTATCAGCCAGTAGCTAACACTGATGCTAACTGGCGCTCAAGGTCGAGCAGACAGCGGCACTCAGCTCAGAGCACAGCCGAGCCCAGGACTCTGATAGTGGGGGACTCCATAATCAGAAACATTAGCAGCAGGGATACAACTACATGCTGCCTTCCACAAGCAACAACTTCTGATATAAACAGGGAACTTCAGAACATTCTAATGAAACATAAGACTGCAAATCGACTCATCATTCATGTGGGGAAGAATGACATTCATAAAGAGCAGTCAGAACTTCTTAAGAAGGATTTCAATGAACTTTTTGAAACACTTAAAAAACTGAAAGTTCAGACATTCATCAGTGGACCACTCCCAGCAAGAGGGACAAACAGGTTTTCACGGTTGCTTGGGATTAATACATGGCTGCAAAAAACCTGCAATATAAAAGGAGTAAACGTCATTGACAACTTCAATCTCTTCTGGAGTCAGAGACAACTGTTTCATCAGGATGGCCGCCATCCAAACAAACTTGGCTCAAGAGTGCTAAAGGACAATATCTACTTCTCCCTCAATCATCCTTCTGCAGTGTGTGCCAATCCACTCAATCAGAACGGCACACACACACCTGGACACAGTATGAATGACCACAGGACTTCACTTCAGAATGGACATGATGTTGACATATCACACAAGGACAATGATAACACCACTGAGCCACAACAACCTCTGCTCACGGACACAATCTCAGCTGAGCCCTGCCCACAGAGCTCACTACAGACAGACATATCAGAACTGCTCCAAGATTCAGCACCCAAGGACGACTTCCTGGAAAACAGCCAGGGAAGCCAGGACAGCATATTACAGCCTCCGATAACACCGGAACAACAGCCCCTTTCACCAGACACTTTTTCCCTCTCGCCAGCAACTCCACTTCTGTGCTTCTCACAGAAAATGGAAGAACTGGTGCATGCTGGAACCAGACTATCCCACTCTTTTGCTGCAAGCCCCCAGATATCAACCAAAAAACGCCGGGCACCGCTACCACCAAAGCCTGCGGGCCCAGCTCACCCTCCCCCTGTCTCTGTGAGAGCTCTTCGGCCTCTGCCACAACGCCAGGGCCCACACCCTCCTCCATCTGCTCGAGGTGAACCAAAAACAACTGATACCAGCTCTCAGTGATGTGTGTTGGGTCCCCGCTTTGATAACAGTAACTTTCTCAAATGTTTACAGAACAAGCGGGAACCCAGTGTGCCTGTATCTTTCTCTATTGCTGTTCTATTACAAGATAGAAAGTCTAAGGCCTTCAATAGCCGTACAGCAAACTCAACTAATCTGGTGCCTATTGCACGTCTAACTAAGATTGGTGTAGGGAAAAAAAGTAAGACTGTTAAGTTAGCAATTTTAAACATCCGCTCACTTAAAAATAAATCACTTCTAGTCAATGACTTAATAACCACAAACAACCTGGATTTTATGCTTCTAAATGAAACCTGGCTAGAAGACAGCTGCAGTGCAACAATCCTAAATGAAACATCCCCTCCTAACTTTACTTTTATGAGTGTCTGCAGAGCTGTTAAAAGAGGTGGGGGTCTAGCTGCTCTTTTTAAAGATATCTATCAATGTAAGCAAATATCATTTGGGAACTACACGTCTTTCGAATATCTGGGTATTGTATTAAAAGGTGCTCCACGCATTTTACTCATCATTATTTACAGGCCTCCAAAATACTCTCCAGCCTTTGCTGAGGAATTTACAGAACTGTTATCAACAATTACCTCAGAGTTTGACTGTTTTGCCATTGCTGGAGATTTTAACATTCACATAGATAATGCAGAAAACAATATGGCAAAAGAAATCAAAACTGTTTTAAAAACTTTTGATCTGACTCAGCATGTACATGGACCCACACACAATCATGGACACACTCTAGATTTACTTATCAGTAAGGGTCTAAACATTTCATCGATTGTTATTAAGGATGTAGCACTGTCTGATCATTTCTGTATTTTCTTTGATATATTGATCTCTCCTGCCATTGAAGCTAGATCTGTGTCTGTCAAGAAGAGATGCTTAAATGAGAACACTAGTGTACTATTTATGAAGGCTATATCCTTAACACCAAGCATATCTGCTGACTCTGTTGATTTTCTCCTTGATTCTTTTAACTCAAAAGTTAAAAGTGCAATTGATGATATTGCTCCTGTGAAAGTCAGGAAGAAGAGTGGCAGACAAAAAGCACATTGGAGAAACTCAACAGCAGTGCAAAATATGAAAAGACAATGCAGAAAAGCAGAGCGCATGTGGCGGAAGACAAAACTTGTAGTCCATTATAACATCTACAAAGACAGCCTTCATGCTTTCAATATGGAACTAGGCAAAGCTAGACAGACTTTCTTCTCAAATATTATAAACAGCAATTTAAACAACACACGCACTCTTTTTGCTACTGTAGAGAGACTGACAAACCCCCCAAGCCAGATTCCCAGTGAAATGCTCTCAAACAGCAAGTGCAGTGAGTTTGCTTCTTTCTTCTCTGACAAAATCAATAATATCAGAAAGGTGATCAGCACATCCTTGAGTTGTGCTGGGGTCAGACAGATCAGACCACCTGAGAAAGTAGTAACTTTGTCTGATTTCAAAAAAATTGATGGCAAAATTTTGGTAGAAACCGTACAGCACCTTAAAACATCAACATGCGCCCTTGACACACTTCCCACATCTTTTTTCAAAAGTGTGTTAAACAGTTTAGAAGCAGATCTTCTAGAAGTGGTAAATGCCTCACTTCTCTCTGGGAGTTTTCCAAACTCCCTGAAAACTGCAGTTGTCAAGCCCCTCCTGAAAAAGAGCAATCTGGATAAGACCATATTAAGCAACTATAGACCGATCTCAAATCTTCCTTTCATAGGCAAGATCATTGAAAAAGTTGTCTTCAATCAGCTGAACAAATTCTTATGCTCGAATGGATACTTTGACAATTTTCAATCTGGTTTCCGACCGCATCACAGCACAGAGACAGCGCTCATAAAGATAATAAACGATATTCGCTTAAATACTGATTCAGGCAAATTATCAGTGCTGGTACTACTCGACCTCAGTGCTGCATTTGACACTGTCGATCATAACATACTTCTTGACAGGCTGGAAAACTGGGTGGGGCTTTCTGGGATAGTCCTAAAATGGTTCAGGTCATACTTAGATGGGAGAGGTTATTATGTGAGTATAGGAGACCATAAGTCTGAGTGGACATCCATGACATGCGGAGTCCCTCAAGGCTCAATTCTTGCGCCACTCCTGTTCAACCTGTATATGCTCCCAATGAGCCAAATAATGAGAGAGAACCAAATTGCTTACACAGCTATGCAGACGACACACAGCTGTACTTAGCCCTATCGCCTAACGATTACAGCCCCATTGACTCCCTGTGCCGATGCATTGATGAAGTCAACAGTTGGATGGGCCAAAACTTTCTTCAGTTAAACAAAGATAAAACTGAAGTCATTGCATTTGGAAACAAAGATGAAGTTCTCAAGGTGAACACATACCTTCACTCTAGGGGTCAAACAACTAAAAATCAAGTCAGGAATCTTGGTGTGACACTAGAGTCAGACCTTAGTTTCAGTAGTCATGTCAAAGCAATAACTAAATCAGCATACTATCATCTAAAAAATATTGCAAGAATTAGATGCTTTGTTTCCAGACAAGACTTAGAGAAACTTGTGCATGCTTTCATCACCAGCAGGGTGGATTATTGTAATGGACTCCTCACTGGCCTTCCCAAAAAGACCATAAGACAGTTGCAGCTCATACAGAACGCTGCCGCCAGGATTCTGAGCAGAACCAGAAAATATGAACATATCACACCAGTCCTCAGGTCTTTACACTGGCTCCCAGTTAGATTTAGGATTGATTTCAAAGTATTATTACTGGTATATAAGTCATTCAATGGCCTAGGACCTCAATACATTGCAGATATGCTCACTGAATATAAACCCAACAGATCACTCAGATCATTAGGATCATATCAGCTAGAAATACCAAGGGTTCACTCTAAGCATGGTGAGTCTGCTTTTAGCTATTATGCCAGCCGCAGCTGGAACCAGCTTCCAGAAGAGATCAGATGTGCTCCTACAGTGGTCACATTCAAATCCAGACTCAAAACACTTCTGTTTAGCTGTGCATTTACTGAATGAGCACTGTGCCGCTGTTCGTCCGACTGTACTGTACTGTATTTCATTTTATTTTTCTAAACTGTTTTAATTAGTCTTATTTCTTTTTATTATTTTAATTTCTTCTATGTAAAGCACTTTGAATTGCCATTGTGTATGAAATGTGCTATATAAATAAACTTGCCTTGCCTTGCCTTGCCTTGCCTTGCCTTGCCTTGCCTTACCGCATACTGCTATACATGTCTGTAAGGAACATGGAACAATGTGCCGCTGCTCACCGCTCACAGCCAACATTCACTGGCAATCCTATAGCTACGATCCGCTTATTTGGGACTATTTCGGCTACAAAAAGAGGTACTTTAACTGCAGTGTTATAAAGTTGTGGATGGTTGTCTTTTTTAAAAAGTATTTTGTCTTTTATTTTTCGTGTTCGCATTTATGAGGAAAACGTGACCGTTCTTCATAACGGACGCGACCACTCTGAACGCAGCACTAAAAGACTGCTTTAAAACTTTCACAGATACCTAAAACAGAAAGCACAAAGCCTTTCTTTAAAACGAATTTCGTTTTGTATTAATTGTATCTTAATTTTAATCAGTGTTTTATTATCCAATTTCCTGGATTTAATAAGTAAGAAGTAAATATAGATATTCAAGACACGGAGGGCGCCAGCGCCTCAACTAAACAGCGCTCTCATCCATGAACCGAAACTCAGCATAAGGTAGCCTACTCTCCTCACACACGTAAAAAAAAAAAAAAAAAAAAAAAAAAAATATATATATATATATATATTATCTACAGAAATCTCTACTTTTAAACAAAACCATTCAAACCAAAATAAAATTAAATGTGCATTTCTCTCCAGTGCGTTCACTAGGATACTGCGAAGATCGTGAGTCAGTAGCCTATCGTCATCTTTGCAGCCGACACAGAAAACACTTGTTTATTAATAAACAATTAAAATGTTTCATTGCAATAGTTTACATATTCAGAATCATTACTTTTGCTGGTTCTTAGTGACAGCTTTTAGGTGCCGTTTACATGAACGCGTCACTGCATCAGCACCAGAGAGAGAGAGCGAGAGAGAGAGAGATTTATTTTACTTATTTTTTAGGAATTATAGGCTAATGAACAAACAAATATCTATTAAGAGCGCTGCCACATTGTATTGCGTAGAACGTTCACCAAATTCTTACAGAAATATGTTCTAAATATTGCAATGTTTTTTTTAATTTTTTATATCGTGCAGCCCTAGCCATGACCCCGCACCCAAATACTAACAAAACACTCCAACGCAATCTCCATTCTTCGCGAAAGATGGATAAAAAAGCGCTCAGAAAAAAACAAAAAAACATTGACAAAATTATAAACGACCCGCCAAATCACAGAGATGCCGATTCGCACGGGACTAATATTATCACAGGACCTCGGTGTTCGGCGAAATATGGTAGGTCATTTGCGGGGGAATTTTTACTTTACAAATTACAGACATGGCCGATTCGCACGGGATTAAGATCACAGACAATCTCCGCAATTATTACAAATTACTAGAGGTCACCAGGTAATACTTATCCCGTGCGAATAGGGCTTAAAACAGCAGTATTTTATTTTACAGAAAATAAGTGAGTTTCTCCGCAGCATGTGAAGTGTTTTATTCCAGTAGTGTCCTCAGCAACACTGTATCAGTGGTTTGACCGGGTCTGACTCTAAACTAGCACTATTGAGAGAGAGACAGAGATCTGTCGTTCACTGAGTGACAGTCAGTGTTTGAGCTGAGAAGAGATCAGACACGAGGCGCTCAGAAAAGTGTCACTAAAGCTCAGGATGGACAGATTCGACACATGTGCACTGCGACTGCACCAGTCCTATAGAGAGCAGTGTAGTCGTGACTCGTGTCAGCTACAGGACCTCTGCTCTGAGGACAAAGAAGAAGAAAAGGTGTGTGTTCCACTTCCGAAGATACACAACCTCAAAGCGACTGCTCATGTTCCACTATGTGTGTGTGTGTGTGCTCTCCGCTGTGTGTGTTCTCTCCGCTGTGTGTGTGTGTGTGTGTGTGCTCTCCACTGTGTGTGTGTGTGTGTGTGTGTGTGTGCTCTCCGCTGTGTGTGTGTGTGCTCTCCACTGTGTGTGTGTGTGTACTCTCTGCTGTGTGTGTGCTCTCTGCTGTGTGTGTGCTCTCTGCTGTGTGTGTGTGTGTGTGTGTGTGCTCTCCACTGTGTGTGTGTGTGTGTGTGTGTGTGTTCTCTCCGCTGTGTGTGTGCTCTCCACTGTGTGTGTGTGTGCTCTCCACTGTGTGTGTGTGTGTGTGTGT
>CM038623.1:6038157-6043157 GCA_021554675.1 Leuciscus idus
CAGGACTCTAATAGTGGGGGACTCCATAATCAGAAACATTAGCAGCAGGGATACAACTACATGCTGCCTTCCACAAGCAACAACTTCTGATATAAACAGGGAACTTAAGAACATTCTAATGAAACATAAGACTGCAAATCGACTCATCATTCATGTGGGGAAGAATGACATTCATAAAGAGCAGTCAGAACTCCTTAAGAAGGATTTCAATGAACTTTTTGAAACACTTAAAAAACTGAAAGTTCAGACATTCATCAGTGGACCACTCCCAGCAAGAGGGACAAACAGGTTTTCACGGTTGCTTGGGATTAATACATGGCTGCAAAAAACCTGCAATATAAAAGGAGTAAACTTCATTGACAACTTCAATCTCTTCTGGAGTCAGAGACAACTGTTTCATCAGGATGGCCGCCATCCAAACAAACTTGGCTCAAGAGTGCTAAAGGACAATATCTACTTCTCCTTCAATCATCCTTCTGCCGTGTGTGCCAATCCACTCAATCAGAACGGCACACACACACCTGGACACAGTATGAATAACCACAGGACTTCACTTCAGAATGGACATGATGTTGACATATCACACAAGGACAATGATAACACCACTGAGCCACAACAACCTCTGCTCACGGACACAATCTCAGCTGAGCCCTGCCCACAGAGCTCACTACAGACAGACATATCAGAACTGCTCCAAGATTCAGCACCCAAGGACGACTTCCTGGAAAACAGCCAGGGAAGCCAGGACAGCATATTACAGCCTCCGATAACACCGGAACAACAGCCCCTTTCACCAGACACTTTTTCCCTCTCGCCAGCAACTCCACTTCTGTGCTTCTCACAGAAAATGGAAGAACTGGTGCATGCTGGAACCAGACTATCCCACTCTTTTGCTGCAAGCCCCCAGATATCAACCAAAAAACGCCGGGCACCGCTACCACCAAAGCCTGCGGGCCCAGCTCACCCTCCCCCTGTCTCTGTGAGAGCTCTTCGGCCTCTGCCACAACGCCAGGGCCCACACCCTCCTCCATCTGCTCGAGGTGAACCAAAAACAACTGATACCAGCTCTCAGTGATGTGTGTCGGGTCCCCGCTTTGATAACAGTAACTTTCTCAAATGTTTACAGAACAAGCGGGAACCCAGTGTGCCTGTATCTTTCTCTATTGCTGTTCTATTACAAGATAGAAAGTCTAAGGCCTTCAATAGCCGTACAGCAAACTCAACTAATCTGGTGCCTATTGCACGTCTAACTAAGATTGGTGTAGGGAAAAAAAGTAAGACTGTTAAGTTAGCAATTTTAAACATCCGCTCACTTAAAAATAAATCACTTCTAGTCAATGACTTAATAACCACAAACAACCTGGATTTTATGCTTCTAAATGAAACCTGGCTAGAAGACAGCTGCAGTGCAACAATCCTAAATGAAACATCCCCTCCTAACTTTACTTTTATGAGTGTCTGCAGAGCTGTTAAAAGAGGTGGGGGTCTAGCTGCTCTTTTTAAAGATATCTATCAATGTAAGCAAATATCATTTGGGAACTACACGTCTTTCGAATATCTGGGTATTGTATTAAAAGGTGCTCCACGCATTTTACTCATCATTATTTACAGGCCTCCAAAATACTCTCCAGCCTTTGCTGAGGAATTTACAGAACTGTTATCAACAATTACCTCAGAGTTTGACAGTTTTGCCATTGCTGGAGATTTTAACATTCACATAGACAATGCAGAAAACAATATGGCAAAAGAAATCAAAACTGTTTTAAAAACTTTTGATCTGACTCAGCATGTACATGGACCCACACACAATCATGGACACACTCTAGATTTACTTATCAGTAAGGGTCTAAACATTTCATCGATTGTTATTAAGGATGTAGCACTGTCTGATCATTTCTGTATTTTCTTTGATATATTGATCTCTCCTGCCATTGAAGCTAGATCTGTGTCTGTCAAGAAGAGATGCTTAAATGAGAACACTAGTGTACTATTTATGAAGGCTATATCCTTAACACCAAGCATATCTGCTGACTCTGTTGATTTTCTCCTTGATTCTTTTAACTCAAAAGTTAAAAGTGCAATTGATGATATTGCTCCTGTGAAAGTCAGGAAGAAGAGTGGCAGACAAAAAGCACCTTGGAGAAACTCAACAGCAGTGCAAAATATGAAAAGACAATGCAGAAAAGCAGAGCGCATGTGGCGGATGACAAAACTTGTAGTCCATTATAACATCTACAAAGACAGCCTTCATGCTTTCAATATGGAACTAGGCAAAGCTAGACAGACTTTCTTCTCAAATATTATAAACTGCAATTTAAACAACACACGCACTCTTTTTGCTACTGTAGAGAGACTGACAAACCCCCCAAGCCAGATTCCCAGTGAAATGCTCTCAAACAGTAAGTGCAGTGAGTTTGCTTCTTTCTTCTCTGACAAAATCAATAATATCAGAAAGGTGATCAGCACATCCTTGAGTTGTGCTGGGGTCAGACAGATCAGACCACCTGAGAAAGTAGTAACTTTGTCTGATTTCAAAAAAATTGATGGCAAAATTTTGGTAGAAACCGTACAGCACCTTAAAACATCAACATGCGCCCTTGACACACTTCCCACATCTTTTTTCAAAAGTGTGTTAAACAGTTTAGAAGCAGATCTTCTAGAAGTGGTAAATGCCTCACTTCTCTCTGGGAGTTTTCCAAACTCCCTGAAAACTGCAGTTGTCAAGCCCCTCCTGAAAAAGAGCAATCTGGATAAGACCATATTAAGCAACTATAGACCGATCTCGAATCTTCCTTTCATAGGCAAGATCATTGAAAAAGTTGTCTTCAATCAGCTGAACAAATTCTTATGCTCGAATGGATACTTTGACAATTTTCAATCTGTTTTCCGACCGCATCACAGCACAGAGACAGCGCTCATAAAGATAATAAACAATATTAGCTTAAATACTGATTCAGGCAAATTATCAGTGCTGGTACTACTCGACCTCAGTGCTGCATTTGACATTGTCGATCATAACATACTTCTTGACAGGCTGGAAAACTGGGTGGGGCTTTCTGGGATAGTCCTAAAATGGTTCAGGTCATACTTAGATGGGAGAGGTTATTATGTGAGTATAGGAGACCATAAGTCTGAGTGGACATCCATGACATGCGGAGTCCCTCAAGGCACAATTGCCATTGTGTATGAAATGTGCTATATAAATAAACTTGCCTTGCCTTGCCTTGCCTTGCCTTACCGCATACTGCTATACATGTCTGTAAGGAACATGGAACAATGTGCCGCTGCTCACCGCTCACAGCCAACATTCACTGGCAATCCTATAGCTACGATCCGCTTATTTGGGACTATTTCGGCTACAAAAAGAGGTACTTTAACTGCAGTGTTATAAAGTTGTGGATGGTTGTCTTTTTTAAAAAGTATTTTGTCTTTTATTTTTTGTGTTCGTATTTATGAGGAAAACGTGACCGTTCTTCATAACGGACGCGACCACTCTGAACGCAGCACTAAAAGACTGCTTTAAAACTTTCACAGATACCTAAAACAGAAAGCACAAAGCCTTTCTTTAAAACGAATTTCGTTTTGTATTAATTGTATCTTAATTGTAATCAGTGTTTTATTATCCAATTTCCTGGATTTAATAAGTAAGAAGTAAATATAGATATTCAAGACACGGAGGGCGCCAGCGCCTCAACTAAACAGTGCTCTCATCCATGAACCGAAACTCAGTGTATAAGGTAGCCTACTCTCCTCACACACGTAAAAAAATAAAAATAAAAATAAAAAACAATATATATATATATATATATTATCTACAGAAATCTCTACTTTTAAACAAAACCATTCAAACCAAAATAAAATTAAATGTGCATTTCTCTCCAGCGCGTTCACTAGGATACTGCGAAGATCGTGAGTCAGTAGCCTATCGTCATCTTTGCAGCCGACACAGAAAACACTTGTTTATTAATAAACAATTAAAATGTTTCATTGCAATAGTTTACATATTCAGAATCATTACTTTTGCTGGTTCTTAGTGACAGCTTTTAGGTGCCGTTTACATGAGCACTGCATCAGCACCACAGAGAGAGAGCGAGAGAGAGAGAGAGATTTCTTTTACTTATTTTTTAGGAATTATAGGCTAATGAACAAACAAATATCTATTAAGAGCGCTGCCACGTTGTATTGCGTAGAACGTTCACCAAATTCTTACAGAAATATGTTCTAAATATTGCAATGTTTTTTTGTTTTTTTTATATCGTGCAGCCCTAGCCATGACCCCGCACCCAAATACTAACAAAACACTCCAACGCAATCTCCATTCTTCGCGAAAGATGGATAAAAAAGCGCTCAGAAAAAAACAAAAAAACATTGACAAAATTATAAACGACCCGCCAAATCACAGAGATGCCGATTCGCACGGGACTAATATTATCACAGGACCTCGGTGTTCGGCGAAATATGGTAGGTCATTTGCGGGGGAATTTTTACTTTACAAATTACAGACATGGCCGATTCGCACGGGATTAAGATCACAGACAATCTCCGCAATTATTACAAATTACTAGAGGTCACCAGGTAATACTTATCCCGTGCGAATAGGGCTTAAAACAGCAGTATTTTATTTTACAGAAAATAAGTGAGTTTCTCCGCAGCATGTGAAGTGTTTTATTCCAGTAGTGTCCTCAGCAACACTGTATCAGTGGTTTGACCGGGTCTGACTCTAAACTAGCACTATTGAGAGAGAGACAGAGATCTGTCGTTCACTGAGTGACAGTCAGTGTTTGAGCTGAGAAGAGATCAGACACGAGGCGCTCAGAAAAGTGTCACTAAAGCTCAGGATGGACAGATTCGACACATGTGCACTGCGACTGCACCAGTCCTATAGAGGGCAGTGTAGTCGTGACTCGTGTCAGCTACAGGACCTCTGCTCTGAGGACAAAGAAGAAGAAAAGGTGTGTGTTCCACTTCCGAAGATACACAACCTCAAAGCGACTGCTCAT